>CM076087.1:4931500-5290500 GCA_038088585.1 Chrysina gloriosa
CCGTCCTGTATCGACGCTCACTCCTAATACATATAACGATAGTTATCCTATTTCCTTATATCCCGTTACATCTGGCGATGTACTACGAAGTATTCGCAAACTTAAATCGAATGTAACATCGGGCCATGACGGCCTTCCGGGTTTTTTCGTCAGGGATTGTGGCATTGTGTTTTCCGAACCGTTGGCAACTATTTTTAAATTGGCCATTGCATCGTTTACCTTTCCTGAGCTTTGGAAGGTTGGCAGGGTTATTTCCGTACACAAGAATGGTGATCGCTCGAATATCCATAACTATAGACCTATAAACATCCTGAGTAATTTTGCCAAAGTGTTTGAATCCTTGATTTATAACCAAACTGCAACACTCACTAAACACCTTCTATCCACTCATCAGCATGGCTTTGTTCACGGACGATCCATCACAACCAATTTATCTATTATAACACAATTTATTAGTAGAGTACTATTGATGATCGACGGCAAGTTGATGTGATTTATACAGATTTCACTAAAGTCTGGTTCAATTGACCATTCATTACTTTTGGCTAAATTAGACACGTTTGGATTTTCCCCATCTTTGGTGAAACTTATATCCTCCTACTTGAGTCATCGTTCTTGTTATGTGTGTTTTAATGGCTTTCACTCGTTTCATTTTACTCCTACATCTGGTGTGCCTCAGGATTCTAACCTAGGGCCTCTGCTATTTAATCTCTTCATTAATGATCTCTTAACCTTGTTGGACTGTGACGTTTTGGCTTATGCCGATGATTTAAAGATTTTTGTGGAGATTGGTAGTGATGCAGACTGTATCAAACTGCAGAACAATTTACAATTGGTGTACGGATGGTGCAGCGATAATAAATTACTTTTAAATGTAAATAAATGTGCTGTGGTCACATACTCTAAGGCTTCCAACCCCATTATTTACAATTACCATGTTGACAGTCTAGACATTCCACGTAAAACACAAGTGAAATACTTAGGAATCCTATTTGATAGTTCTTTACAATTCACTGACCACATTTACGCTATATGCTCTGCTGCCACGAAATCCTTGGGTTTTTTGATTCGCACCTGCCGGCAATTTAATAATCCGTCGACCTTGAAGGCTTTGTTCTGTGCATTTGTTAGATGGAAACTAGAATTTTGTTCTGTTGTCTGGTATCCTTTTTATATATACCAACAGATGACACTTGGAAGGGTTCAAAAGCGCTTCCTCAAATACTTGAGTTACAGATGTGACGGCTATTATCCGCCTCGTGGCGTCGACTATAACTCTCTTCTTGATAGACATGGTTTTCAGTCATTGACGGCTCGAAGAGAGAAGGCCAGTCTAACTTTCCTGGTTAAACTAATTAACAACTATATCGACTCTCCAGCCCTGTTATCTCAAGTCAATTTCGCCGTGCCTACTCATAACACACGATCTTCAGATGCATTTTTTGTACCTAGGGGCAGAACAAATATTTGGAAAAAGGCTCCATTATGTCATGATGAGCAATGGTAATAGACTCGATCTTGACCCGTTTGGATAATCTTATTGTTATTGTTTTTGTTAATATATAGACATATATATATAGTTATTGTTTCTGTAAAGGACTAATATTTTTGTTTTGATTTCTGTGTGCATGTAATATTTTTCACATTGTTAACTTTTTTATGTTGAGAGCATATGTAATAATTTTTTTTTCTCTTTATTTTGAATTATCCTGTTAATTGGAATTTTTATTCTGTTGGATAATAAAGATTATTATTATTATTATTATTATTATTATTATTATTGCTAGTCCTAGCGCAAGAAAGCTGTAATGTTTCCGGAATAATTAAGTTGTTATTTTTGTCATGATACTTGAATAATGCATTTTTACAGATAATTGAATAATTAGCTACTTCGCGGTAACTAACTACTAAACCGTTCACTTCGGTATGCAGTTGCTGATGAAGCTTGCCTCGAGAGCTAGCGAAACACGTGTCACCGATTTTACTATAAAACAATTGTTTGGTGAGGAGTTTACCGATGTGATATAGTGTCAGTACTAACTATGAAGTAATTAAACTACAAATTTTGGAATGCCGGTACTATTAGTTGCTGTAGATTAATTAAATCAACATACTTAGAGCAACACAACACAACAAGTTTTTTAGTTTTGAGGCAACTAAACTGTTGGTTTCTTCAAGATAGCTAAGTAATACAGTTTTATTCAGAAAATAACACTGAATTTCTAGTTATTTTCGAGTAAGTAAGCAACCAATTTCTTCAAAGCAACTATACTAAGCCGCCCACTTCAGACTAACTGCATCGTTATTTGCTCCAAAATAACTAAATTGTTATCTTTGGAGGAACTAACTTCTAACTGCACTCTCAATTTTAACTAAACTAAATTGCTAGTTTTGAAGGAACGATGCCGTAATTATATTCGATACGGTAGTTAACACCTGTTAAAGAGCAATTTTGTAAATTCCTTTGTCATCGTTGTCTTCTTTAAGTCCAAGAATGACCGTTCTCTCATGGTCTTTTCTACATTCCTTAATTTAGGTTAAATTTAATGGCAAACAAAAGGTTTACAGACAAGCTTTTTGATAAGTGATAACTATCGTGTGGAATACACGCTATTCAAAAAATTTCGAGCCTGTAAAATGCATTATGCCATGCACGCATAGGCGGGTTCTCCATTTTTTTGATAAAAGATTAAAGCTATAAAAGCTCTTAACATTGCAAAAAGCTACTATTTCATCAGTCACAGATACTACTTTTAAAGTTAAGATATGTACATTGCTTTCAAAGTAGTTTAGGAATCAATGAAAAATGTCGAAGTTTCAACGGTCTTGAGAGCAAGTGCCTTATACCTTTAACATCAAAATACCATTAAAGCACGAAATAAAAACTTTATCAATAAAGCTCACACTTAACACAATTTTCCTTTGTATCTTTCACTTTTTGATACCTGACGGTCTTTACGAACGATTCATAAATGTCAGCAATCTCGAAAAGTAAATACTTTAGAGTTAGAAGGGGATCATCTCCAATTGTCTCGTCCCAAATCAAAACGTTCCTTCTTGGGGCGAAACGGGAATGAAATCGTATTTAGTTCATACCGACCAAACAATTTTGCTACTTTAATAAACGTCAAAGCCACGTCAACAATCTCCGGCGTTTCGTCTTATAATAATTCCGCGGTAGATTTCGCAATTGAAAATCCTCTCGAAACGGGAGACGAATCCGACATGAAAATTCACCCGGCACGGCTGAACGAAATTTAGTTATGTAAGTTTGCAATAAGAGAAACGAAGAATTCCTGTTTGTGAAAGAGGGATTAATGTTCGAAATATGGTGCTTTTCTTCTCTCGTTGTGTAATATTAGATCTTCTTGTTTGTATACGATTGAGAAATTTGCAATGTTTACTAGAGACGAGCAGACATTCTTTTGTTAGTTTGATGCTGATGAATGCCAAACAGCACGAAACTAGACCTGAACCGCTAGATCCATACCCGCCTCCATTTTGTATTTGCAAATAGTATATATTGTCTTGCATATAATTCTCGTTTTACCTAACTCATGTAATATCTGTGATAAAATGTATTCATGAAATACGAGGGAATCCCCACTGATGTATTCATTCATAACATTCTCCGAACAATACAACAAAGTAGTCTAAACCGGTCTTTGTCTCCACTTAAAATTCGGAGAGTCCGGCGTCAGTCCAATTTACACTACTCAATGATAACACGTCATCCACTCTTTTATCAAACATTAATTATAATAATAATAATAATAATAGTGGCTTGACACCCCTCGGGGAAGGGGGTTGCGCCGCTTCTTCTGTGAAGCTTCCTAGATCCATTGGCCGGGGTGGATCAGTCCCCACTTCTCAGAGTTCCGACTCGCCTGCTAATATTTCGCCACAGACTTCTGTTCGCCGTCTTCCGCTGCCAGTTCTTTATCCCAGCCCGTTTTAGATCCTCTTCCACTGTAGCCATCTCGATCTTGGTCTTCCTCTTCCTTTTCTACCACCTGGCTCCCATTGTAATACAGAGAATATCGTCGAGGATTCTCCCGCTCTCCATACATGCCCTATCCATTTTACCCTTTGCTCTTTGATCCTATTTACAATATCCACACCTTCCGTTTCCCGTGCTGTTTCATGATTCATTCTTACTCTGTACTCGTTTTCATCAATCTTCACTGGTCCTAGTATTGTTCTTAGTATTTTTCTTTCAGCTATTCTCAGCTTTTCTTCATTTCTTTTGGACATGCTCATGATTTCCGCTGCGTATAGTACGGTTGGTCTTATTATTGTCTTATAGAGGTTCATTTTTGTCTTTTTTGTTAGGAATTTGCTTTTTAGTAATTTTTTGTTTGCGTAGAAAGCTCTATTTAGTGACATTATTTTTCCTTCGATTTCGGTTTCCCTGTTTCCACTAGCAGATATCCTCACACCTAAATATTTAAATTCCTCAACTGCTTCGAAATTGTTATTACCTATTTTGAAATATTTCTTTTCCAGCTTCTTTCCAAATCTCATTATTCTTGTTTTATTTTCAATTAAATGTAGTCCCATATCTTTTCCTTCTGTAATAATGATTTCCAACATATTTTTCATTATTGCCCTATTTTTTGTTATAATTACCACATCATCTGCATATGCCACTATCTGACCTCCTCTAGTCCTAAGCGTTCCTTTGTCTATCTTTGCTAACACGTGTTCCAACGCTAGGTTGAAAAGCGTGGCCGACAGTGCATCCCCTTGTCTGACACCTTTGTTAATTATGAACTCTTCCGTTTCTCCAAATTGTGTTTTTATGCTAACTGTAGTTCTTTTCATCGTCATCATTATCAATCTTCTCAATTTTTGTGTTATTTTTAATTCCTTTAATGCCAGTATTAGCTGTGTTCTATTTATCGAGTCAAATGCTTGTCGAAAATCTATGAAAAACATCGCAATTTCTAACTTGTATTCATGGGCCTTTTCAATTATTTGTTTTATTGTATGAATTGCATCTACAGTCGATCTTCCTTTCGTAAATCCACATTTATATTGTCCTATAATGGTTTTATTCTGATTTACCAGTCTTTTTGTATTAATGTGGATAGTATTTTATACGCCGTACTTAGTAGTGTAATTCCCTTGTAGTTATTACATAATTGTTGGTTTCCTTTTTTATAAATCGTTACAATTTGTCCATTCTCCCAATCTTCCGGTATCTTTTCTTCTCTCCATATTTTTAGTATTAGTAAATGCAAGCGGTTTTGTAGTTCATCGCCTCCATACTTCAATAGTTCCATATTTATTTCGTCTTTTCCCCGTGCTTTTCCATTCCAGCTATTTTTTATAATTAATTTAATTTCTTCTAGAGTTGCTTCTAAAGTATGTTCCATTTCCTCTTCTATTTCTTCTATGTTGCCTTCACAAGTAGTTAATAGTGTCTTAAAGTGTTCTACCCATATCGCTTTATATTCTTCTTTATTCTTTGCCGCTTTACCCTCCTTGTCCTTAATACCTACTGCCTTACTTTTATACACTTTATTTTGCTCATTTATCTTTCTATAAAATTCTCTTGTGTTCCTATTAATTCTTTCTTTCTCAATTTTCCCTAATTCATAATCTATCCAGTCTCTTTTGTTCTTTCTTATAAGTTTTTTGCACTCTCTCCTCGTCTCTTCATACTCTTTCCTATCTGCATCTCTCCCTGTTCTTATCCACTTAATCCTTGTTTGGATTTTTCTTTTCGACATTTCCTGGCATTCTGCATTATAGCACTTTTTCGGTTCCCTTTATTGGTTCTACCAATTTCTTCTTCTTCTTCCTTATTCTTCTTCTTCTGCTGCCTTATTTATATAATTTTTAATTTTGTTCCACTCTGTCTCTATCTCAGTGTCTTCCTCAACATTGTCTAGTATTTGTCTTTCGACATTTGACTCAAATGCTTTTCTTTTGCCTGTATTGTTTAGTTTCTCTATATTCCATTTTTTATGCTCTGGATCTTCACTACCTTCTTTATTTTCTATCGTAACGTTCCGGTCACCATATAATGATCGGAATCTGCACAGGCTCCTCTAAATGTACGTACATCTTTTATGGAAGATTGTCTTCTTTTGTAATTAAAATATGATCTATTTGTGTGCAGGTTCTCTTGTTTGGTGATACCGAGGTTATCTTGTGATGCTTTGGGTGTTTATGCTTTGTGCTGCTTAGGACCATATCTGTTCTCATTGCTAAGTTACATAGCCTTTGACCGTTGTCGTTCGTTTTCTCATATATGCTGTGTCTACCCGCTACTTCTTTAAGTAGTCTTCTTTCCCTGTTTGGGCGTTGAAATCTCCTAAAACTATTAAATTATCTTCTTTAGGTACCCTTTCTATTTGCTCTTCAACCTGCTCATACAGTGCCCTTTTTTCGTCTTCTGTTGCACTTTCAGTTGGTGCATATATGTATGTTCAGAAATGATAAATTAGAAGCTTTTGCTTCGATTCTCAGGTACAGAATTCTTTCATTTATCGCTTTAAAGTCTATAACACTGTTTTTCAATTTCTTCATTCTTCATTTCATCACAAATGCAACTCCGTATTGTCCTTGCTTCTTACCCCCTGAGTAATATATCCCAAAATCCTCTTTACATATGTTCCCTTTTCCTTCCCGTCTAATTTCCTGAATTGCAACTACATCTATTCTATATCTTTCCAGTTCTGACTTTACTTCGTATAGTTTACCAGGTGCTAACAAAGTTCTGATATTCCAGGTACTAATTCTCATTTCTCTATGTCTCCTTCTTTCCTTATCACTCATTGATTTTCTAATTTTACCTTTATTGTTTGTTCTTCTTACATTAACCAGTATCTCATGTCCATTTCCACGCCTAGTCGTTTTCAAGGTTGTTGGAGTAGCCCGACTTTTTACAACTGATAGTTTTTTGTCTTGGTTGCTTTTGCTGTCTTTTTCTCCTCATCCTTCTCCTCATTCCATATCATTTCCTGTACGTTCACTATTATTTTAAAAAACCTATTTTTACTATAGCTCCTTCTTGTCTTTTCTGTTTTGCAATTGTCCTTAGATTCTTTTGTATTTCTCTCTCTCTCGGTGTGTCATGTCGCTATCTATATAAATGTTTTTGCCTT
Organism: Chrysina gloriosa; assembly: GCA_038088585.1. NCBI lineage: Eukaryota > Metazoa > Arthropoda > Insecta > Coleoptera > Scarabaeidae > Chrysina > Chrysina gloriosa. The sequence goes on from CM076087.1 coordinate 4,938,616, forward strand.
CTAATTTATTCTTGTTTTTAAGTATCTTTAGTTTTTCTTCAAAATGGTCCATCTTAATTAAGTATCTTTTTGTCTTGTCTAGCTTCGTTTATTTGTGTTTCTACTCCTAGCTCGCTTTTTATCCATTTTTCTAAGCATTCTTTTGTTTCTGCGTTTTTTCTTTCATATCGATGCCCGATATTACTAAATTATTTTTACGTTTCTCCTTTTCCAAATCGTCTATCCTTCTACTCATTTCTTTCATCCGGTTTTCTAGGTTATTATATATTTTTTTTCCCATTTTTTGTTTGTGTTTTGAATTTGTTCTCTAAAGGATCTCATTTCGTTGTTATTTTCTTCCATTTTTATTTTCATTTCTCTTTGTTCATTTTTTACTTCTTTTAATTCCTCCAACATTTCTCTGCATATGTTCATTAAATCTTGATTTTCTCCATTTCCAGATTTAGACGGTGTTCTTGCTATTTTTTTACTCTTTCTAAATATTTCTGAGCTTTCTCTTCCTTTCCTTTTCGTGCCTGAGCTATTTTCTTCCGAATCAGACATATTTTAATTTATTATGTAAAGTATTGAGTACGTCTCTAACTATTTTACATCGTTTACGTTTTTCACAATTTTTCCTCAGTCCTCCTCTGTCCTCTCGGTTGTCCGTTATGGCACGCGATAAGATTCCCGCCCCGGTCAAGCCGTCGTAAGCAAGATACTTTTAACTCCGTCTTTTACACTTTTCAGGTATTTATGTATATGTATAGCTTTGACTACCTAGCCGCACTTATTTGTATATATTAAGGTTTTGCACTATTTTAATCGTATTTTTAGCACTTTATTTACTTTATTTTACAGAGCGATAAATCGCATGATCCTTCACTGCGTATCAGGGCCGGACATTAATTATAACACAATTTATTACTAAAGCTATTGATGAGCGTCCGCAAATTGATATGATTTATACAGATATTACTAAAGCCTTGGATTCCACTGACCATTCGTTACTTTTGGCTAAATTCAACAGCTTTGGGTTTTTCCCATCTTTGGTGAAACTTATATCCTACTTCTAGAGTCACCCTTCTTGTTATGTATGTTTCGACGGATTGCATTCGTATCATTTGACTCCTACATCTGCTGTGCCTCAGGGTTCCAACCTAGGGCCACCGCTATTTAACCTCTTCATTAACGATCTCTTAACCTTATTGGACTGTGAAGTCTCGGCATACGCCGATGATTTGAACTTTTTGTAACTATTGGTAGTGATGCAGACTATAACAGATTATAAAGCAATTTACAGTTAGTGTACGGATAGTGCAGCGATAATAAATTAGTGTTAAATGTCAATAAATGTGCTGCGCTCATATATTCTAAAGCTTCCAATCTTGGCGTTGCGGGTGGCGCCGCGAAACGCGTATGTTACCGGTACATCGGTAGGTTTGTTCCCTTATAGTGCACATACAAACATCTCGCTGTTCTTTTTAAATATGAAACTGTATAATAATCACGTAGGTAAATGGCGTGCTTATGTAAACAGTGCAAGACATAGATAAAAGAGCGAATTGTAAGAATTGAAAGAATCGTATTCTAATTCTTTTAACAATTTCGTTCTTCTTGTTAAATGTATGTCATATTCTGCAACTTATAGTTGACAACAAACATTTTAAAGTGTTTTGGAAGATATACGTACACAGCTGCATAGGTGCTTGGAGATGTCGTTTACCGTACATAAAGAAGCGATATAAACAAATTTAAAATCTGAACTCAAAAAAGCAAAATACTGTGATTCACGATGAATGAAAAACAGGTGCGGAAAAATAACGTGTTTCACATTTTGATACGGATATTGAAAACAGATGGAGCTCCTGTGGGGTATCTCCTATCCGGCACTAGAATTCCCAAAGTTACGGCAAGAACAATGGCGACCCATTGCAACCCCATTGTAATCCTGCAAAAATTTGCAATAGAACCCAGAAAACAAGTCGCTGAAAAATTACGGCCTGTTTTACCGGTAAATCGTGATTACGTCCTGGTGCGCTTCCGAGTGATATTGGTCCATATTTAAAACCTGCAGATCTTACCTCGATTGATATCGAATATACTTTTTCTACATATAGAGACATTTTTAGTGATAAACGCCGAAATTTAGCGAATTTGACTATGGAAAGCTCCCTGATAATTTGATTTTACCATAGTTCTGGAAATTGCCTGTCCACATTACTTTCACAACAGTTAACGAGTTTTTGCTTTATATTTGTTACTATTAGATAATAATTATCCAAGGCCATGAAAGTTCCGATAAAAGTAATTTTATATTAGTAATACAGGCCTACAGTGGCTCCCTTTTCTATCGCTCATGCATTCGTTGCGTATTAGCCAACTCTATGGATGGTAGCCACAAAGAGAAACCATCCGTTTAGAAAACATCGTTTCAGTAGATTGTAAAATATTATCACGTAATACGTCTCGCACCTCGATTCTTCAGTTTCTGGCGACTTGTATGTATGCGACTATGAGTAACACTAAAAAAACATCCCTGATATTACAAATTAGTAATACAGGCCCAGAATTTCCCCCTTTTGTATCGCTCACGTATTCGTCCCGTGTTAGCCAACACTACTAACAAGGGAAACGTCAAGGTTGTTAATAACGGATTTTGATGTGTCTCGAATATGTTATAGAGGCACCTCCCACGAGTATCTTGCTACCAGCTTTTGTAGCCATTCGGCCTAGTTCTCTAGAAAATTGCGAAAGTTTTCCTAACAGACTTTATACACCGTTAATCTCAATAAGTTTGTAAAGAAGTGAGTGTAGTGTAGTGGTTAAGTTCCAGGCGTACTACGCTGGCGATCCGTGTTCAAATCCTGCTCTTGTACTTTCTTTTTCTCAATCTCATTGCATATGATATTAACAAATATATTTACTTTCATGCAAAATTGTTCAAAAATAATATTTTTCGCCCTGGTAATTTTATTAATAAAATGATGATATTTTAAATCGCTTAATAAAATTAAAGGTGGTTTTTGAAACAAAATGGTGTATGTAGTTTTTGTGGGTATATTCGGCTATTTCTTCAAAAACAACGTTTAAGCGTTAAGATTCAAAATTATTTGACTCTTTTTCTTTAAATGCTTTGGCCATTTTTTTACTTTTTGCTCGACAGAAACTGAATCATCAAAAAATACCAAACCGACTGCTTCTTCGGTGAGATACCATAAATGCCCACAAGAATTCTTTGATGTTGCTTTTGACATGTTTTTATTATAAAAATAAAGATTGCTTAAAAACATCAAGTCCTGGGCCGATGCTTTGTAGGCCAAAGGAGCATTACAATACTCTTTTATCTATATCTGTAAAATAAATATACAAATATCCTTCAATCCTTGCAATTCCGCCCGAGTCAATTTTAGTTTAAAATATAAAAATTGTTTAAATTATGATCACTAGTGATAAAACGATTTAATTATAACGTTTGATAGTGAAATGGAAAACACACACCGCGTTGCACGTTTGCTTCCGATTAATTTTATTAATAAAGTTAGTATGGCGAAAAATATTTTTGAACAATTTTGCATGAAATTAAATATATTTATTAATATCATATGCAATAAGATTGAGGAAAAAAACTACAAGAGCAGGATTTGAACACGGATCGCCAGCGAAGTATGCCTGGAACTTAACCACTGCACTATACTCACTTCTTTACAAACTTATTAAGAATAACGGTATATCAAGTCCGTTAGGAAAACTTTCGCAATTTTCTCGAGAACTAGGGCGAATGGCTACAAAAGCTGGTGGCAAGATACTCGTGGGAGGTGCCTCTATAACATATTCGAAACACATCAAAATCCGTTATTCACAGCCTTGACGTTCCCCTTGTAAGAATTAATGCAGAAATCCTCAATTCGTCGATGAGACGCTCATCGCTAAAAATTACAACATCCCCAACTAAATAGGGAAATTCGATCCTTCTGTTTATGGGATTCCTAACGCGAAACTTGGATACACCCACCCGTTGAAACGAGAGCTAAAATTACATCCAATTGATTTCCCAATTTCGTCACGACAAATCTAAGAAAAGATTCCAACGCATTTGCAATAGTCTCCCTTTTTTATTCCCGAATTTATGGCGAAGTTTCCAAACTAGGACGCAAACTTAAGAAAGATATGTTGCTCGTCTTCCTATAAAACGAAATCTATTTCTAGGAACAAATTCTTCTTTTGTATCGTACGCAAGGCATCTTTGATATGCAAGAACAACCTTTCCAACTAAATATTAGTGTCGTGTCTAACGCACATATCTTCTATCCGTTAAGTTTTGTAACAACTCTCATTAATTCAATTCCCCGTTTATGCGACGAGCTCCCGAGATAGCTGTAAGCTCTTGGCGATATTTCAGAAGCGAAGTTCGGAAGCTGGGGGTGAGCTTTTTGTCGCCGAGCCGGGTATCGGGCGAAAAGTTTCGTTCGAAGCGACTGCTTATCAAGGTTAACCTGTTATCGAAAAGTTACGCCGTCGCGTCGGTAAAGCCGTACCTAACTATAAAGATGATTCCGGGAAACGTCGGAAGTTGCTACGAGGTAAGCGGATTTGTTGATAAAGTAAGGAGCTGTAGTATGAAATCGACGTCTTTCTCGGAGTGCGTCAAACTTTACGGTAAAATTCGAGTCCTTTTGGTAAAACAAAGAACAAAATGTCGATAAAAAGTTTCAAACCGCTCAAGGTAACTGTTTTGTTTTTTGTACGAGACAATTATTTTTGGCTCCGTACAAAGATTTTTTAACGTCTTTGTACATTGTACAAAGATTTTTTCCGATCTTTGTACATGTACAAAGAGGCTCGTACAAGAAAAACAGTGTTACCAAGTCAATAAGTCTTTGTTTAAAGGTAACCCCTTGCTTATAATAGATCGAAAAGAACCGAGTTGCCACTCGGGCCGACATCTTTATTTTGAAGATTCGTATTTGCGCACATGTATCGCTTCGTAGGCATCTACCAATTGTTCTCGGGATGATTTACATATTTTATCGATTTCAAATTCTCGACTTTAATGTAAGAATACATACAACATTACATCTATTAACGCGATATATCGACATACTTACAACAAATCGAATTTCGTTCGCGCAATTTGACACGAATCGTAAAACACAATTTCGCCGCAACGGAACGATATTAAGACCATCGAGTGCATTCGCAGTTTGCTTTGTCAATACGAGATATTTATCTCTCTTCCGAACGCGTATTGCAGCGCTGGAAATTGTATTATCTCACGACCGGAAGAACGCAATTATACGTGTAATTTCCTCGTGGTTGGAATAGTTTCGAGTGCCTACGAGTGTACTACGAGCTGAAGCGTTTGATGTAGTACGTAGGAGATAGTTTTCGAATTAAATTTGTAAGAAATAGAAAGAATTACAGTAAGTAATTGTTTTTCGTCCAGAAACTATTTTGAACGGGGGAGGGGGGAAGTAACTAATATTAGATATAAATAAGATAAGATTAAATATAGATCAATATCACTCGGAAACACCCCCAAGAAATTTGACGTAATAAGGATTTTTCCGCAAAACCGAACGTAATTTTTCGGGTACTTCTTGTCCCGCAGAATCAATTAGTTGATTAAATCTGACTTCGAGCATTCGTGTAAATGTTATTGATTGTTCCAACGACAAAGAGATACCTTACAAATGCTTAATATTGTGGCTGAATCTTGTTTATGTATTAACAATTAGACAAAACCACGATAAAATATTATTATTTTATTTTACTTACAGCAAAGTATAATTTTTATGTTTTTTATTTTGACAAGTGTTCTTTATTGATTTTTTGTTTCCTAGGCGACAACATGAATTTGTCAACTCCGTTTTTCTTCTTGTATATTCCTACTACAATACCCCCCTTCCAGTGGCGCGGCCACGAACATTGTAACTCATATGTCTTTAACCTTCCTATACTCACGCATACGGTCTGTGAGACCGACTTATATAGTATAATATATATATATATATTTCATTTTGACGTGAGTATAGGAAGGTTAAAATGTACGCTTTTCTTGCATACTGGTTGTACTGCATAGCTGTGATCATGACGTATGGTGGAAACGGGGTAATTTTGGAGTATATACGCTGTTTTAACCCTGTCCAAACTTACTGTTGTGTTCTTACCGTTTAATTCAATCGTTATTACCTTGTCTCCTCTGTTTATGACTTTGTGTGGTCCAGAATACGGTGCACTTAGCGGTTTCCTAACCGAATCTGTTCGCAAAAACACATGTGAAGCTGTTTTCAAATCCGGGCTAACAAATATCATATAATCAGAGATGACTGCGCAACATTACGCCGTTTAGTCGTACAGCTGTTACAACTTGAGTATTCTTAAGCATTGTTACTGTGACTTTTCTTAATCGCCATCGCATGTTGCAAGATCGAAATTAAAACTGGATTTTTCACTTTGTTGAAAAGCTTGCTGTGATATAAAACCTACATCAAGCAACGATCCCCATCTCGTTATAATAGGTTGCAGTGGTATCGGAATTCCTGGACACAACTTGTAAAATTTCCGGTTAGGATATATGAAGCTCCGTTCATTACTAACCTACATTTATTTGGATTTAATTGCAAATTTTTATATTCCCATGAAGTGGGACGCTGTTGTTTGCGCAGTAACTTTGGTGATTCTAGTGCTTTATATGGAATACGGTACAGAAGATCCATTTGTTTCCATTATTCGTACTAAAATATGAAACACGCTATTTTTTGCTTACGTTGTGTCGTCCATTGTGAACCACAGTGTTTCATTTTTCAGTTCAAACTTTAAATTTCTTTCTACAATTCTTTTATGTGCGATAAATCATATACAGTGTGTCTTCCGAAGGACAAATATCTGGTTTAAAAATTGCTTCCATTATTCCGTTATGACAAACTTTAAATCAAGTCTTTTTTAACTCTCTCATATAAGGCCCATATTAGTTTATATGGCTATAAATAGAATCAAAGATCACAATCAGAATACTAAAAGCAAATAAAGTAAGAAAAAGTGTATTGCGCCATTTGAAAAAACAATGGAATATCCTGTCGTATAGCGCATTTTCCCCATATCAGAATATATAGCGTGTTTTTTTACTTTTAAAAATAACGTGGTTAGAGTGCTGGGGAGTTAATTCTGGTACACCTGTATATATACATATATATATATATATATATAGTTTTTCTCTAATAAAAATATATGAATCAATGTAAACCAATCTTGTTGACATTTTGCACATTTGTATAATTTATTATTTCGAACGATCTTTATTAACGAAATTTTACAGTATCTTCAACATGGAAGATACTTACGCTATTAAAAGTTAAGGAGTTAAATATCAAAGTGGGCAAGGATAAAATCCATCCTTTACGAACAACTTTTGTTAATAGTATTTTGTAGTACATATCTACTACAGAAAGAGTACTTTATTACCGACACAAATATCACATCGCAAACTCCTCACCACACAATTGTTTATAATAACATCGGTGACACGTGTTTCGCTAGCTCTTCAACAACCGTATAGACCGAACCGCTTAGAAACCGTCTTTTTTATATTCCACGGCATACTTGATTATTTTCTTAAAGAATTAAAACAAATTAGTTTCTATCCAGGTAGGACTAAACCCCGCCAACTTCAACTCAGAAATTTGAACAATTTTTTACTTATTCATAATAATAATAATAATAGTGTTTATTGTCCAACGGTTAGACCAATAACAGGACAAATTAACAATAGGTACACGCATACATATAGATATATTATACAACAAATAAATCGAATTGATTGAATTATTATACAATATCAAAAAAAAACAAGAACAAAAGAAAAAAAGGAAAAAAACAATTAAATAAATACATTAATTCCATCAAAACAAAATGTCATTATATAGCGCATCGGCAGAATGGTACATGGATGCAAACGGAGCGCCATGCAGTAGCAAGTTGGTCCTAGAAGAGGGTAAAGTAAAAGTAGGAGAGGAACGAGCGGATATCCGGGGAACAAGGAAATTAATAGAGGAAAGAAAATCCGAGGAATCAATGACACCATGTACAATCTTCCACAAGAATCGAGCTTCCTGGGCTTCATGACGACTTGCCAAGGACTCCACATCATGTCTTCTCAGCAGTACACCATAGTTAATACCACGCTCAGGATAGATGCCATCCATTTTAAATGATAAGTATTTTAAAAAGCGTCGTTGCACCTTTTCAATGGATAATTGAAGATATAGAAAGTAGGGAGACCAAACTGGTGAAGCATATTCCAATTTGCTCACGACAAAGCTAAAGAACAAGGTCTTAAGCAACGATGCACTACTGAAAAGTTTACAGGTTCGTAACACAAAACCCAATGTCCTAGATGCAGAAACACAAGGAAGAACGGAATAGGTTGACTTCATGGAGTTAACCTTTTTAGTGTAGGAAACAGAACAGCATTTTTATATTCAATTTCAGTTTATTTACTGAACACCAACGAACAATAATATTTAAATTTTGCTGTAAAAGGATCACATCATCCCATGTCTTAATAGAATGATAGATCTTGATGTCATCAGCATAGGCGAGAACGGGAACAGATAAAGACATTAACAAGTCATTAATGAACAGAATAAACAATAGAGGCCCCAACTGAGACCCCTGTGGAACATCAGAAGTAGGATGAAATTCAAAAGACTTGTAGCCATTGTAAAAGACATAGTGGCACCTGTTGTTTAAATAGGATTTCAGAAGACGCAGCAAGGAAGGACTCATTCCAAAAGCAGATAACTTGTTAAGTAAAATTCGATGGTCAAGTATATCAAAAGCACTGCTGAGATCCGTGTATATAGCATCCACCTGTCCACGAATATCAAGCTGTTCACTAAGAAACTGACAAATTGTTACGAGGTTGGTAACCGTGGACTTCCCACGAACAAAACCATATTGGTAGGGTGAGATATAGGATTTTGTATTGGTATACAAACAAGTGTAAATAATGCTTTCAAAAACTTGAGCAAAATTTGACAAAATTGCTATTGATCTATAGTTGTCCACACATGAAACGTCATCACGTTTAAAGACAGGACTTAATCTAGCTCTCTTCCAAACTGTGGGAAAAGTACCGGCACGAATAGGCATATTGATAATCAGGGCTAGAGGTTTACCCAAAGCAAATCTCGCATCGTGCAATAAAAATAGAGAGAGAGAATAGAATCGTCACCAGCGGTACTTTTTTGTCGAAATTTTGTCAGTATACGTATTACTTCCTCCTTCAGAACAGGCAATAAAGTGAAAGGTAAATGGTTTGAGTATTCATCATTTAAAGCAAAATTAGTCGTAGGACAGTATGTAGAAGAAAATTTATTAGCAAAAGCATTAACTATATTCTCAGGGGAATCAAGACAAGACCCATTATAAAATAAGGTTTTGGGAATACGGGTCGAACCCTGTTTGGAATGGATATATCTAAAAATATGGCACGGATTATCTCTCACAGTATCTTCCACTTGCTTTAAATACTCTGAGTAAGCAGTAGCAATATCAGCTTTGCAGATTATTCGAAGTCTTTTAAACTCATTGTAAAAGAAGTAATTATTTGTAGTCTTCCATTTACGATGGTAGTAGACCTTTAACTTAAGGTTAGAGATTATACAACTAGTAAACCAGGCCGGATATCTTGAAGAAGCTCATGCTGAAGAACACTTAGGAACATATTTGTCAAGAATACCATACAGGAAAATGTAAAACTTATCAATAGCAATATTAACATCACTGTGGGACTCCAAGAGAGACCAATCAGCACTCAATAGATCACTATAAAGTTGAAAAAAGTTTGCCTTTTTGAAGTTATATCGAACATTTCTGTTCGAAGGAAATGTAGACAGACTGGGAGAAGATGTAGAGAAAGCAAAGGAAACAGATAGTGGAGGATGATATAAATCTACTGGAACAAGAGGAAGATCGTCTGACGATACAGTCATATTGGAAACAAAATTAGCAAGGAACGAGGTCAAGAAGTCGACCATCACAGTTGGTAATGGTATTAAATTGTCTGAGGTTTAGTAGACTACACAAGTAATTAAATGAACAACATTTAGTGCAAGGTAGAGAATCAATTGCAAGCTGAGGCAAATTAAAATCGCCAATAAAGAGAATAGGTTTGTCAAACACCATAGTTACCAGGGCTTCGCAAAATAAATCAACGTCATGATGAGAAATATGAGGCGGAATGTAAACAGCAGAAAGATAAAAATAAAAAGACTTGAAATTACACTTGCAGATAACCATATCTACTAAAGGAACAAGCGAAGAGATAAAACTAGTATCAACAATATCAAACGATATTACATCAGACAAAGCAACCAAAACACCACCACCCGTAGCACGATTAATAAGGGAAAATTGTCTGTCAGATCGTAGTACATTATAAGAGGACCGAAATAATTCAGAGGTAGAAACAGAATCATCAAGCCAGGTTTCAGAAATAATGATAATATGATAAGACGATTCACAAGCTGCCGTAAAAAAGGTATGAGTCTTTGTCTTCAAACCACGGGCATTTTGATAATACACATCAAGAGAAACCAGAAGATACAGAATAACCGCCGGACACATTTAGTTTAAAGACTTAATGATAACACAGGTCTGCGACCAAAAAACTACATAGGATTTTTTACATTTTCTTACAGATTTTGACCTCCCAAAAACAGAAAAGATATTCAAATTATTATATCACATAAGTTTTTATGTATACATATTGCAGTATCTATGTTCATTGGTAATAAACCTATATCATTTTTATTTGATAATGGAGAAAAACAACCTGAGCTGTTGGTGAGACTGGGAATGTTTTAACATGTTGAGACAAGTCAAATGACGTACACTTTTACACAATTATATGCAAACTAAAATCTAAGCACATAATTTTTAAAGAAAAATAACGGTAATCATTTCTTCTTTGATTTCTCATTTTTTATTCTCTGCTACAATCTTTTCCCGTTATTTTGGCGCAAAGTAAGTTCTAGCATATTAAGTTGCATTTATACTTTAAATTGACGCCTGGTCGCTTGAAACAAAGAAAAGCTCTCAGTAGACATACTGATATTCAAGTGAACAGTACTGTTGTCTGTTAATCATGGCTACAAGGGGTTGTGTTATTTCTCCAAACAGTTTTTGTTATATCTGTGGTGAATTCACTATTAAAAGTCAACAGAGAAATATAAGTGATTTTGTAAGGAAAGTTTATTTTGCCTACTTTAAATTAAAACTTGGTCATCAAGATAAACCATGGGCCCCGCATAAGGTGTGTAGAAGATGCGAAGAAGATCTTCGTTTGTGGTTTAAGGGAAAGAAAAATGCATTTCGATTTGGAATTCCTATGATATGGCGTGAGCAGAAAAATCACACCACTGACTGCTACTTCTGCTCAGTTGACGTAAAGGGATTCAATTCAAAAAACAAAAGAAACATAAGTTATCCTAATCTTGACTCAGCTATACGTCCAGTGCCCCATAGCTCCGAGATATCTATTCCGCAGCCACCTTCCAGTTTGGATGAATACCCTAGTGAGTTGGAGGACGAAGCTACATTACCTCCTCCGGGTGAATCAAGCTCAGATTTATCTTTTGACGAAGATGGAAGGCCTCAACTATTTTTTCAAGGTGAGCTCAATGATTTAGTAAGAGATTTAGGTCTTTCAAAAGATGCAGCCGAACTGTTAGGTTCTAGATTAAAAATAAAAACCTTTTATCACCTGGCACTTCTTTCTACTGGTACAGACACCGAGAAAAAGAATTTACCCAGTTTTTCTCAAAAGAAGGAAATTTAGTTTTCTGCAATAATGTGGAAGAACTCATACATCGCTTTGATATAAAGTATGACTCATCTGAATGGCGCCTATTTATTGACTCATCTAAGACTAGCCTTAAAGCAGTATTATTGCACAATGGAAATAAATTTGCCTCGATTCCGATTGGACATTCTGTGCATATGAAAGAAGATTATAACGATTTGGCCATTATCCTGGAAAAAATCAAGTATCAAGACCATCAATGGATGATTTGTGGGGACTTCAAAATACTGACAATGGTTTTGGGTCAGCAGGCAGGCTATACCAAATACCCATGCTTCTTATGCTTGTGGGATAGTAGAGCCAGAGAACAGCACTGGAAAAAGTGATTGGCCATCCCGAGAAACTTTAAAACCTGGAGAGAAAAATGTTATAAACACTAGCTTGGTACCACCAGAAAAGGTTTTGTTGCCCCCTCTCCATATCAAATTGGGGTTGATGAAACAATTTGTTAAATCGCTGCAAAAGGATGGAGACTGTTTCAAATATTTATGTACAAAATTCCCGAAGCTGTCAGAAGCAAAGTTGAAAGAGGGAGTTTTCACCGGCCCCGACATAAGAAAACTTTTAACGGACCCTTCATTTGTGGAAACTATGAATGAGAAGGAAAAAGAAGCTTGGGTATCGTTCAAGGACGTAGTGCGAAAGTTTTTGGGAAATACTAAGGATCCTAACTATAAAACCATTGTGCAACGGATGCTAGCAGCATACGAAGCTCAAGGCTGCAAGATGAGCTTGAAGGTCCATTTTTTACACTCTCACATAGACTATTTTCCTGAAAACCTGGGAGCTTACAGTGAAGAGCAGGGGGAGCGATTTCACCAGGATGTCCGTGATATCGAGAGAAGGTACCAAGGGCGATGGGATGTCACTATGCTTGCTGACTACTGTTGGCTGCTTAAGCGAGAAACTGAAGATGGAAATCGGAAAAGGACTCGTCAAAGTATCAAGGAAAAGAAGAAGAGGTTTCATAAAGAACATGAATAAGTATATGTATCAAAATAATGTTTCGTTTGCTTTAAAAAAATATTTATTGTTTGAAAATTTTGAATAAAGGAGTGCTTTAACCAATTTTTTGTGTTTGAATTTTCAAAAATCCTTATGTGATAGAAAAAATGGCCATCACTTTTGAAATCAGCGCACTTTAAAACATATAATTCAGTAAAAATATCGCATGCAGCTGACAAAAAAATTTTTTTCGCAGACCTGTGTAATCGGTATTCCATTCCCAAATTTAATTTTTAAATATGATTCACCATTTTCCACGCGATTATTCAATTCCTCTTTGGCATCCTTATATATCTGCAACTGCATGGGAGTGCGGTCTCTATATATTGATAATTTCGAGAATTTAGGAATCGATTTTCGTTTAGAAATGTTCCGTAGTACCATATTAACAGATGCATCAGAAGAAAAGGATACTTTCAGTGGTCTCCAACGGTTAGAAAGTGAAGCATCAAACTTGCCCAGCCGAAAGACTTTGAGATCAGCATCATTGATTTGAAGTGTAGAACAAATGTCCACAGCCATGTTAAGATCCACAGCAATTTGATCTCTGTTATTAGTACAAGCCATCTCGGCAGACCCAAAGATCACAACATTATTCTTACGCCGCTCACGATCAGTGATTTCTTGAATAATGCGCTCAGTATCAAGAAGAGAGACTTTCTTAGTAGTACTTGAGTCCAATAACGATTGATTCAAAACTTTAATATCCTCCTGTAGTGCCACAATAACAGATTTTAGATCATTGAGATCATTTCCGGTCCTGGAGTGTTTGACGGTGTGTCGGCCTGCTCCGTGTTTATTCCCAAGGTTCTTGGAGGTTTGTGATCTTTTAATTGGTAACACAGTAATAAATATAAAAACAAAGTGAAAGTGATTATCTAGAAAACAAAATAACAGGTAAAATTAAACAGTCTAACCCAATATCATTGATAAAAGCCAGACTTCCGACGGGTCGACCGGGGCTCGGCTTTTTGCGCGGTGATAAGAAAAGAAAACAGAAAATACACATCCGTAGAGAACAGGGGCGGAGTAGGAAATTGTATATATCATGGATACGGATGAATACAGCTCGGAAGATAGGAAGAGAAAAGGAAAAAAGAGGAGAGGATGAAAAGAACAGAGAAAATATTTCAAGAAAAGTAAAAAAATAATAAGATCGCCTATGAAGTCCCAGGAAAAGCTGGAAGAAAACATTGGTGTAATGATGAAGATGATTGAGGAAATGGGAGCGAAGATGACCAATTTATCAATAGAAATAAAAGAGATGCGGGAGGAACAGAGAGAATATAGAAAAGAAATGTCAGAGTTAAGAAAAGAAAATGCGGAACTCAAAAGGCAAAATAAATTCATTAAGGGGGTAGTGATGGATATGGAAGACAGATTGGAACGAGTAGAGAATGAGAAAAGACGGAATAATGTAGTGATTCAGGGTCGAAAAATAGATACAGAAGATAGGGAACAACTAAAAAACGCAATGGAAAATTTCATAGATAAAGAATTACAGATAAGAGTACATATAAAACAGGTCATAAAATTAGGTGAAAAAACCTGTCTAGTGCAATTAGACAGGACAGAGGATAAGGTGGAGATAATGAAAAACAAAAAGAAATTAAGAACAAAAATAGGAGGAAGGATTTTTATTAACGATGATCTATCTAAGCGGGACAGGAAGATACAAGAACAAATTAGATTTAGAGCTAAAACTGAGAGGGAAAACGGAAAACAAACAAAAATTGGGTTTAGGAAGTTGTATATCGGGAATGAGGAATGGAGATGGGATAGAGAGCAGGATAAGTTGATACAGATACAGACATCAAAAAACTGGAAGGCGTGAACGAGCAGGGAATAGAGAGGACATACCTGGCAATGAGAGCGGATACAGAACAAACTCGAACACGAGAATACATGGATGTGAGGATGGGAAATAGGAACAACAAGGTAGAGACAGAGAGGAATGCTAACAAGATGACGACCACAGCTATGAACACGTAAAATGGAAAGATACGCGTTGGAACGTGGAACATAACTTCCCTAACGGGAAAAGAATGCGAACTAGCAGAAGAAATGAACAAGTACCAAATTCAAATACTGGGAATAAGTGAAACAAAGAAAGCCGGAGCAGGAAGAATAGGGGTAGGAAGTCAATATTTTCTGTACTATTCAGGAGTGAGGCCGGATCAAAGGAAAAAGAGGGAGTAGGGATATTGTTAATAAAGGAACTGGATAGAAGAGTAACTATACTTCAGTCACTCTCATCAAGGTTGATGCGCTTGAGAATAGAATTGGAGAAGGAATCGGTTGACATCATACAGATGTATGCACCAGTAGAAGGAACAGATGGAAGTACAACGGAGGAGTTCTATGAAAAACTGCAGGAACTGCTGGATGAAATAAGAGAGACAAACTCAAAAGTAATATTAATGAGGGACTGGAATGGTAGAGTGGGTAATGATACAAATAAGGGACTGGGCTGCTTGGCAGCATATGGAGAAGAAACGTTAAACGGAAATGGTTGGAAAATGATTGATTTTTGTATACGTAATGATCTACTAATAGGGAACGGTTTCTGGGAGCAACCACTGGAAGAGAGATACACCTTTGTCGCGGAAGAGAGAAACGCGAAGAGTATAATAGACTACATAGTCTATACCCAAAGTATGAAAACTAATATACGCAACATTAAGACACAAAAAGAGGCTGAAATGGGAACTCAACACAGATTGCTAACGGCAGAACTCCAAGAACAAATTAACACAGAACAACAAATAGCTGAGTATCATAAAATAGCAATCAGCAAATTAAGAAACGAGAAGAAAAGAGCAGAATACCAACAGAAAACGAATGATTTACTAAAGAGACATTGCCAGGAAGAAATGACACTAGAAGAGACGTGGAGAATTTTCAAGGAAATTATTTATAATTCTGCACTAGAAGTATGTGGTCAAATGAGATACAGGAAAGAACAGAAAAGAACAAAATGGTGGACTAAGAAAATACAAAAGGAAGTCAAAAAGAAAAAAGATGCGTGGAGAAAATATGTTTTAACAAAGGAACAGCAATACAAAGAACAATATGTTAAAATAAGAAACGAAGTTAAGAAGAGAATCAAAGAAGCGAAAAAGAAAAGCTGGGAAGATTTTGGAAATGATATTAATGAGGAATATAAAACAAATAACAGGAAATTTTGGAACCTAATAAGATCAATGAATGGAAAGAAAAGGAAAGAAATAAAACCAATTAGGAATACCGCGAATGAACTAAAAACAAGAACAGAAGATATACTTGAAATATGGAAAGAATTCTTCACGAAAAAATTCACAGATGCAGGAGATCATACAGATTTATTGCCAGAATCAGGAACACGAAATGAATATGTAATTGCCCCCTTCGGTGCTTAAATAAAGGAGAGCTTATACAATACTCCCCTTATCTGCGTACGTAAAAATACGCGTAAACCCTTTTTCTTTTACTCCTGCTCTGATGACGACAACAAAAAAAATACAAAATAAATAGTGGGCGCCAGTCGAACCTCAAATGCAGTAAAAGGGGAAGTGATGGAATTTTGCACCAGCTGCTCAGTGAAAAAACACAATGACTCGGTAGCTAACCACTTATCTCAGGACGATTCAGGTTCCTCGAAACAAATTTGAACAAAGCACCTTTATTCTGCGATATAAAAAATGACGAGTGAGCAAACTATATTTTCTCTCGTTAAATGGACCCTAGATCGTCCTCAGTGTCGATAAAAGAATAATACAAGCAATGTAGATATATTGATATATACTTTCAATTTACTCAGCAATAGTATAAAAGTTATTTACATACATAACGAAGCTAACGGGCCCATTTATGAATGTTCTTTTTGTGCACACTATGTTATTGTTTTAAACTTAGCTTAATATCCGGTCGGTGGGGTAGCCGCAGTCCTCGTAGTCGGCGACGCTCTCGCAGAATGATGCTGCTCGGGGACGGACTTCTTTGGCCGTTATTTTTGGGGCACTTTTCCGCGCCCTTCTGGAACGCGATAGCTAACCTCCCTTCGCGGCGATTTCAGCGAGAAAAAGAAACTTTTAAATATGCGGTCGCCCGATTAAAACTTCTATATTTTTCAATAAAGAACACAACGACTCCCTTATTTTCGGCCGCGACGTATTTTCTTTCGTGGCGGGCCGACGAATATCTTCCTGCCAACTTGCGACTCCCTTTCTTCTCTCTTATCTTCTATTCTTGCAAGCGATGACTCGTCGCCGCTCCGCTAACGGCCCTTTGTTTGCATTGGTGACGTCTTCTCTCACATTCCTCCGTTATCACGTTTCCGCCCTTACACTCCCAATACAACGCACCCCTCACCTTCTGCGTTCATGTTATTGTTTCCTTATTTGTGCACACAACTAACACTTAAAATACGAATACATACTTAAACTAATGCAACTTAAATTATGATTATATTGATTACATATATTGGACTAAATAACTAGCTACAGATATAGGATTAATAAAAATTTGGATTTAAACGCGAAGAAAGAAAAATAAATAGGTAAATAAAAAAATCTGAAATTCCAGATGCGTCCCATTACAAATATAATGAAGAACTTGAAGAGATAGATATGGAAGAGGTAGAGAAAGCCCTAAAAAGAATAAAAACAGGAGAAGCCTGCGGTGCGGATAATATAGAACCGGAAATGGTAAAATGGCTCGGACAGGTGGGAAAGGAGTGCATCCTTGACATATTTTGTAAGGCATGGCGAACGAACACAATTCCTGCGGATTGGGAAAATAACCTCATCACTCCCATATATAAGAAAGGCGATCAAAGTCAGTGCGAAAACTATAGGGCAATATCCCTATCGACAGTATGTTTTAAGGTCTATACCAAAATAATAGCGGAACGACTTACACATTTAGTAGGAGACAAACTGGGAGAAGAACAAGCAGCTTATAGAAAAGGGAAACAAACGAACGATAATATCCACATAATTAAAAACATCATTGAACGTAAAATTGAGACAGGGGAGGAAACCTACTTCAATTTCATAGATTTGCGAGCAGCGTTCGATACAGTAGATAGAGGGAGTATAGATATATGTCTAGAGAAACTAGAGGTTCCAAGAAAAATGCGCCAAATAATCAATAGTCTATATTGTCAGGTTAGGGGGATAGTACAAGTGAATGGAAAAAGATCAGCAGATTTTGAAATGCAAGTGTGAATAAAACAAGGAGACAGCTTAAGTCCATTAATATTCATTATAGTAATGGACAGAATCCTGCAAAATAGGAAGCTGTTAAGACACTGTTAGGATATAACAGACTGGAACCTGTAGCTGTGGATGCATTACTGTACGCCGATGATCTGGCACTAATAGCTGACAGTTATGTGAAAATAGAAAAATTAACAAATATATGGACAGAAGAAATAGAAAAGATGAAGATGGAAATAAACGTAGAAAAAAGCAAACTAATGGTGATAAATAATAAAGAGCCAGCCAGTAATCTAATAATTAAAATAAACGACAAACAAGAAGAAATTGTCGACGCATACGAATATTTAGGTACTATTATATCGAAGGATGGAAAAATTGATCTAGACATAGCAAAAAGAGGACGGAAAGCCACAAACATATACTATGCTCTGAATCAAACCATCTTTGTAAAGAAAGCAATAGAACCCAAGATCAAACAGATAGTATACAATGCAGTAGTAGCCCTCACAATAATGTACGCAAGTGAGTCCTGGACAATACAGCAAAAACACGAAAGCAAAATAACAGCTATGGAAATGAAATTTTTGAGAAAGATCGTGGGGAAAACAAAAATGGGCAGAATAGAAAACGAACAGATAAGGAATATGATAAATCAAGAAGATATACTAAAAAGAATTGAAAAATGTCAACTGAATTGGTACGGCCACATAATTAGAATGGAACAAAAGAGTTTAACCAAGAAAATAATAGAAGCGAAAAATAACGGGAGAAGAAAAACGGGAAGACCAAGGAAAAATGGATTGACAGAATCAACGAATTAGGACGAAAGCGAGGGAAGACCATAGCAGAAATGAGAAGAATGAGTACAGACCGGACACGATGGAAAGAATGGATTAAATCGTCGTAAGATCCAAAAATAATCCGACGCTGAAAGGTATAAGGATTAACGAGTAGAAGAAGAAAAGGAAGAGATCATTTCCAAGTTGTAAACAATTTTTACAGGTCCAAGAAATACCATACTTAGAGTGTATTTTACGAGCTTCAGAAGGTGAGACATCGACACACTCAATCTTATATTGCTTACTACAAATTTTTAAACGATTTTATGCGACTGCTCCACGGCTCCACAGTAAGTACATGAAGGCATAATTAATAATAAAATAAATAAATAGGTCAAATAAAATTAAGGATCAGACAGGGATACACACTTCACGCCAGCGGTGCCCGGCGCGGCGACTAAAAGTAAAACAATACAAAGACAAAAATTGGCAACGGACAGGCACTCCAACAGTAACAGAGGAAAGGTTGATATCAACAGGATTATACTATTACTAACCAGCAGTGTAACTCAATACACAAGAAACCAAGGATGACAAAAAAAGAAAAAAAAAGGGAACAAATTACCATGAAAAGTGAAGTAAAGTATCGTACCGTAACTTACCAACTAAATATCTAATTAGCACAATATCATAGAGAAGCAAAAGACCCTTGGAAAGAAAGCACAAGATATATGCTTTGTAAAGGTGTAAAACACCATTATAAAAAAGCTACCAACAGGCCAAAAATAACCTTTCAAACAGAGCAAACAAATGTGCGTGTACACTATGCGAAAGATAGATCGATCATACGTCGATACAGGAACACACTGTATATAGAGCGCATCAGGTTGGTAACTTCGAAGCAGATACGTATGGCTTCCAAAACACTTTAAAAAGCACGTTTCAAACTACACTCGACTCGCCGAACAAATGCAGTAGTAAATTATGGCAACAATGTGTGTTTAATAGGTCACATAACCAATAACGTTTGTAATTGGTCGATCAGAGTGGCCGCTTACAATAGAATAAAGATCGAGTCCATATTGCATTTGGAATATTAGATTTTATTAGCTTTCTTTGTAAATGATCCATTATCTATTATATTTCATAAACCAGTGTTTCTGAAGACTATTTATCGATCATTCTAGTGCACCAATAATACATTATTGTTTTGTAGGTTATACATTATTTCTTGTTATATTATCGTATATACTTACATTATGGAAAACTCACCTCCTAAGAAGAGAGTTTCAAAACATTTTACGGTAGAAGATAAACAGAAGGTTTTGAATATATTTAAAACATTTCAAGAAGAGCCTAGCACTTCTAAAATTGTTAGTGTTGAAATGACAGCCAAAGCAGCAGGTATCTTTCCAAAAACGATAACCAAATCATAGTAACTATTATTGTATCTTTTACAGGAATTAGTGAACGCAGTGTTTACAATATTGTGAAAGAATATAACACTAATCACGAATTACAACCACCAAAAAAATATCATAGAAAAAGGGCTGTTCTAGATATGGTGGATGATGAAATGAAAAATGCTATACGAAGAATTGTACATTCATTCTTTTTCAAAAATGAACCTCCAACAGTTCAAAAAGTTCTCACAGTGATAAATGAAAGATATGACATTCCTAATTTCAAAATTACGACTCTCAGATCATTATTAAAGGAACTAAACTTTCGGTACAAATATTTATTACTTTAAATTCTATATACTAATCATAAGATAATTATGTTTGTAGTTATAATAAGCGAGCTCGAAATAGTATTTTAAAAGAAAAAGATGACATTATTACCTGGAGACGGAAATGCCTTCGTGAAATTAAGAAATATCGTGAAAATGGTACCCCGATATATTACTTGGATGAAACTTGGGTAAATGCTGGACATACTGTAAATAAAATATGGACAGATATGTCTGTTGTCACTGCAAGACAAGCATTTATCGAAGATTTAAGTACAGGTCTTAAAAATCCTTCAGGCAAAGGCAAAAGATTTATAATT
Source organism: Chrysina gloriosa (assembly GCA_038088585.1). Lineage (NCBI taxonomy): Eukaryota > Metazoa > Arthropoda > Insecta > Coleoptera > Scarabaeidae > Chrysina > Chrysina gloriosa. Next base: position 4,959,498 of record CM076087.1, read on the forward strand.
GCACACATTGGCTCGGGTGAAGGATTTGTAGAAAATGGTTTACTGCTCTTTGAATCAAAGAGAACAGGAGATTATCATGAAGACATGAACGCAGAAAGATTTGAAGAGTGGATGAGATGTATTCTCCCCAATTTAAAAGAAAATTGCGTTATAATTTTTGACAATGCTCCGTACCATAGTCGTAAATTGAATAAGCCACCTACAACTAATAGTCGCAAATTAGAAATGCAAAACTGGATGAGGGAAAATAGTTTTGCATATGAAGAAAACATGGTAAAAGCAGAATTGTTAGCTTTAATTAAAGAACATTTATCCCCCTAATCACTGTAAATTAAACCCGATTGAACTAATATGGGCACAAGTGAAGGGGTATGTTGCGAGACATAACACCACATTTAAATTGGCAGACGTGAAAGAATTATTTCAACGAGTTATTGACAATATTTCTGTTGAAAATTGGCAAAATGCTATTAAACATGTTATTCAAACAGAGAAGGAAATGTGGGAACTTGACAATCTCATAGATATACACATGGAGCCGTTAATCATTACAATTAATGATGATTCGTCTACATCATCTAATAGCGAAGAAGATACATGTTAAGAACGTTTTAGTGTGTCATAATTAATTCCTTTACTGTATTAAATTTTTGTAATATGTATAAAATTTATTATTTTTGATTATACCTATTTGTACAGTGAGTTAATTTTTCAGGATACTGTTTCTTATATAAATACGTACCAAAAAAAAAAAAAAAAATAATAATTATTTGTTTCCTTATTTTGTATTTATATACTACATAGATCTTCTTAAAACCATTGTGTATTTTTTATTTACTATATATAATTCTATATATTGGAGATGCATAATTCAATTCAACAAAACATACTTGAAGAAATAAGAAAATTATTTTAGTACTTATTTTGCAATTTTTATTTATGTCAAATACAAAATGAGGTTATTATTTTGATATGTTTACATGTGATTTATGCTGTGTGAGTCGGACATTTGCATTGCAAGGTTGCCATAATTTGCTACTGCATCTGTTCGGCGAGTCGAGTGTAGACGGTACTGAATGTTACACACACTCAACAAAGAAAATTAAATCGTCTAAGAATGACTACGTTAAGCCTAGTAACTTGTGCTATTGTTACAATGAGCGTTATTCTCTTTGCGCGATGGCAATTCAGTATCCATTTCGTGTGAAATAGATTAGTAGTTGCGTGTTGTTTGTTATTTTTCTAATTCCTTCGTTTGTTTATGTCATACATTTATTTTTCCTTTTAAAGTTATTTTTATATATTCTTTTTTATGTCAATTTTCGATGTTTCATCACTTAATTGCTTGAATAAAAATTTGTTTGATTGGTTGAGATCATATACTAACGTTTTGCCGTGATGCATTGTATGCAAAACGAAACGTCGAAGACCCTGTATCTATGCTTTCATACCCGGTTGCTGGGTTTCAATCCAGGAATGGTACGTATCTAGATGGTAATGTGGTGCACATCACGCATTAGGCGACTGCTATTATTCCTTTTTGGCCACAATTAAGAGCACTCAACTCTTAGTGAATGAGTAGGCCACACATGTGGCTGGAATGAATGAAGTTTGAGCTTCGGCCGTTAGAATAATAGTTTAACTCCCATCATCCCTAATACACATCAGCCAATAATCATTTATAGTTATAGTTAATTTAAGTTTAACCGATCTTGAAACAAAGTACCTTACATCCTTAACTTACCTAATTTAGTCAGGTTGTTACGTAGGATGTCATCCATTTTATTAATAATTGTTTGATATTGAGGCTTTTCTTCCCGTATCTCGGCGCATATTCCAAGAGCATGGATTTCCACCTGAAATATACTGCCGTATCGACTATTTCGATTGTAAAATAGGGTAGCTATAACTCCAAATTACTTAATTTTTGCATCCTCGACATGTGGAACGTCGATCCAATACGGTAATAGGGTCAAGCTTTCGACTAATCTACGTAATTCCGGCGATAAAAATGTTCTGTAATGTCCAGTAATTTTACGACGTACTTAATCAGTTTAATGCGTAGTAAAATAAGGTCGCGTATAATATGCAAATTATCGATCCTAAAACTAATTTAAGTGCCTGTCGAGAGCTACTAACGATGACATCGCTCGTAAAACATCAGTTAGAGGTATTAAACTGAATTACACTGACGCCCGCCACTACAACTAAAAGGACAGGATCCTTCTAAATTCGTCCCTTCCTGTATCTAATTTAAAACTTTTTAAATAAAGCTTCGCCTCGCGCCAATTCCTCGTACCTATACGCGCGAGGTCTCGACCGGGAAAAGGGGCAAAAGGAAGACGTAAATGGGGAAGAAACAATACGCGCTTTGATAAAGAAACCTCGTTTCCTTCCGTATTCGCTCTTATTTCTCATTTCGGCGAGGAGGGGACGGAATCGCTAGGCGTTAGCTTTCAACCTTAACTCAATAAATAACGCAGCTACATTCCCTTTCATCCTCTTCGTATGAAAGGATCATTGTAACTTTTAATTTTGGAGAAATTCGAAACGGGATGGGATTTTTCTTTTTTTTTTTGATGTAGGAATTTTCGGTGTTACGTCTTTTATTATGAACGTGCTGACGGTGGAGGAATAAGGGCAAGGAGGTCTATGGAAATTGATCTGGAATCGAATTGATAAGTTCTTCGCCGATTCTGTTGATTCCGAACGTTTATTTTCGTTATGTCTCGGGTGGTCTAACCCAGTGGTCTCGCAAGTGGAGTAAAGAAAAATTGTTACATATAATGATAAGCGTTTAGAAACATCTCCTGAGGTTTGTTTCTTAACCCTAGATTCATAAACATTCGTCTCATAGATCGCGCAAAACTATTTTGCTCATTTTTATTTCATTTAATTAATAATAAATAAACAATTTTCGAGATTTATATTTGTTTTATTGCAACTTACAGTCTAAGAACTAAAAAATTATCAATACAATAATGTACATCTGAGAGGCGAAGGTTTATGAACACCGTATCTTCTCCCAAGTATGTTTATGAATCTAGGGTTAATAGCGAAAAGGTAAAAAGCCACCGTTTGGCGAAATACTTGTTCTTTCTGCTGCAATCAAAATGGTACACGGGAAAGAATGTGATGAAGAACTAAAATGTATAACGTTTCTAAACTGATAGAAATTATTGCTGATAACACTGGAAAACAGCATGTCTGTTGCATGAGATTTTTTACATGAATCTGAATAGTTTTTCCACGCTGATTTCAAAAATATATGCCGTTTTCATGTAGCAGCTCTAGTTTTGGAGTTATTCAGTGACAGGATTTTTCATTGAAAATGCACATAGTTTAAGTTTAAAAAATTTATTAAATATATTTATTCTGAATAAAATTTCCTTTTTTGGATTTTCTAGAGTGAGATGTTATATGAGTACTATTTTAAATGCTCCAACAATAATCAGCCATCATATGTTCATTCCAGTGCCCCCGATACCTCTCCTCCATAGCGCGAATATCCTGGTGAAAGCGCTCTCCTTGTTCCTCGCTTAGGTCACCGAGATTTTCAGGAAAATACTCTAGATGGCTGTGAAGGTATTGAAGCTTAATACTCATGTTGCATCCAAGCCGCTGGAAGTGTATCAGCAACTGTTCAACGTGCTGAATGTAGCCGTCACATTTCCTATTGGACAAGAAATTCCTCACTACCCAAACAAACTCTTCCCATGCACATTTCTCGAAAGCTGTCATATGGTTGATGAAAATTTTATCATCTATCAACTTCCTGATTTGTGGGCCATCGAAAATACCATCTTTGATTTTCTCACTACTCAATTTTGGAAACACTTTTACAATGTATTTGAAACATTCGCCATCTTTGTTAAGAGCTTTTACGAACTGTTTTATCAACCCCAGTTTTATATGCAAAGGAGGCAATATAATTCGGTCTCTGGATACTAGTGGAACATTAATTACATTTTGCTTAGCGGGAATCAAAGCCTCCCTAGAAGGCCAGTCTCTTTTTGTCCAGTGCTCAGCTTTCGCTCGGCTGTCCCATAAGCATAGGAAACAGGTATATTTTGTGTAGCCACTTTGTTGGCCCAGGAGAAAATTTACCATTTTCAAATCAACACATAGAACCCAGTTATGTTCCTTGTACTTGATTTTGTCGAGAACTAAAGATATTGTAGGATATTCTTCTTTAACCTTTGTAGAATGAGCAATAGGTAAGGAACCAAGTTTGTTACCATTATGTAAAAGTACACATTTCAAACTTCGTTTTGACGAATCAATGAACAACCGCCACTGATTTGGATTATACTCTTTTAATCCCATTACATTAATTAGGCCCGGAATATCAGTACAAAACACAAAATTATCTTTTTGGGTAAAGAAAGGAAGTGAATCCTTTTCCCTGTTACGGTAGTACGATATCTTCGTTCCTCTGGTCAACAAATTTCTTTCTTTCAATCGGGAAGCTAAAATTTCTGATGCCGTTTTAGAAAGTCCAAGGTCCCTGATCCAGTCATTTAGATCATCTTGATTTAGTGGTCGGGGACTACCGTAGCAATCAAAATCACTGTCGCTACCACTGTCGTCGTTTTCGGTTTATCCGCTGCACTGGTCTGAATTTTACGAAGATGTACATGGGTGCTGTGGTGTTGATGTGTCACTAATACTCAAGACTGGTCTTATGGCAGATTTTAAGTTTGGATATATCCACTTAGAGCAATTTTTATGGTTTATTCCTATGGTTTTCGTTACACATAAATAACAGTCGTCATGATGGTTGGATGGTTCACGCCAAATCATAGAAGCTTTGTACCTAAAAGTGGGTCTTTTTTTGTTTGCCCACAGTCGCAAAGATTCAATACATGTTTTACATACCAAACTTGGTATCCAAGGTTTACCGTTTGACGGCAACGGAAACCCAAAGTAGTCCAAGTATGCCTTTTTCACAAAGTCCGACACATTTAAACGAAATTTTTAGAACATATATTCTCCACAAATAACACAAAAACAATCAGTATTATTTAAACACGTCCTTCTTGAGGAAGACATACTGAAATTTATAACGGAACTAGTTAAGTTACACCGCTATTGATAGAAACTATCGACTACTTATGTAAATTTAAGACGGTACCTGTATCTCACTAACTAGAGCTGCTACAAAAAATGTGAGGTTAGATTTGAAATCAGCGCACCCAAATTAGTAAACAACAGTAGAAAAACTTTATGCAACAAAAAGAAAGTGTTATTTTGTTTTTTGTGTAATTTAAAGAAACGATTCTGGACCTTAGAGCCATACAGTACTAAGTCCACAGTTTGCACTTTCTGAGGTTGTAGATTAATATTATGTAATTTTCATTGCTCTGTCTAATGGTGTTAAGTATTAAGTCCAATCTTGAGTCATTAATATAATAAACTAGTAAAACTAGTAGTAAGCCCGCTTGTTAAGTGGACCATAAAATATTAATGGTTCTTAATATTGTTTAGCTCTAAAAGTTCTATGTAATGAGTAAGGCAGAGTAAGGTATCAAGTCCAAATGTGAGGTTATGTTTGTGATTTTAGTATACAACAGAAGTGTGTGTTTCCATAATTAGAAATCGAAAACAAGTAAAATATTTGCAGCAACTTTTTGACCCATATTTACCTAGGCATGCGAGCTAGGTGACCTAATCATCTGATTCTTTGAGGTCTCACTCTGTCCGTAATTCTTGGTCTTTCGAACGCTTCCATAAGTTCATGATTTGTTCTCGTTCGCCACTTCCCCTCAAAACTTTTCCTCAAGACATTCCTTTCACATACTTCGAAACTGAATTCTTCTTGTTTGGTCGTCATCCACGTTTCGCTTACATATACTACAACTAATTATAAACTATAACTATAAACTATAGTACCACGGGGCGTATTATCGTTTCATATATTTTTATCTCGACTGCTCCTGAAACACTTTTTCTTTCAGATACGGCCCCAACGTTCTGCTACCACTCCAGATCCTTTTTCTGTATTTCTTTCTCTTCCGGTCCTTCACTTCTAATTGTTGACTCGAAGTATGTATACAAATTGACTTACTCTTTCGATGTTTTACTCCCTTCTTCCAGCTTATATGTTGATGTGCTAATAGTCTTCTGTTATTTTTGCTTATATTTCCATATAGGTTTTTGTTCGTTCACTATTAGGCCAAACTTTCTTGACTCCTTTTCTGCACACATACGCTTTCCAGGTGTCTCTTTGATCTGATTACCAAGGCTACGTCGTCTGCATAAATAATACATTGATGTTTGTAATGTTCTTCTTTTTTCCGCTTATCAGTATTAGTTTAATTAATTAAATCTACTGTCTTAACCCTCCTTTGATGGTAAACTCGTCCGAGAAACTTCCATTTAGTGCAGTTTTACTGGTTCTGTCATTTAATGTCATTTTCAGGAGCCTAACCAGCGTTTTTGGCATTCCCCGTTTTCCATTGCTTCGTATGTCCTTTGACGAGAAATAGAATCATACATCTATTTGTAGTCTATGAATAACATATTCGGTATTATATATTTTTATTCTGAATATTTGGTCAACAGTGGATCTGCTTACCTTCAAACCTCTCTGGTATTTCCCTATTTGAGATTGATAATTTTTAATCTTGAAAGGATAATTTTTGCAAATACTTTGAGTACTACATCTGTTGTCTTTAATAGGAACAACTTATAAAGCTAATTATTCATGTGAAAAATTTGCTGTACAACTGGATGAAAGCACAGATGTCGCCAATTTTACTCAATGGTATTTATTAGATATCTGTTTGATAATTGTTTGCCAGAAAAAAAAACACTTATTTGAGGGGCACTTAAAGAAAGATATACAGGAGAAAAAATTCTTTTCAACAGCAACCTTTTTTTGCTACGAATAACATTTTACGGGGAAACTGTGTAAGTGTAACTAGTGACACAGCAACTGCTTTAACTATAATAAGAAAGCGATTCAAAGACAAAGGTGATTGAAATAGTACCCCAGACGTACACCGTATGATCCATCGGCAAGTTACGACAACCAAAAAATTTGAGTCTGAAATACATCGTGTGGTACAGGATGTTATCAGCCCATTCCATTTTTATAAAAAACAAGACCCTTGCATAGTAGACTTCTTTTACGAAAATCTCCTGTTCCACACAGAAATTCGTCGGTTATCTCGACAGAAAGTGAGAATGGTTGAGCTTAAAGAGAAATTACGCGTTTTTTTTCGCCAAAAATAAGAATTCAAAGTTTACTTCCTTTTTCAGCGACGATAAGTGACGGTTACGTTCCTTAGCTGATATTTTTGACAAAATAAACATGCTCGATTTATCTCGTGATGTGAAAGGAGAATTTAGAAAAGGGATCTTCAGAAATGTTTCCATCATTCTGCGATTTTGCCTCTGAAAATGAAGTGAACGTGGAACAAGTTGTAACTATACATTTCAAACATTTGGAGACAAAGTTTTGTAACCAATTTACAGATTTTCTTAGTCTTCAAACAGAATTTCAATAGGTCATCAATCTATTTGCTGAAAATTCAAAAATAGATCATTTTTACAGCACGAATTGAAATGAAAATCTCTTCATAATTGGTGGATGGGATCGTAAAACGAAATATCGAGATCTGGTAAGCACAGCAACGAATGCAATCTTACCATTTGTTTCTACATACCTGTGTGAAGTATCATTTTTTGGAATGACAACAGTTAAAATCAAATACAGAAATAAATTAGTGTCAGAACCAGATCTTCGATTTGCTTTGACAGTGAGAATCACATCAAATCTTTTCGATGTTACTAAACCAATATCATGAACATTGGTCACATTAAATTTTAATTCAAAATGTAAATTTGTAATTTATTATGACAAAATTGTCATCAGCAGATCAAGGGGTTTGTAAAAAAAAGGAAATTGATAACTTCCAGAAATAGTGCACGAGTGAACACTTAGTAGGATATTGTTTTGCCAATTAGTGAGTTGTGATTTGAACAGCAGACAAGATGTCACTTGTCAATCACTAATTGTTGTCAGACACAAGAGACGTGCTAAAAGTTGGAGTAAAGTGTGAAGTGTAAAGCAGTGGATTTTAGAGCGAAGCTCTTTTAGCCAGGTCCTATGGCGAGAGTTAACCGGGGAAAAGGGAGACGCTTGATATCGTTAAATAGACGCTTTGTAGTTCTATCTTTCTTCTTCCATTAGTTCTTTCTCTCTCACACACACACATATGCATCGAAGGAGCAAAATGTGCCGTATTTACGTTTCCCCCATCAGATGGCGCTCTCCTTATTCGGATTCAAACTTACTTCAAATTCAACTTATTTACCATCGGTTTCGAAATGCAATACTTTTTCATTATACATTGTTTATTCAATTATAGTGACCTAACACAGCGCTCCTTACAACAACTAAAAAATTCTGTGAAACTGTTATCTTTGAAAATGTTGCGAAAATTGAACGATTCTTCAGGAAAACAAGACCTCTTTTTAAGAAATAATAACAGTGTTTTATTTTTAAAATAGAATTTTTTCCGGATGTATCAGATGAACCACGATCTTCTACTTCTACAGAAGCTGGAAGATCCTAGTTGGAATTTGGGGAAGCTTCACTTAGGAGGAAAGGAAGGCGAGTACAGGAATTCTTAGAATCCCACACAACAAGCGCATGCAATGACTGAAAGAAAATCTACCCAGACGTGCTACATTTGTAAGGCTACAACAAAATTGATGAATCAACCAAATCCTAAATTTAGAGATTCAGAAGAAAATTATGGTTTCGGTCTATCCACCCCATGCATGGATTAGATGTTTGGAATGTTTTCTACATATTACCTACCAGTTAAAAATTATAAAATGGAGAGTTGAGAGGGATAGTGATAAAGAAAATTGGAAATTCAAGCTCGTTTTAGAAGAGAAATGGGGATAATTATAGATAGACTGAATCCTTCCTCTGGCTCTTCAAATGATGGTAATACAGCTAAAAGTTGTTTCAAACATTCTGAAACTAGCTCCAGTAAAACTGGAATAGATGTAGCATTAATAAAAAGAAATCTGCGTTATATAACAAACAAATTGTACAAGTTCCAGCAATTTACAGAAAGAACCAGGAAGCTTTACCTAAATCTTTATCCATGGTATACATGCCCGTTGCTCTAAACAAAATTTTAATGCATAGTACCAATATTATAAAACATAATTTGCTTCCTATAGAACAATTATGCGAAGAAGCGCAAGAAGGGCGTAATAAAGGTTGCCGCAAATTTAGAGAACTGCATAGTCGAAAAAAGACCCGTATTGCTAGTAGTACAGATTTATTAAATATGTTGCTTATTACATCGGATCCAGTAATAAATAGAGATGTTCCCCGAAAGCTACAATCAGTATTACCTGTAGCTGTATTAAATTTGTTAGAGTTTTCATTTCCATCAGCATCAAATGAACCTCGATACATTCAACCAACAGAAGCAATTTTGAATTTCGAAGAACAAGGTAAAAATGAAGATTATATTATAAATGACTCCACGGAATATGACGACAGTAACACTTCAACTTCATCTGACTGATATGAAAATATTACCTCCAGTACAATTTGGCAACATTGCACAGTTAAGTACAAAACTTTAGAGTTCTTATAAACAATCTTTAAGTTATAATTCTTTCACATATCCTGTATAGTTTATTTTTCACACTTTTGTGCCATTTACATCAATTATTGATAAATTTACTATATGGGGCACCTGGAAAGATAAACAACCTAAATCAGAATTTTCTCCCCCTTCCTAAAGGGACAAAATTCCGTCCAAATCTATTGGATTCACTGTGCACATGGTTCGTCAAACAGACGATTACCTGAACTTTCTTGGATACGCCAGGGCTGAAAGAATTAAAAACGCACAAAAATGACCGAAACAATTTTAAAAATCTTATTGAACATCACAAAAATATAAATATGTATAGAAAAAAACAAATATAATTCGATATAATTCGAGCACACGAAACAAGTATCCAGCTCAACGAAAGAAACGATCCCTTTTAACGACACATATTTCGATACGTCGTTAGACGTTTTCTTCATGAGTTTCGCGCAAGTACATCAACGTATCTGAGGAAAACCTACATTGACCTAAAAGCATTAAACTTGATATGATCAACGTTAATTACGTCCCCACTCCGAAAAGGTCGTCGACGTTATTTATTGTCGCGTCGTCGTGCATTTCCTTTTGACGACTTATTCTTCATTAATTTTCCTGGTTCATTAGACCTCATGGGCTTATTTACTTCCGGACATAGAAAGAGGTAGTTGTCCTCGAGAATAAAGTAATCATAAATAATACCATGTCGTGTCCCAAATTGATACCTCCGTAACGAAATTCTATCTCAATTATCCGCCGAAAATCGAAAATACAAATTTACCAATTTGGGGCTGGATCACGTGCATGAACTTTTTCCCATTTATCATCAACCTGTTGAGGGTTAATTTTGAATAAAAGGGTCATAGGTGAAGCCTACCTTATTATGATTTAAGGAATTAGAAATGTTTTTGTTTGGTAGCCTAACTGTCGAAACTAAATTTTGTATGAAGTATGAAAAAAAATTAAATTTGAGAAGACAAAAACAATCTGCATAACTCTCACATAAATAATCTCACTGAGATTTATTTATTTGGCAACTTTCACAAAAAGTTGTGCAAGGACTGCACTGCAGTCTACATTACATATACCAATAACACAGGTCTGCGAAAAAAATTTTTGTCAGCTGCATGCGATATTTTTACTGAATTATATGTTTTAAAGTGCGCTGATTTCAAAAGTGATGGCCATTTTTTCTATCACATAAGGATTTTTTGAAAATTCAAACACAAAAATTGGTTAAAGCACTCCTTTATTCAAAATTTTCAAACAATAAATATTTTTTTTAAAGCAAACGAAACATTATTTTGATATATATACTTATTCATGTTCTTTATGAAACCTCTTCTTCTTTTCCTTGATACTTTGACGAGTCCTTTTCCGATTTCCATCTTCAGTTTCTCGCTTAAGCAGCCAACAGTAGTCAGCAAGCATAGTGACATCCCATCGCCCTTGGTACCTTCTCTCGATATCACGGACATCCTGGTGAAATCGCTCCCCCTGTTCTTCACTGTAAGCTCCCAGGTTTTCAGGAAAATAGTCTATGTGAGAGTGTAAAAAATGGACCTTCAAGTTCATCTTGCAGCCTTGAGCTTCGTATGCTGCTAGCATCCGTTGCACAATGGTTTTATAGTTAGGATCCTTAGTATTTCCCAAAAATTTTCGCACTACGTCCTTGAACGATACCCAAGCTTCTTTTTCCTTCTCATTCATAGTTTCCACAAATGAAGGGTCCGTTAAAAGTTTTCTTATGTCGGGGCCGGTGAAAACTCCCTCTTTCAACTTTGCTTCTGACAGCTTCGGGAGTTTTGTACATAAATATTTGAAACAGTCTCCATCCTTTTGCAGCGATTTAACAAATTGTTTCATCAACCCCAATTTGATATGGAGAGGGGGCAACAAAACCTTTTCTGGTGGTACCAAGCTAGTGTTTATAACATTTTTCTCTCCAGGTTTTAAAGTTTCTCGGGATGGCCAATCACTTTTTTTTCCAGTGCTGTTCTCTGGCTCTACTATCCCACAAGCACAAGAAGCATGGGTATTTGGTATAGCCTGCCTGCTGACCCAAAACCATTGTCAGTATTTTGAAGTCCCCACAAATCATCCATTGATGGTCTTGATACTTGATTTTTTCCAGGATAATGGCCAAATCGTTATAATCTTCTTTCATATGCACAGAATGTCCAATCGAAATCGAGGCAAATTTATTTCCATTGTGCAATAATACTGCTTTAAGGCTAGTGTTAGATGAGTCAATAAATAGGCGCCATTCAGATGAGTCATACTTTATATCAAAGCGATGTATGAGTTCTTCCACATTATTGCAGAAAACTAAATTTCCTTCTTTTGAGAAAAACTGGGTAAATTCTTTTTCTCGGTGTCTGTACCAGTAGAAAGAAGTGCCAGGTGATAAAAGGTTTTTATTTTTTAATCTAGAACCTAACAGTTCGGCTGCATCTTTTGAAAGACCTAAATCTCTTACTAAATCATTGAGCTCACCTTGAAAAAATAGTTGAGGCCTTCCATCTTCGTCAAAAGATAAATCTGAGCTTGATTCACCTGGAGGAGGTAATGTAGCTTCGTCCTCCAACTCACTAGGGTATTCATCCAAACTGGAAGGTGGCTGCGGAATAGATATCTCGGAGCTATGGGGCACTGGACGTATAGCTGAGTCAAGATTAGGATAACTTATGTTTCTTTTGTTTTTTGAATTAAATCCCTTTACGTCAACTGAGCAGAAGTAGCAGTCAGTGGTGTGATTTTTCTGCTCACGCCATATCATAGGAATTCCAAATCGAAATGCATTTTTCTTTCCCTTAAACCACAAACGAAGATCTTCTTCGCATCTTCTACACACCTTATGCGGGGCCCATGGTTTATCTTGATGACCAAGTTTTAATTTAAAGTAGGCAAAATAAACTTTCCTTACAAAATCACTTATATTTCTCTGTTGACTTTTAATAGTGAATTCACCACAGATATAACAAAAACTGTTTGGAGAAATAACACAACCCCTTGTAGCCATGATTAACAGACAACAGTACTGTTCACTTGAATATCAGTATGTCTACTGAGAGCTTTTCTTTGTTTCAAGCGACCAGGCGTCAATTTAAAGTATAAATGCAACTTAATATGCTAGAACTTACTTTGCGCCAAAATAACGGGAAAAGATTGTAGCAGAGAATAAAAAATGAGAAATCAAAGAAGAAATGATTACCGTTATTTTTCTTTAAAAATTATGTGCTTAAATTTTAGTTTGCATATAATTGTGTAAAAGTGTACGTCATTTGACTTGTTTCAACATGTTAAAACATTCCCAGTCTCACCAACAGCTCAGGTTGTTTTTCTCCATTATCAAATAAAAATCATATAGGTTTATTACCAATGAACATAGATACTGCAATATGTATACATAAAAACTTATGTGATATAATAATTTGAATATTTTTTCTGTTTTTGGGAGGTCAAAATCTGTAAGAAAATGTAAAAATCCTATGCAGTTTTTTGGTCGCAGACCTGTGTAATTATCAACGGAGGGAATTATGCGTTTTGAGGTAAAGACTAATCAGTTTTCTTTTTAAAAATACCAAAGGGCATTTTCTAATCTATCTCCAAAAACTTAATTTACAACCACTCCATGATACGAACCTTTTTCTTCTCGTTCGTTCCTATGAATCTCGCTTCAATTCTCATTTACCGGAAACAAAGTTTATTCCGTAGGGTTCTAAAATATTCATGGCTCATCAATAAAACTCGACATCCCGTCGACAGCTTTAACCTCCGACCGACGACGACAATAACGGCGAATTTTAACTCGACACTTGCCAATCGACCACTGTCAAACGCAACCAGTAACCATATATCTACATACATATTGATTTAGGAATGGAGATGTGCCTCTCTACCATACGCTTCCATCGTATCGTTTGCATGCAATTTCAGGATCAATATGTCACATTCGTAGATGTGTATGCGTGTGCACATACGAGATTACGGAGACCGAACGCAATTAACGTTTGGGGATAATTGGTAGAAACGGATGCGGTGGTGATGGCTAATTATATGAATTCCTCGTAAGTATGGTTTGGAGAAGATTTTACGGAACTTTTGTTAATGTTGTACGATGAAGGTGCTTGCTTCGAGCTAGCGAAACACGTGTCACCGATTTTATTATAAAACAATCGTGTGGTGACGTTGTACGGTACTTGTCAAATTCTCTTGAGATTAGATACATGGATTTTCATCTGTCAAACAACTACTAACCCGACAAACTTGCAACCGGTCAGTGAATGAGATGTAGATCGAAAATCGTGCAACTGTATACTGTATAACAACTACACTCGCCTGTACAAATTTATTTCTCTTGAGGCGTACCCCTTCGAAACTTTAGAAAAAATTAATATGTTCTAAATTACACGAAATTTTATGTACAGATGTTTTCGCAGCTGTAGAATACGATTTTGACGTCACAATTTTGCTTGGGAATTTTGCTTCGTTTGGGTGTTAGAGCGTACCAGAGCGATTCGTCCAAAACCACTGTTCACTTTCTCATTGAGTATTTCCTCAGTGAACCGTGTCTCGTACCCCAAATTATTTTATCACTAATCTTCACGAGAAGAGCTTTAATGTGATGTGTAATAAGTCGTACTTCAGACCACTTCGATTTTTTTCGAAATTTCAAGGAACTTGGAAAATAATTAATATATTCTAAATTAGACGAAATTCTGTGCACAGATGTTTTCTAAGGTATAAAATACGATTTTGATCTCAAAACTCGTGAAATTTGCTTCGTTTGGATGCCAGGGCGTACCAGAACGATTCGTCCAGAACCACTTTCCACTTTCTCATTTCAATCTGCACTAGAAGAGATGTAATTTGATGTGTAATAAGTCGTACTTCCGACCATTTCGATTTTCTTCAAAATTTGAAGGGGTACTCCTTTGGAATTTTAGCAAATAATTAATATGTTCTAAATTAGACAAAATTATGTGTACAGACGTTTTCGAAAGTGTAGAATACGATTTTGATCTCAAAACTCGTAAAATTTGCTTCGTTTGGATGCCAGGGCGTACCAGAACGATTCGTCCAGAACCACTTTCCACTTTCTCATTGAATATTTCCTCTATGAATCGTCTCTCGTGCCCGAAATTATTTTATTCCTAATTTGCACTAGAAGAGCTGTAATTTGATGTGTAATAAGTCGTACTTCCGACCATTTCGATTTTCTTTAAAATTTGAAGGGGTACCCCTTTGGAATTTTAGCAAAAATTAATATGTTCTAAATTAGACAAAATTATGTGTACAGACGTTTTCGAAAGTGTAGAATACGATTTTGATCTCAAAACTCGTAAAATTTGCTGCGTTTGGATGCCAGGGCATACCAGAACGATTCGTCCAGAACCACTTTCCACTTTCTCATTGAATATTTCCTCTATGAATCGTCTCTCGTGCCCGAAATTATTTTATTCCTAATCTGCACTAGAAGAGCTGTAATTTGATGTGTAATAAGTCGTACTTCCGACCATTTCGATTTTCTTCAAAATTTCAAGGGGTACCCCTTTGGAATTTTAGCAAAAAATTAATATGTTCTAAATTAGACAAAATTCGGTGTACAGACGTTTTCGAAGGTGTAGAATACGATTTTGATCTCAAAACTCGTAAAATTTGCTTCGTTTGGATACCAGGGCGTACCAGAACGATTCGTCCAGAACCACTTTCCACTTTCTCATTGAATATTTTCTCTATGAATCGTCTCGCGCGCCCGAAATTATTTTATTCCTAATCTGCACTAGAAGAGCTGTAATTTGATGTGTAATAAGTCGTACTTCCGACCATTTCGATTTTCTTCAAAATTTGAAGGGGTACTCCTTTGGAATTTTAGCAAATAATTAATATGTTCTAAATTAGACAAAATTCGGTGTACAGACGTTTTCGAAGGTGTAGAATACGATTTTGATCTCAAAACTCGTAAAATTTGCTTCGTTTGGATACCAGGGCGTACCAGAACGATTCGTCCAGAACCACTTTCCACTTTCTCATTGAATATTTTCTCTATGAATCGTCTCTCGCGCCCGAAATTATTTTATTCCTAATCTGCACTAGAAGAGCTGTAATTTGATGTGTAATAAGTCGTACTTCCGACCATTTCGATTTTCTTCAAAATTTGAAGGGGTACTCCTTTGAAATTTTAGCAAATAATTAATATGTTCTAAATTAGACAAAATTCTGTGTACAGACGTTTTCGAAGGTGTAGAATACGATTTTGATCTCAAAACTCGTAAAATTTGCTGCGTTTGGATGCCAGGGCATACCAGAACGATTCGTCCAGAACCACTTTCCACTTTCTCATTGCATATTTCCTCTATGAATCGTCTCTCGTGCCCGAAATTATTTTATTCCTAATCTGCACTAGAAGAGCTGTAATTTGATGTGTAATAAGTCGTACTTCCGACCATTTCGATTTTCTTCAAAATTTCAAGGGTACCCCTTTGGAATTTTAGCAAAAAATTAATATGTTCTAAATTAGACAAAATTCGGTGTACAGACGTTTTCGAAGGTGTAGAATACGATTTTGATCTCAAAACTCGTAAAATTTGCTTTGTTTGGATACCAGGGCGTACCAGAACGATTCGTCCAGAACCACTTTCCACTTTCTCATTGAATATTTTCTCTATGAATCGTCTCTCGCGCCCGAAATTATTTTATTCCTAATCTGCACTAGAAGAGCTGTAATTTGATGTGTAATAAGTCGTACTTCCGACCATTTCGATTTTCTTCAAAATTTGAAGGGGTACTCCTTTGGAATTTTAGCAAATAATTAATATGTTCTAAATTAGACAAATTTATGTGTACAGACGTTTTCGAAAGTGTAGAATACGATTTTGATCTCAAAACTCGTAAAATTTGCTTCGTTTGGATGTCAGGGCGTACCAGAACGATTCGTCCAGAACCACTTTCCACTTTCTCATTGAATATTTCCTCTATGAATCGTCTCTCGTGCCCGAAATTATTTTATTCCTAATCTGCACTAGAAGAGCTGTAATTTGATGTGTAATAAATCGTACTTCCGACCATTTCGATTTTCTTCAAAATTTGAAGGGGTACTCCTTTGGAATTTTAGCAAATAATTAATATGTTCTAAATTAGACAAATTTATGTGTACAGACGTTTTCGAAAGTGTAGAATACGATTTTGATCTCAAAACTCGTAAAATTTGCTTCGTTTGGATGTCAGGGCGTACCAGAACGATTCGTCCAGAACCACTTTCCACTTTCTCATTGAATATTTCCTCTATGAATCGTCTCTCGTGCCCGAAATTATTTTATTCCTAATCTGCACTAGAAGAGCTGTAATTTGATGTGTAATAAGTCGTACTTCCGACCATTTCGATTTTCTTCAAAATTTGAAGGGGTACTCCTTTGGAATTTTAGCAAATAATTAATATGTTCTAAATTAGACAAATTTATGTGTACAGACGTTTTCGAAAGTGTAGAATACGATTTTGATCTCAAAACTCGTAAAATTTGCTTCGTTTGGATGTCAGGGCGTACCAGAACGATTCGTCCAGAACCACTTTCCACTTTCTCATTGAATATTTCCTCTATGAATCGTCTCTCGTGCCCGAAATTATTTTATTCCTAATCTGCACTAGAAGAGCTGTAATTTGATGTGTAATAAATCGTACTTCCGACCATTTCGATTTTCTTCAAAATTTGAAGGGGTACTCCTTTGGAATTTTAGCAAATAATTAATATGTTCTAAATTAGACAAATTTATGTGTACAGACGTTTTCGAAAGTGTAGAATACGATTTTGATCTCAAAACTCGTAAAATTTGCTTCGTTTGGATGTCAGGGCGTACCAGAACGATTCGTCCAGAACCACTTTCCACTTTCTCATTGAATATTTCCTCTATGAATCGTCTCTCGTGCCCGAAATTATTTTATTCCTAATCTGCACTAGAAGAGCTGTAATTTGATGTGTAATAAGTCGTACTTCCGACCATTTCGATTTTCTTCAAAATTTGAAGGGGTACTCCTTTGGAATTTTAGCAAATAATTAATATGTTCTAAATTAGACAAAATTCGGTGTACAGACGTTTTCGAAGGTGTAGAATACGATTTTGATCTCAAAACTCGTAAAATTTGCTTCGTTTGGATACCAGGGTGTACCAGAACGATTCGTCCAGAACCACTTTCCACTTTCTCATTGAATATTTCCTCTATGAATCGTCTCTCGCGCCCGAAATTATTTTATTCCTAATCTGCACTAGAAGAGCTGTAATTTGATGTGTAATAAGTCGTACTTCCGACCATTTCGATTTTCTTCAAAATTTGAAGGGGTACTCCTTTGGAATTTTTGCAAATAATTAATATGTTCTAAATTAGACAAAATTATGTGTACAGACGTTTTCGAAAGTGTAGAATACGATTTTGATCTCAAAACTCGTAAAATTTGCTTCGTTTGGATGTCAGGGCGTACCAGAACGATTCGTCCAGAACCACTTTCCACTTTCTCATTGAATATTTCCTCTATGAATCGTCTCTCGTGCCCGAAATTATTTTATTCCTAATCTGCACTAGAAGAGCTGTAATTTGATGTGTAATAAATCGTACTTCCGACCATTTCGATTTTCTTCAAAATTTGAAGGGGTACTCCTTTGAAATTTTAGCAAATAATTAATATGTTCTAAATTAGACAGAATTCTGTGTACAGACGTTTTCGAAGGTGTAGAATACGATTTTGATCTCAAAACTCGTAAAATTTGCTGCGTTTGGATACCAGGGCGTACCAGAACGATTCGTCCAGAACCACTTTCCACTTTCTCATTGAATATTTCCTCTATGAATCGTCTCTCGTGCCCGAAATTATTTTATTCCTAATCTGCACTAGAAGAGCTGTAATTTGATGTGTTATAAGTCGTACTTCCGACCATTTCGATTTTCTTCAAAATTTCAAGGGGTACCCCTTTGGAATTTTAGCAAAAAATTAATATGTTCTAAATTAGGCGAAATTCTTCGGACAGATGGTTTTGAAGGGGAAGATGAGACTGCCTAAAAAACTTAAAATTTTGTTTCTATTTCGAGTCGCTCCGTAGTTGTTAGTGCGACATTTATTTTTATATTATTATCCAAATTATTTGTATTAACATCCAAATTTGTCCAAAATATTCGCAATCTGGTTTTTTAGAGCCTGGCCCGAGGTCGAACCTTCATCAATTTGCATGTAGTTTGTAAAAACCTTCCTCGGTGTGAAGAAATCCAGTAGATCTGGATTTTTTTCGATCAGTTGTGTAACATGCTGGTTTGTCGGTACTTATAGAGCTGCATTGTAGTTCTTTTGCTACAGCATCCAGCTTTGTTCCTTTAAAGTTTGTAGTTTTAAAACCGCATTTTCAATATGAATCTTTCACCAAGGGAACGTCAAAAACTTTGATATTATTCTTTCTTTATTCTTCGGTTTATACGGTTGTTGAAGATGCTTGCCTCGAGCTAGCGAAACACGTGTCACCGATTTTATTATAAATAATTGTGCGGTGAGGAGTTTACCGATGTGATATTTGTGTCAGTTATTATTGATCATAATTTAGGTTCAACAAACGCACATCTTGTTTGCTGAAAAATTAATCTATATACAGCGAACAAACCACGCGTTTGTCGAAAGAATGCGATAGACTTATACGAGTTGGACATATGTGACAGTGCAGACATATATCAATTTCGCTCTATATAGACTGTTTTTTCAGCGAATAAGACGCGCGTTTGTCGAATCTTACTCATAATATACAGTCCGTCACTGCAGTTGCGTTGCTACAAACCGCAACTTTATATAATAAAGGAAATATGATAGGAATAAGCTTAGTAATGTTATCGTATTTGTTCCAATACAAAGTTATTATCTACAATAGTACAATTATACAGCAGCTTACATTATTAAGATCGATCGCTATCGTACCATATTTTATATCACTTTAGTCGTTACAACGCAGATATTATCTTTACTAATTTAAATACCAACATTGCGTTAATAATAAATATTTACAATTCGCCGATTTTAGCATTATATAATACATGGAAAACTAGTTTTAATTTAGACAGATACTTGAAATAATCAAAATTACAAATGGGGAGTTACGTAGATGTCCTTCAATTATATAATACGTTCGGACCAAAATAGTTCGAAGATAATCGCAAGCAAGAAACAAAAATTAATAAGGCCCCGGGCGACATCGAGATTGTCAATGTCGTGCCGGCAAGGCTAAATATAATATTAATAGCCGTCGATCGTTAAAGATTGCCAATAATAAGTGGTCAATTGACGTAACCAAATTCTATAATTATCGCCGTTTCGTTTCGGTTTTTGGAGTGAATCATAAGTGCGGGGAATGTTGGATAATTAGCGTTAGAAGCGGACGTCTGAAGATAAAGTGATCTGATCGGACGGCACTGATTTTGCAAATTTTCGAGACTCGTTTATCAGATCGCTTTTTGGCGAATAATGGCACTAGAAACTAAATTAAGTGATAGTCGTTGGACAAGTCATCGAAAATATAAATCCTTGACTAGTTTGATTAAATGGACAATGCGATTGTTTGTTAGCAAGCTTAATCCTATACAATATCAGTAATACGAAGGGTACTGGAATAGTTTCGCAATACAGCTTCATTTCCTTCAAAATAATTTCCACCACATTCAATACATCTCTCGACCCTCCAAAACCAATCCTTAACACGTTGACTGCCGCATGCATATATATTATGCACAATAGTGATGGTACCACCGCCTTGTGCATACATAATATGCACAGTTATTCCTGGCTACTACGCCGTGTACATAGCTGGTTTTCGCGCTTCCTATGGTTTTTAAAGCTTTTATGTGTTTGACTGGTGTAAGACTACTGAAGTTCTACTTGGTTTCAGAAAAAAAAATCGAAGGTGTTTTTCTGCACATTTAATTGGTACACATATATGAACTAATGTAGTTCCTATAAAATACACGCGCATATATATTATACACACCTCAAATTACAATAAAACTCTGTTTTTTAAGTCTTGTCATCATAAAGAGGCTATGTTATACCATTTAGTGATAATAAATATACATAAAATCGTTTGGCGCCACGGACTCGATGACCAAACATAGCCCGGCAGTCAACGTGTTAAACCAAATCTGTCAAGTTTCACTAGGGAGTAAGACACACTTGTTGCCCCAAACCCTCACCTCAGATCCTAATCATTGGAAAACAGCAACCCTTTCAGCTTTATTTTCACACGCGGGAACAGTGCAAAGTCGCAGGGAGCAAGATCTGGATTGTAAGGAGAGTGCTCAAGAAGTTTCAGCGCTGTAGTTGTCAAATATTCGATACAGGCGCTATTTTTCGGCCAAACATTAGGTTTATTAATGCTTTCGAGCATGTTAAAATCAAATCCTACTTTAAATGATTTAGTTTTACTTGTATTGTTGTCATGTTTTTCATTTCCTTCTACCTCAAGGTCTGTATTAGAAAACATTTGAATAAGATATTTTCTAATATCACTTCCGCGTTCCCGCTTACTATATCGACACAAATATCACATCGGTAAACTCCTCACCACACAATTGTTTATAATAAAGTCGGTGACACGTGTTTCGCTAGCTCGAGACAAGCATCTTCAACAACCGTATAAACCGAAACTTCGAGTTTACCGATGTGATATTTGTGTCAGTAAATTACACCACAGTCCTTGCAATCACCCTTATTGCTTACTATATCAGCTGTACCTATCACATTTTTACTTTGTTTATTTATTTCGTGACATCGATCATTTCTTTTATTCATTTTTTCACTTGTCTGTTGGAGTCCAGATGTATATGTTTCTGATGGTTTTTCTTCAAAAATTGTTTCTTTAGCGTAGCTACAGATGGCGCTTTTACTCATTTTAGTTTTTTTTGTGTTTCATATGTTTCAATGTTATCACTTTTTAATAATCTAATGATTAGTTTTTGTAGTTCAACACGTTCTTGTAAGCATTTGTTGAAGCTATTTATTATCTGTAATTGACCTTTCACGTATCGAAGTTCAATATGAACTGCGTTAATTTTTTCGCTCATAATCACTTCGTAATTAAAAAGTTTATTCAAATATTTAGTCGCTTTCTCACTTTATTTAATTCTACAAGAAGGTGCTGTCGCTGAACCTGGCCGACCGTGTCCGCCATGTTTGTTACTATAATTTAGTGTTTCGAGTTTGTGGTAGATGGTGCTGAAATTACCGATTTCTGTAAAATTGTCGGTATCTATCCTTTAATATAAATTCAATCAAGTTCTACGTCATTCTACGACTGTACGTGTGCTTACCACCATTTCGTGTTTAGTTTGGTTTGGTTTGACGTACGTTTTTGTTTTGATTTCATTCCTTTTTCAAATGAATTTCTCCAATAGTTATTACTATTAGAAACGTGTTCTTCAAAAGATACAGTTTGTGGTATGGAATTCAAATTTAACTTTTATTGTAAGTAGCATATGAAACAATATTGATACAAATGACAAGTTACAAATATTGTGTTTGGAAAAATGTAATAATTATTGTAAATATAAAAATAAAATTAAATGAAAATGTATCACTTCCTATATGCTTTTTTAATAAACATTTAATTTTTGTCTTGATTTTTAATAATGAACAAATTTTATTTTTGATTATTAATCACGAAGATGTTTCACCAAGAACCAACGGCTACATCAATAGATAGTCTTAATTTTTATTAGAAAATGATTTAACTATCAAAAATTTCGAAGGATCAATCGAAATATGACTTAGATTACACCTACGCTATTCCTTCCTACCATTAGTTTGCTTTCTTGTGGTAGATGGAGTCACTTCTTGTGATTCGCCGTTACTGAAAGAGTGCACTTTCTCCTTTGGGTATTATAACTGCCTAAGGATATATATATATACAAGAATATTGTAGTATATTAAATGTCACTAGAAATAAAATTATTGATTATTATAAAAGGCATATATTAATGGATAGAAAAGCATTGTAAACATTGAGACACATACAACACTTTTACATTACAAGAATTTATAAAAAATTACTTGAAATAACCAAGGACACATCGACATTCAATGTAGGTTTATATAACAGCGAAATACCTCGATGAACTGAAGTCAAGGTGAATTAAAGTTGTCGTTTCGTGGACAGCTTATAAATGAAGCAGTGTAGTCCTGGTTTCCAAAAGAAATAAAAGGTTTGTTTGGTTAACGACGTATTAATGGACAATATAGGTAAGTCAATAAATAAGTCTATAAATATATTTCGAATAAAAAGGTTTTAAGTAAAAGAACCTCACCATACAGAAGAAGAAAGAGTTTATAAAAGGGAAGAATCCATAAAGCTGCATCGCGAATAGAAGTGAAGAGAGGAGATATAGGAAGAACCGTCAACGGAAAAGAAATTACACTTACACACACACACACACACTAGGTAAATATTTTGATTTTATGTTCAATATTTCCTAAAATTTATAAATATAATTTGTTATAATTTATGCTTTTGTATCATTATTTACGAGCTAGACCGGTGCAATTTACTTTTAAAAAATTTAACTAAATTCTCAGTATAATATTCACCGGTTCTTTAACAGAAAATATAAAAAAAAGTGTAATTACAAATACGATCATTGACTTGGTATAATAATAATGAAAAAAATTAGCAGGAACTTATCCGCGGATAGCTGTGTGTGTCTGTTCATAAAATATTTTGAACGGTTTGAAGTACTGATTGCAACTTTTATAAACCTAATTTATTTGAGAAGTGTTTAATTCTTCTTCTTCTACTCTAACGTCTGCTGAATTGCAACCAACATTAGAAGAATCTGAATCTGAAGAAGAACCGTTTGTTGCTTCTGCTGGAAACGAATACATTTCAGAACTAGTAGGTATCGATATCGAGAAATCTGACGCAGAACGGAACTTAAATAACGAAAATAATCGAGGATGGAAAAGGCGGAGCGACGAAGAAGAACCAAGTCGTTAAGCATATGCAGTTTAAATCGCCAACGAAGGTACTCAGCAGTATGATTCCCCATTTCCATAAGCTTGAAGGATTAGTCGCAATATCTTGCGCCGAGAAGCCGAAGCAACGGCTTTCAGTGCTTTATTTACAGCAGGTATGGGCAACCTCCGGCCCGCGGACCACATGCGGCCCTCGAGTAAGGTTTGTCCGGCCCGCTACTGAATTCTTTCGTTGCATATTAGCACGGCCCGTCTAAACTTAATTCATAATGAATCATAAGGATACTACAAAAATGTATATTTTTCAAGATTACTCACAGCATAAAACTTCTACAAAAAAGATTGCCCATGCCTGATTTACAGCAACAAAAGCTTTTAAAGTCATCACGTCTCTTAAATTATAATAATTTGGGGAGGAACTAATCGATAAGGCAGAATGATAACTGAAGTTTGCAATAGTAAAGTCGTTCAAACGTACGAAGTCTGTAAACGACTACCACCGAAGGTTTTCGGGCCGTTTGCTGAAGAAGAATTCATTGCTTTTCTAGGAATTCTTCTTGCAACCGGTACACATAAACTCAATAATGAACATATTTTCGAAATATGGAAACCGGAATCCTCACCTCTCGTGCATCTATGACTCACGTTCACTTCAAAAAGATTTATTCGCCTTGATCAAGGTCCGATGAACGCATCAAAACAGACAAAACCATTCCAGTTTGAGATATTTGGATAATCATGAATTTGAGCATTTGACTTTAGTAGGAACTATTGAAAAAATTAAAAAGTAGTAAGGAAGCTCCAAGGCACGAAGTTTCTAAACAACCATTACCCAAGGTTATTGGGCCGTTTACTGAAGAAGAATTCGATGCTTTTCTAGGAATTCTTCTTGCAACCGGTGCACATAAACTCAATAATGAACATATTTTCGAAATATGGAAACCGGAATCCTCACCTCTCGTGCATCTATGACTCACGTTGGCTTCAAAAAGATTTATTCGCCTTGATCAAGGTCCGATGAACGCATCAAAACAGACAAAACCGTGCCAGTTTCTGATATTTGGATAATGATGAATTGGGAGATTTAACTTTGTTAGGAACTGTGAGAAAAAAAAATTAAAAAAATGGAGTATGTTATAAAACATACGGTTAAGGTGAAACTTCAAACGCGTTCAGCACTTCATAAATTTGAAAATCTCAAAAGAGCAACAAATACAATAAAATATTGTAACGAATATTAAAGCAAATAAGAGAAATGGACGATCAATACAACTAAATCAGAATAGAAAGAAACTATTCATCGAATGACAGGTTTCGTAGGTTATGGCATGGAATGAATGCAATAAAAGAGACGCGTACCTCGATTTCTACATTCCACACTTATTTTCACGGGTTTGAAGAATCCACGTACGCATAAACTCGGCGATTTATGATCTAGTGATTCCCAGTGATTCCGTTTGTGTCAACTCATCAACAACGCAGGAATCGAATGAAGGAAAAAGAAAAAATGACTGTTAATAATGGAAATATACACGTTTCTCTAACACTCCAACCAATGGCAACATTGATTACCAGGTCACCTTTCGCCTCCCACCCTCTTCCCCATTCACGCTTTCGGCGTTACTCATCTAGCGTGTAATTTCCGATTTACGCCAACGGAACTAAAATTTGTCTTCTAATATACAACCGTCTAAAGATCCTATCTATTAAATTAGAGATGTTACAGACGACGACTTTAAAATCAGGAAAAAATCTTCTTTGAATGCACCAATCACATAAGGCTAAAGAAATTAAATTTTACTGCGATTTCTTTATCGTTTCATCACGGAAAGGTACCTATTTAAATCGTTTAGACTGAGCGCTTCAGCGATAATCAAGCGCCATTCCAACATGACAATTCATTAGTTGTTTTGTTCCAATTTTCAATAGGGTCTTTATCTTTAACGAACGAGATCGATATTTTAGTTTCTTTCAAGTGATCATTTCCTTTTCGCATAAATCACATTCTTTTTCCAAGTACGTATCTCCCTCCTCTTGCAGTTAAATTTAGCACGACTTCCTTTTACGGGGAATCAATTTGAGGAATTCGACGTACAGAATGGAGGTTATATCGTTTCGATAAATGAAACTAATTTATTATTTTCTTCATGATTTACGGGTCCAACGTAAAGGACGGAACGTACCTTGGCAGAATCCCAAACAATAAAGATCGGATTTTATCTCCTGTATAAAAGTGATTTACGCCTCAATGCTTGAAGACTGCGATTTATAAATCTGGGGACCTGGGGGTGGTGAGTTGATTCGTTAATAATGTGTCCATAGCTGTTAAGGACCACCTCGCACGTACAATCATTTTTAGTTTATATATTTTATTTTACACGAAATGTATTAGAGTTCAGTTTTGCATTTAGAAGTATTACAGTATTACCGTAAGGGTTTCCGACCGGCTTACATTTTATAAATTGTAGGTATTTAAATCTTTTATTGTGCTGGGACATCACGTTTAGTAAACTAGCCGGATAGAATGTCGTAGATACCATTGCAACCCGAAATTCATTTACCTAAGTATTACAAGATGTACAAATCCGCTGCTGCATCCTGTCCTTTAGGCAATAAATACCTCAGTTTAGACCTACCGCAAAATTCCTCAAACAAGAAATATTTTATCATTTAAGGCATGGATGCACAGACCGCGGCCCGCCTGTCGAATACTGGTGGCCGCCGACAGCAAAAATAATACTCTCGTACATTCGAAGAATATTTAATTCTATTCCAGAATAAAACCAAAAAAAATATGTTCGAAAAGTAATTTGAATCTCGCGCGCGCGCTATTTGAATCTAGCGCCCAAAAATGCTAAGTCAAGTAACATCGCTTGCTGCCTTTATATAAAGTTCAAAATAGTAGAGAAATCAAGAATTTTCTAGCGCGGTGTGAGCAAGCGAGATAGCAATAGTCCCGAATTCCCGATTGCTCGCGTAGGTACGAGTAGATACACGAAGCTTCAGAGTCGTATGCGCGGTATAAAAGCCACGCTAACCGCAGCGACCGACAGTTCGGTTTTAATTTGAGTGAAATGTCAACAGGAAGAAATAAGCGCGAAAATACAAAGCGAAGTAATAATAATAAGTGCAGTTCAATAGTGTTTTGGGAGGCAATAGTTCTAGTGTAGATTTTAACTCGACTAGCCGGTGTCATATATTTTGATCCACATTCAACGTAGATTTCCTGTTAACCCGTCAAGTGCCGTGTATAATTGTGTTGTGAAATCGTAAGTAAAACTCAATTATTAATAAGTGTTTCCCTACCTATTTAATCAATTTTAATCAAATTTAGCTTTAATGTTGGCCAAATATTAAAAATAAAACAAAGAAATTACTATTTTCATCAGAATTTCTCTAACTGTAATAATTACGTCATTATTTCAGATATAAAATCTGTATAAAAATCTTAAAATTTCTGAGGAATTTAATCAATTATTTTTGATAATTTAAAAAGAATGGGTAATTTAAGTAGGTACTGTAATTGTTTTTAGGTGCTGTGTTAATCCTAGCCAGGATTAGAACGCAACATGGAGAAGCCAGGACCTAGTAAAAACGTAAGGTTAAAGGTGAAAATCGGCAGTTTCAAGAAATTTGGACTGAGAAATACTTTTGTATGGTCGCATAACAAAGTCGTTTGTTTAATTTGCAAGAATTCTGTTGCGATTGCAAAGGAATATAATGTAAAAAGGCACTATGAAACGCAGCATCCTTCTTTACCAAGTTTACAGGCGAATTAAGAAAGCAAAAATGTTGTCTTTAAAACGGGAGCTTATTGGTTAGCAAGCTATGTTTACAAAACCCATTCAAGATTCAGAAACAGCTACAGAAGTTAGTTATGAAATTTCTCGAATGATAGCAAAGCGAAATCGCCCCTTCAATGATGGCGATTTTGTAAAAGAATGGCATAGAAATTGTCGCTAAGAAAATGTGTCCAGAAGCAGCAAAAAGTTTGAGAAAATTCAACTGAATCGTATGTCTATCCAAAGACGAATTATGTCTTTGTCAGGTAATATTGCGGAACAATTAATTGAAAAAACTAAGATCATTGAATTTTTTCATTAGCACTCGACGAATCCACTGATATTAGTTCCACAGCTCAACTTCTCATATTCATACGAGGTGTTACTCAAGATTTTGAAGTCTTAGAAGAGTTATTCGGAATGTGTTCATTGAAAGGTCAAACCAAAGGAGTTGATATACTCAATGTACTTTTGGATGAGTGTTCAAAAACTGATTTGGACTTATCAAAATTATCGGGAGTTGCGACTGACGGTGCTCCTTCGATGATTGGTGTCAATTCCGGGCTAGTTACTTTACTGAAAAAGCATCTGCAAGGAAAAAACATAAACGCTGAAGATCTCATGCAGTTTCACTGCATTATACATAAGAAACCCTCTGTTCTAAAAAATTGAATTTCAAAATGTCATGAAAGTGGTAGTTTCGACTGTAAATTTCATAAAATCACGAGGACTCAATCACAGACAATTCAAACAATTCCTTGATGACATCGAAAGCGAATACGGAGATTTACTGTATTATACAGAAGTAAGGTGGCTAAGCCGTGGATTGACACTGGAACGATTTCTAAATTTAATAGAAGAAATTGGAATATTTCTGGCGAAAAAGCAAAGGGATGTCCCGGAACTTAAAAATCCTGATTGGTTGTGTGATTTGGCTTTTTTAGTTGACATTACAAATCATTTGAATGTCTTGAACACACGGCTTTAAGGCAAAAATCAACTGATATCCCAGCTCTACGCTCATGTATCATCCTTTCAATGCAAGCTGACACTTTTCAGATCACAATTGAATTCTGGAAATTACAATCATTTTCCGAATTATAAGAAAGTGGCTGAAAAATTCAACAAAACTGCGATTAATTTCAGTTTTGTAGGAAAAGCTAGATATTTTGATTCAATCTTTTCAAGACAGATTTTCGGAGTTTAAAAAAGGAAACCTCTGTTGGACATATTCAGCAATCCTTTCACGATTTAATTTGAAAATGCGCCAGAGTCAATGCAGTTAGAAATTATCGACATTCAAAACGATCAAGATTTACGCAACAAATTCAACGAAGGAGACTTGTTGAACTTTTTACCGCTGCATTGATAAAAATATGTACGAATACGCATAAACGCTCTGAAATGTGCCAGCTTATTTGGTTCTACTTATATATGTGAACAAACTTTTCAATACTAAATAATAATAAAACAAAAAATCGAAACCGCCTTGCAAATGAAAGTTTGGAAGCAGTTTTACGTGTTGCTACAAGTAAATTTGAGCCAAATATAAAAAGATTGTAAGCACTATGCAGTGCCACGCTTCAAATTAATAAATTCTTTTTTGAATTTTAATAAATTATTATCGATTCTTTATTGTCTTTAATTACCTATACTTCTGACGGCCGGCCCGCCATCAGTTCATGATTTGCCCGAGTGGCCCCTAGTCTTCATAAGTCTGTGCAACCATGATTTAAGGGGAAGGTGTCTCCTTCTAGAAATTCCAGATTTCATGGAATACTCTCAGGTAGGGTCACTTTTATTAGCCAATGACAAATTCTGTTTTCCAAAATAACATTTTTGTAACGCCCATTGAGAGTTTACTTCTTGTCCAATTAGGAGAAACTAAATCACTACAAGTTTGTCACCGAAGACAAACAGTCACATTTAGAAACATTGTTTCAACCTTGCCGTGAGCAGATTAATAATCAAATTAAGTCATTTTCAGTTTCAACGCGGTCGGGAGCCGGTTAATTGAACACATGTAAATTTAAGTTCACCGCTTACTAAAATTATTTATTTGTAAAGTGTACATAGTATTATTTGTTTCCTTTTTTTGTGTAATATACTGTTGACCTAAACAGTGCATTATTTCCGCGCAACCTACACTTTAAATTAAGCGAATGCAGAACAAATTACCAGCGCAGTCGATCGTTTCCACAACCAGCTGAAACGAAAGACATCTCCTTCAAACCAGGAGGAGCAAACAATAGCATTTCAGTTACGTTTTCTTCAATATTTTTTCCGTTACTTACTTATGTATCTTTTCCACGCCTGTTTCCTCTATTTAATTTCTTATTTAATATCTTCCATCATCGCATCGTTTTTTTTATATATTTTTGTTTGTTATTCTCGCTTTTCTCCACAACTTTACTAAAATACTCATCAATAGAATATAAAACCAGTAATAGCACTCTTTCCGCCTTTAACCCTCCGTCCGATAAATGGTTCCAGCCAGACCTTTTTCGTTTTCAATCGTTAATTAAGTATATTTCTTGTTTATCTATCGACTTGGGCTTCCACGTATCTTCCTGGAATTTTATTGGCTATCGATCTAGACATATAGCAATAAGGATTTAGTCTACGCGAAGGACGAAAAAGGACGTTTTGAAATCTCATCTTCGATCCGACAGATGGTATCTGGCTGGATCCCATACATTTTGCATGAAAATGCATGGAATATGATACATTTTGGTGATTCTACTTGTTTTTTTGCACTTTTATGTTGTAATTATCCACTCTAACTTCCTTTTATGTTCACGCATATGGGCCTCGTATATATATACACGGTCCGTTATGAAAGTAACGCGCATTTTTAGGAAAAATAGATTCATTGATATTACCGGTACAAATGTTTGAAATTCTTCGAAATAGTCCCCTCCTGCATCGATGCACTTGCGAAGACGTGCTTGGACTAGCTTTCGTCAGCATTGCTCGGTCCAACAAAAAATTTCTCCCTGAAGAAGTGAAGAAGAATGATTCTCGTCCTATGCTGTCATCTGTGTTTGGTTTACATGAAAACTTGGTTTCGCTTTGTAGCTACGTGCCGAAAAGGAACAGGGCTGTGAATTTGCTCTCCACTGTGCATTATACGAAATGTTGTGAAGACGAGGCAATGAAATCAGAGGCAATTTTGTTTTAGAATGTGAATAAAGCCGGCGTCGATTGTATGGACCAAATGGCTGCTCATTTTACAACAAAACGGCTAACCAGACGTTGGACTTTGGCATTTTTCTTCAACATGTTGGATGTTATGGCATTGGCTGCCTATTGCATTTGCAAAGAAGTCGATGGGACCAATAAAAATGACGCTAGACGCACTTTTCTATATACTTTATCCAGAACATTGGTCCTTCCAAATGTTGAAAATCGCATGAACAATATTCACGTAATGAAGCATTTTACTGTTTGTTCGGCTATTGAATCGCTTTTCGGTAGATCAATGAACATTCCAAGAAGTATTGTGGCAACTCCTGTCAGCGGCGCCGATACATTCACAGCAAAGAGAGACTGCAAAATTTGTTCACACGGAGAGGAAAAAGTTTGCCGAAGAATTCGTTTTCTGTTCAATGTGTTCAGCGCCAGTATGTCAACAACATTCTAAAGTTCGATATTCATGTTTTTCATGCATTGTTTGTACTTCTGAGAACCCATGAGAGAGTTCGAATCATAATTAATAAAAAAAACGTTGTAATCCCTTCTTGTAAACATCAAACAACAATGATTTTAACTCTGAGAAAAGTAAGAAATAAAAAATATATACCCGGTTTGTATTAAAATGAATTTTGCATCATTAATTCGCACCAAAATGCAAAGAAATGCATGTTAATGTATAGGGGTCTGGCCAGACACCATCCGTCGGACCGAAGGTATTAGAATATCTGTCGGACGGAGGGTTAAACGTAAATCATTTTGTATATAAGGCTTTCATGTTCTCTCGCCGATTAAGGATGATTAAAAAAACCAAGAAAAAGACACACTCACTTCCAGCCGGTTATTTTCTGACAATTCCCGTCAATCCCAGGATAAAATAAGCTCAAATCAGCTTTCCCGTACAAATCTGCTGCTTTATCGGTATAAATTCCGTCCGTCTCGGCCTCTCTCGCCTATCGCGCCCGCGAGCAATACAAACGCCTTGACAGTGCAAATACTGGTTATCAGCTTTGTCGAAAACCGAGATGAATCAGTTTCGGGACTACAACGACCTTCCCGAGACAGATAAGTTGTGTAGGTGTACCGTCGATGTAATAAACAACAACTCGCAAACGTTATGCACTGCTCGGATCGATTCGAGATGCGATAGTGGCCGTGAAAGTTCGCCCCCGAATGTACGTTGTACCACTTCAGTAAAGTTTACCGATTAATAAATAAAATATAGATATTAGTGATTATTATCGAGATCCGAGTTGAACTGATAAGAGGTAGTGCGTTGTGTTGTGTAATTAAAGAATGAAAGATCGATCTTCGGAGAAATTTAATGGTACTCTCAGAATTCTAAAATGTTTTGATTGAAAAATATATTGAACAATGTTGATGAGCTATCTAAGATATAAGTACTTTACTGGTAACAAAGGGGGTTAGTGTTTTCACTTTTAGTTTCGATTTATTTATTTATAATATAAATTACAGCTGTCGTAATTGATAAAGTAATTTATATACAGTGTGTCCCAGGATTGAGGTTACAAGAGGTGTGATGGACTGAAAATTTTTGAATTTTATTTTAAGATTGTAGAATTAAGCTCTGCTTGGCTTGAATAGAATTTTAAGAATATTTTCAGTTTTTGAAAAACAAGTTGGCCTAGACGGTGAAGCGAAAACTATTTTCTTTTCGGGTAACCTACCCTTTTTGTTCATGATACGTCAGAATGTTACTAAAATAAGTTGTTCAGAATGAGAAATTATAGCTCTATGCAAAATTTCAGAAATATTTGCGTATTTTTTAGATTGAACAAAATAAATTGTTTTTTTTAAAGTCTGGGATGTCTGAATTCGCGTGAAATAAAACAATGGGAGGCCATGAAAACAAAATTGTTCACTAATCGTAAGTACTGTCAGATTACAATAATTTGTAGTATCCCTTCTAGTAGTAGTATCCCACCAAGAGAAGTGGTGCAGCAGTTTAACGAGAGATTTCCCAATACCAACCTTACACGTATGACTGCCATGCGAATAGTTAAGAAATTTCTTGCAACTGGCAGCGTATTTAACGTAAAGAAAGAAAAGAAGAAACATGATGAAAACGATGCCGTAACTATTATTGCTCTTGATTCGGAGGAAGAACATCTTAGACTATCATCGAGGGAACGTTCACGTAATCTTAATGTTAGTAAATCGGAATTCCAAAGAATTTATAAGGCAAACAAGGTAAAAGCATTCAAACCAAAATTTGTGCACACTATCGAAGAAGGTGATGAAGGCCGAAGATTATTATTTTGTCTTACCATCGGGGAGAAATGCATTGAAGAACGAAATTTTTATAAAAACATTGTTTTTTCTGACGAAGCAAATTTTACTACAAATGGCGTTGTTTCCTCTCAAAATTGTCGCTATTGGGCTACACAAAATCCAAACTTTCGGGTCAATTATAGACGACAGTATTACCAAAAAGTGATTGTATGGCGTGCCGTTTCATATCGTTTTGGCATTATTGGACCTTTCTTCATAGAGGGGCGGTTAAATCAGAATGTTTATGTACAGCTACTTGAAAGATTCAGGGAAGAGTACTTACATGACTTGCCGCTGACAGAAAGACTAGCAATGTATTTCCAACAAGACGGATGTCCTGCACATTCGACAACACGCGTAGCTGAATCGATAAATTTGGTGTTTGGAGAAAAGTGGATAGCTAGAAATGGTCCGATTACGTGGCCTCCACGGTCGCCCGACCTCATAATATTAGATTTTTTTTTATGGGGTCGCTTCAAACAACTGGTTTATTCTCAACCAATACCCAACAGTAGAGAAGTACTAAAGGAAAGGATAAGAAACGACGTACAGCAAATACACATCGAGGAAGTTCGTAACAGTTTCAGAGATTTCAGACATCGCATAGAAAAGTGTGTACAAAATGGCGGTAGTTACATTGAATAAATAATTTATTATTACATTATGTACAACAATGTTATTACGTTTTGTAAATTTAATTTTTGAGTAAATACTACATGCAATTTATTTTGTTCAATCTAAAAAAATGACGGTTTAGTCAAAGTACGTGAATATTTCTGAAATTTTGCATAGAGTCATAATTTCTCATTCTGAACAACTTTTCTTAGTAACATTTTAACGTATCATGAAGAAAAAGGGTAGGTTACTTGAAAAGAAAATAGTTTTCGCTTCACCGTCAAGGCCAACTTGTTTTTCAAAAACTGAAAATATTCTTAAAATTCTATTCGCGCCAAGCAGGGCTTAATTCTACAATCTTAATAATAATAGAATTCAAAAATTTTCAGTCCATCACACCTGTTGGAACGTCAATCCTGGGACACACTGTATATTATATATATACAGGCTAAGTAAAAAGTCCCGGAACAGTCGATTATCTCCTTTGTTTATGAGGCATTTTTTTAATAATTGGTGTGCTGATATAACAAATATTAATGCATCTAATAATCATAATGTCTTCTTTTTCAGACTTCCGGTTTAGTCGGAAATGACCTTAACTTTTGTTTTTAAATGCAACACCCTGTATTTTTATTGTTATCGGGCGCAAAATAAAGAACTACATAAGAAATGTTATAAATTAGGTTTTTGTTTTATTCGAAAAGTGATAAAAAAATTAAAATAAAAAATACTTGTTACAAAATTGCATCATCTTTGAAGAAACTAATAATTTTAATTAAGTCTACAGTAAATCTTCAAAATTTTCTCCATTTACAATTTGACAATAGCCCAGCCGATCTCTTCCGTTATACGTTGTCGCAGTTCTTCTAGATTGACTGGCCTGTTTCTGTAAACTCTGCATTTCAAATGTCCTCAAAGAAGAAAGTCTAGTGGGGACAGGACGGGAGAACGAGCAGGCCATTCAATAGGACCTCTTTGGTCGATCCATCTTGCTGGAAATAATACGTTCACATAATTCCGGACACTTATGGCAAAATGTGGCGGTGCTCCATCTTGTTAGAACCAGATATTTTCAGCTGCTGTTAAAGAGTTATTGGCATTTGGAAATAAAAGTGCAACAGCCGTTTCACGTTTATTTGTCTTATTTATTGTTTAGTAACATAGTGGTATTATAATTAGTGTTCTATTTTTTGTGAAAGGGTTGAAAACACTTGTGACATAAAGCGTTGTTACAGCCCGAACATATCATCTTTGTGCGCTTTGCGATGCCAAGCGAAGTACAGTCGACGCAGCGACAACGTTTCTCTTGCTCTACTAGCAAGTGATTACCAACACTCAGGCTATCAGTTTTTGGACGTTTGGGAGTTCTTTCCCCCTGTCGACGTGGCACTGTTGCTCGTCTTGCATTTCCTTCATAAATCATACCTTCAGCAAGAGGGACCAGAAAGACTTTCAATGAACATCCTTGTTTCTTGCATTCGGAGTATATAAACCACGAATTTACCACGCTAGCCATCAGCAGTTTGAAGAATACTTTCTTCCACCATTTTTGGGACTTGCGATTGAAATCATAAACGGTCGTCTTCTGGACGACTAAGTCGACACCTCCCATAATTCTATTGTAGTCTCTAATACTTTCTGGGCACTTAATTTTCTTCTTCGAGCCGTCCTTTTACTTTCTGTCAATATCTACAAGCAATGGCGCATGACAATTAGAAGCTAAAAGGACTTCTTTTGAGTCCATCCATCGAGCTGCTAAAATACCACCGGAATTAGTTTGAAATTGGCTTTCTCCTCTGTTGAGCTTTCCGATAAATTTAGGGGTATTTTTTCGGTTTTGCATATATGTTCCAAGTGCGGGATAGTCGATAGTTTCCAATAAATTTATCGACCTAAAGAAGCGGTCAAAAAGGCCAAACATACATCCTTCTCACGAATAGAAGAAACCAACTTCGAAACTACTTTTTCTCCAAGAGTGGCGACCTTCGACCGAGCAGCATTTTGTTCTTTTCCAGTATAAACGTTGAAATCGTAAGTGTACCCAGTCTTTGAGTCACATCGCATCCAAATTTTTATCCTACGTTTCACTGGTTTCATGGGCATATATTGTTTCATGCTTGACCTGCCTTTGAATTTGACCATGCACTCATCAATAGATTGAAAAAGAACTCTCACTACGAACAGCTGCAAATGTATATTTTAGGCAGCACACAACATTATAGATGTAATAGTCTTTACAAACGTCTGTGGGCATTTCGCAGTCATTAAAATATAATTTTGATGCCAATAATAAAAAGCGATCTCGTCATATACAGTTTTTTATAACTGAATTACCCATTGATGGATTTTTGCTCCAATAATCCTTCAGAGACGGCAACTTGTTGCAATGCACGATCAATGAAACGCCAAGAAATACAAGGATTTCATTATGATCAGTTAAGTTTCGCTTTGACTGCGCTCGACGATTCAAAGCTATCAAACGCTGATTAGTGCATTCCGCAATTCGAATGCACAAACTGTAAGGAAATATCTTTGAAAACACTTTGAACTCGTTGCACTCGTCAGCAAGATCAATAAGAATTTTGCAGTGTCGTTCAGTCGGGAATTTGTATTTAGGTTGGAAGTACTGGCAGCCATCGTGGGTAACATTTACCCAATGAACAACTAGATCTAACTCCTCATTTGTTTCGTCCACATCAACAGGCGCTTTTAGATTATAGCCAGTGTCTGAGGCACTTTCCATCTCATCGGAACTGTCAGCCGAATATTCACTTCCAGAGTCCTAAAAATCGCCATCAGAGTCTGACTCTTCACACACAATACGTTGTACTTCTTCAAGAGTTAGTTTCCTTTTTGCCATCTAAAATGTGTATTGGGACAATTAATCCCACGTAAAAATGCTTACCATTGGGACTATATATCCCAATGGCATCAAATCTAGTTCGTGAAATAAAATATAGTTCGTGAAATAAAATATAGTTCGTGATCTTACGAATGTGTGCAGTGCCTTTCTTACGCTGTGAGTTTTTCTCTATTTTTACATAGTTGAATGTATCTATTTTAATTCAAAATTATATCAATTTATTCCTCACATTTTTGCTATTTATTAACGCTTGGATATCGTTAGTAGAAGGTCTCAATTTTTGTTACTTTGCATATGAAATCCTCTTCATATCCTTCACTTATTTCTACACCTGGCTTTTTCCTGTTATTTTTGTCGCCGGGCTTTTTATTTTTATTTTGGTTTTATACTTTTATATTACCATAGTATACCAGGACTGATCAAAACTTATTAATCTTCGAATTTTCTTATAATTAACTCATTTTATTATTATTCGTTTGTTTTCCTTATTCCGTGGCCCTCGTGTACGTGTGTGAGCCACCAGGATCGGCCCACTGTGTGTGAAGAGTGTCCTTGTGCGTTCCCTACTGCCTTTGTTTTATCACATCCTTTTATTAAATTATAGCCATGAGTTCTTCTTGCAGTGTATGTGGTGGGGGTCTAGTTCCTGACGATGAAATCGGTTGTGATTTATGTAGGGGAAAGATACACACAACCTGTAGTGGTTTATCCAGGGTGGAAGTACAATGTTTGAAGAGTAAGACCCGTAAAATAACATTCTATTGCATGTCATGTTCCGATTTTAAAGCGCAACTTGCCAAATTAAACGATCTGAATTCTTTGGTAAATTCTCTCCAAACAGAAATTAACATTCTGAAAACGGAACGTGCTCCTAAGTCAGCCACAACTACAGCCGGCGAATTAGATATATCGTTTATGGAGACTATTGTTAACGCAGTTTCAGAACGCGAAAAACGTAAAAATAATCTGATTGTCTTCAATTGTCCCGAGTTGGAGAACGTTAGCAGGGCTGACCAAATGGTTGCAGATTCGATATATGTAGGGTATATTTTCAAAAAATTAAACATAAATATTGTTGAAGTTAATTCAGTTAGAATTGGTAAATATGATCCTTCCCAACGGCAGAGAAAAAGGCCTATAAAGGTTACTTTACCATCTCCGGATCTTGTATCTGCTGCCGTGCGTGGAAATACTAAACTTAAGAAATCAATTTTTCTCACCAAAGATAAGACACCGTTTCAGAATTCACAATTTAAAGTTGTGAAGCGTCAATTACAGGAACGCATTGCTGCTGGTGAAACAGATATTTGTATAAGACATTTTCAAGACGTTCCTAAAATTGTTAAGCGTACCAGGTCGGAAAACTAAACTCGTCCAACAGCCAGACTCCTCTTCTACACATTTATTACCAAAATGTGCGTGGTTTACGTTCGAAAATTGACGAAGTATACCGTTCCAGTTTCTCTTCCAATTCGGATTTTATATTTTTGTCTGAAACATGGCTTACGCCAGACATAGAAGACTCTGAACTTTTTGATGTCTCCTGGACTGTGCTCAGAGGTGATAGGCGTCATGGTGTTGTTGGAAAATCTTCAGGAGGTGGAGTGCTGCTTGCAATGCCTGCAACGGTGCCTGCTGCTTTATGTGACACATCTAACGTAACTGATATAGTTCCTTTGGTGGACATTGTCATAACTAAATGTATAGTTTCTTCTGCAACGATATATTTTCTTAACATATATATTCCTCCCGACATAAACAATGATGATTATGAATTATTTTTTGAAGTGCTAGGTTTAAGTTTGTTAGACAAAAGGTCCTTATATGTGGGGATTTTAGTTGTCCTAAATTTAATGCCCATGACAATTTAAATGATAGAAAATTTATTACTCTGCAAAATTTCATGAGCGTCCTTAACCTAAAACAGTATAACAATGTACTAAACTGTGACGATAGGATATTAGACTTAGTCCTTACTAATACTGATTCAAATGTTTCTGTTGTAAATGATAAAACGCCAATGGTACCCGAGGATGCATACCATCCAGCGCTAAGTATTACTTTAGATTTAGGTGTCAATAGTACAATAAAGAATTTTCCATCTCATGACAATGTAAGGTACAATTTCCGTAAGGCTGATTTTGAACTTATATCTCATGAATTGGCTCATATTGACTGGTCCTACCTTAACTCGTGCTTAAACGTTAACATAGCCATTTCATATTTCTATTCCATAAAAATTCCATCAATAATGGAATGAAGCCATTATTGATAGGTTTATACCTAAATTCACAAAAACCTCCCGTAAGTATCCCATTTGGTATAGTAAGAATTTAATAAAGTTGGTAAAATTAAAAGAACATTACTTCAGAAAGTGGAAGACCTCAAGCTCTGAAAATGATTATAGTGAATTCCAAAGAGTACGTACATTGGTCAAGACGGAAAGTAGAAGTGCCTATCAAACGTATCTGTCCTCTGTTGAAAATGGAATTTCAAGCGATCCTAAATTATTTTGGAGCTATATAGGGAGTAGGAGAGGCGGATCTAGAATTCCGGGATGCATCA
Organism: Chrysina gloriosa; assembly: GCA_038088585.1. Lineage (NCBI taxonomy): Eukaryota > Metazoa > Arthropoda > Insecta > Coleoptera > Scarabaeidae > Chrysina > Chrysina gloriosa. The sequence goes on from CM076087.1 coordinate 4,998,421, forward strand.
AAGCTGATAATGATGAAGAGATTACAAACCCTCAACATATAGTTGAAGCCTTCGCCAAAAGTTTCTCCGACGTTTACCAGCCTCGCTTTACATCGCCTACCCTGACCACCCCAGGGGCCCCTAACTGCTTCTACGTTGACGCATTTTCTATAGATGAAGTCAAAATGTCTTTGAGTGTGGTTAGGATGGATTCTGTTGATGGGATTCCCAACTTATTTATTCGGAGATATGCTTCATTGCTATGTGAACCTTTGAATGTAATTTTCAATTTACCTCTTCGTACATCTACATTTCCAGAGATCTGGAAGTTAAGTAAGATCAATCCCGTCTTTAAAAAAGGAGATAAAAACGATATATTGAACTACAGGCCAATTAATATTTCATCGACTTGCTCCAAAGTATTCTAACACTTACCTTACAGCAAGATCTATAACTGCATAAGACCTTATATCTCCACATAGCAACATGGCTTCATGACAGGAAGATCTACACTATCGAATCTTGCTGAAATCACTCAGTATCTTAGCACATCTATGGACAAGAGGATTCAGGTGGATGTCTTGTACACTGACTTTGCCAAGGCATTCGACACCATTGATCATGGTATACTGCTGAACAGACTGAGCTCTATTGGTTTTTCATTTGCTCTTACTGAATTAATTGCTTCCTATCTTGAGAATAGATCGAGTTACGTGCATTATAATGGTTTCAGTTCTAACATCTTTACGATTTCCTCGGGAGTACCCCAGGGATCCAACCTTGGCCCTTTACTGTTCAATATATACATCAATGATCTATTAAATAAACTAGATTGTAGGGTTCTTGCATATGCTGATGATATGAAAATATTCTCGAGGATTACCAACCTTTCCGATTGCTACCAATTGCTATCAAACACTTTTGAATCGGCATAATTTCATAAGCTTGACTTCACGGCGGGAGATGGCTAGTGCAAGATACCTAATGAAACTAATCAATAATGAAATTGACTCACCCTATCTTCTATCTGCCATAGATTTTTTGGTCCCGACCTATGCTACGCGTTCTACTGATACTTTCCTAGTTGCCAGACCAAGAACAAATATTTTGTTTAAAGCACCAATAACTCATATGACCAGAAATGCCAATGCTCACTTTCATGACCCTTTTCAGAGATAATTTCATTCTGGCCGTCATGCCTCTACTATTTTTATTTTCATTTTTTATTTTTATTTTTTATTATATATTTATATTGTAATGTTACAATAGGTACATTATATTCGATATCTATATTTAGTTTCTTTGTTCTTCCTTTTTAATTTACACTAATTAATAAATAGCTTGCTCTCTTAATTTAGATAATATTGTTCTCTTAATTTAGATAATATTAACTTTTGCACTGTACTGTAATGTCTATATTGTTTTGTCCTGTAAATGGATTCTGTCTGTTGGACAATAAAGATTATTATTATTATTATTATTATTAAATCTGCCACAACTTACCTTCTGTTATTATGAAACACCAACAACTAATTTATTTCAATAAAGTTAAGGCTTTTTATCTAAAACAATACAATTTCAGTATATTACCCTGCTTGTGCAGCCGCTTTCAGCAAATCATCGACGCAAACTGCTTAAATTTCAAAGATGTTGTAATATTCATTGTCAAATAGAATAAATATGCTCACATGTACCGTTATGTTTTTATTTACATTTCATAACTAACACTTAAATCTGTTTTTGGGACTATTTAGATAAGGAATCGTATTGAAAATGAAGAAAAAACGAAAGTTTGAAAATTAACGGGACGTCTTATCCCAGTATTCCCGAAAGGGTTAATTCAAATTAGATATTTATTTTGCAAATTCTAGTCTGCCATACAATTGGTTCAAAAACTTGCTTGGATTGCTGAATCAAATTATTTTCATTAATAAAAATTCTTTCACCAGTTCTTTTGCCACTAATTGGTGTAAAACGGATTTTACTCTTCAGGTAAAAGATGCGAATTTAACACTATCATCCTAATATGTCATTTATTGAAAACTTAAATCGAGATAATGACATTACTAATTTCATCAAATAAGATTTACGTTCTTTACATTTCTAAGCCGAAATAAGTCGTGGGAATTAACGCATATACACAAACATATCCCCTACTTACTTACTTACACGTATATTTTTGTTTCTCGACGCTTATGTGTGTGTGTGTGTACGCGCGTATAGTGTTTTGGACGCACTTAACTTTTGAAAAAGAAAAACTTACAATACAACAACGCATATCTAATCGAAAACAATTCGACTCCGAAGCGATAAGGCGAGCCCGTAATAAATACTCACGCAACGTATTAAAATCATCCACAAATTTATAGTTGTCTTATTTTTGTAGCGCCGGACGCTTCGCCGATTCAAATTTGTCCTCCCCGCCGCAGGAGCGTGCGTTTCGTGCAGTTGCGGTTCGGAACGTCACGTTCGTTTGCGTTCACTAATTCCGTATAATATGCCGGGAAACGTGGTGAAAAATAGTGGATAATTTGGTGCAATGATAGTGTAACGAGCAAAGTGGATAAATACTGTGCGAATTTCAATTGCGAGAAGACCGAGAAACGAGTGATTTATACAATTTCGGGGCCAACAGATACAAATCGAAGGAAGGATGGATTATGCTTCAGAGGTAATATAATAATCATGACAAATTACCTACTTTTTAGTTAGAAATTGTGTGGAGAAATTCGAGTGAACGCGCAATTTAAATTGACCAAAAGATGCTACTAACTAGATATATGCGTTTCCGAAGTTAATCCGATAGTTTTTCCGATAAGGAAAATTCATCGGTTCAAGGCTGTTTGTTTCTGCATTGTGAAGTGTGCATCGGCAAAAGAAATAACCTTGAACGAGAATCTCCCTTACAAATTGAAGGGTTTTTGGTTAAATTTTGAAAGATAGAAATAAATTCCTTCGACGTAGTTTTTTGAGCAAATAGTAAACAAAATGCTCTTTGCGATTCATTTTAGAACAAGTAATAGACTACTTTCTATTTTGTGTTCGCCTTAAATCCGGTTAGAACGACTAGTCGAACATTTGGGCCCTACAATTCTTATGCTGCTGCGTCTCCAATACTACACCAGCTCTTTTGTAAACTTTTACTAAAGAATGAACAAATCATTGATTTTGAGCTCGTTTACCAATTTCTAGTAAACAATAAACAAATCATTGATTTTTAACCACACGGTCGGCGGAGTCGCTTCGTGAAAATGATTCTTGGTTACTTGCAAAATTTCCCAATTACGTTCAGAAACTCATCTCGAAAGTTGAATTACTTCAAGTATTTAATTTCCATCAATGATTTTAGAAAAATCATAATTTTATAATGTGTTTCCTCCCCGAGTTTCCAAAACAATTTAGAAAGCGACGAATTTCCCTTCGATCCCTTCCAAAAGTGTTGAATACTAGCTATCTGCGTTCATCCTCCAAAGAAATCGACATGTTCTGATTAAATTCGTTCCAAACAAACATTCTTTGGCATTGGGATTTTGCTTTGGAGCAAATAATAAGCTATTTTCTATTTTGTGTTCGCGTTAAATTGAATAGAACGACCAGTCGAAGATTTGGGCTTTACAGTACTCCAATACTACACGAGTTCTTTTATAAACTTCTACTAAGGAATCAACAAATCATTGATGTTGGGCTCTTTTATCAATTTCTAGTAAACAATAAATAAATCGTGCTTAATTGGAAAACTACTGTCACTATTCGCAGACTCGCGTTTCGCGGTCATATCGCTCATCAGTGCGACTGTGTGAAGTAGTTTTCATTTCTATACAAGCTCCATATAAGCCCAGGTGTTAGATGTTCGTACATATGAGAGTTCAATTACGAAATTCGGCCATAATGTACTAATTATGTATGACCGCGAAACGCGCGTCTGCGAATAGTGAAAGTAGTTTTCCAATTAAGCACAATTTTCCCACGGCGGGCTAGCCGAGTGCGCGATTGTAGCTACTACAGGAGTTTGTGGCAAAACAAGTTGTCTACTTCTGTAGAATCGAATCAAAATAGTTGTTGTAGTTATAAATGCGCAATTAGTACATTATGGCCGAATTTCGTAATTGAACTCTCATATGTACAATAAATAAATCATTGAATTTTGACCACAGATCGACGGATCCGCTTTACATCCGCTCAGGAACTCGAGAACTTCGAGAAATTCATAATTTCTAGTAAACAATAAACATTTTTGACCACGCGTTGGCGAGGTCGGGCCACGAAGATTATTTGTTGTTATTTCCGAAATTTCTCAATTACGCCCACAAACTCGACCCGAATGTTGGATTACTTCAACAATTTAATTTTCACCAATTATTTTAGAAAAATCCTAATTTTATTTTGTGTTTCTTCTCCATGTTTCCAAAAACAATTTAGAAAACAACGAATGTCCCTCGGATCCGTTCCAAAAAGTTGAATAGTAGCTGCGTTCATTCCCTAAAAATGGAAGAGTTTTAATCAAATTCGTTAGAAAAAGTTTTTTAACATCATGATTTTTTTAAAACAAACAATAGACTTTCTATTTTGTGTTCGCCATAAATCTAGTTGGAGCACAATAGATCAATGTGGTCGCAGTGCAAACGGCCACTTTGGGTCAGACCCCATCTCATTACAATACAATACAATACAATACAAATGTAGTTGGAACAACTTTCGAATTGGGTCCACAACTCTTATGCGTGCGAAAAGTTTTGATCAAAGTCGTTAAAAAGAGGAAATTCTTTGACATTTTGATTCTTTTTAAGCAAACAATAGACTACTTTCTATTTTGTGTTCGCCATAAATCTAGTTAGAACGACCGTTGAATATTCGGGCCACAATTCTAATTCGCTCGAAAGATTTTGGTCAAATTCGTTAGAGAGAAAAGAATTCTTTGATATTCTAATTTTTTTTTGAGCTAACGATAGACTATTTTCTATTTTGTGTTCGCAATATATCTGCATACAACGGTAATCTAAAGTCTAAATCAAATCTCGTTTAATAGATATTTAGATCACGACTTTTATTCTCTTGTATCTGCAGTATTCTACCAGATCTTTTATGAATTTTTATAGAGAACAAATTTTCGGCCATACGTCGAAGTTACGTTACGAAGACAATCTCCTGGTTGCTTCCAACGCTTTCCAGTTACAGCAACAAAGCCACCTCCAAATTGGATTGCATTAAAAATTTAGTTTTGCCGATAGTTTCCGGTTTCTTCTCCAGTTTCGAACAAGATTTAAAAATCAACAAACTGCTATTTCGATCACTTCCATAAAATGAGCAAACTGCAATATTTTTTGTTTTGGATTTTCTTTAAATTTGGTGTACAACACTACAACATCCATTTTTATTTACTGCGAGAACAAGAGCCCCGATGAAAATTATGCACTTCGTACTGAAATAATAAACCTAAAACTCTGATGGAAACACTTCTTCTTCTTCGCTAATCCTCTTGGATGTCCGATAGTGGAAACAGAAATAATATAAGGACTGTGTATTCTATCCTCCAATATCATTATTAATTACGTTTTAATCCAACGTAATTCTGGTGCTCAACTTTACATTTATCAAAACAACACTGCTAAAAGCAACTAACGATATCCTCGTTACAAAAAAAAAAAACAACATATTACGATAATATTACGAACGGAATGAATGGCTTCATCGTAATCAGTTGTTAAAGGCCGTTTTATTACTATAATTTATGGCGGTTATTTTCGTATTTATTGTTTGATGGAACGCCAGATATTTTTCGACGGATCGGATTCCGTCGATTCTGAATGGAGGTCCCGAAACGAAAAATGCGCATTTTATTTAGGGTACGATTCCAAAACGACGACGGTGATTAAATTCGAGCTTCTTTGTTATTAATAGCTGGTATGTGTATAGAGTTTCATAGCGTTTTACAGGATCAATCTATTTTCAGTCTAAACTATTTTTATGGAAAGATATGCATGTAGTATGTAGACGGGCACTAAAAGAAAGAGGTTCTTGGCGTGGACGTTTTCTATTGAAATATTTTGAGGGAAAAAATGGAGCAAGATGATAAAAGATGAAAAATATGTTTGATTGGGTTATTAAACAGAATGCACATGTGATGTCTTAATATTACAGTAGATTATTTCTTATTGAAGAATAAAAACTACAAAACTCGAAATCGGATATAATATTGATCTTAAACTCGAAACGCGTGTAAATATACACTGTGTGACAGAAAAACGAATCCCCCAATAAAAGTTTATACTTTTATACTAGAATTTGTCTTCTACAAAAGCGAGCCATAAGAGTGCTGTGCGGTCTAGATTACACGAAATATCTAAACAATAATTTGAAAGACATGGGATACTAACCGTTGCATCAACCTAAGATCATATAGCCCAGTCAAATTAGTCAGAAATTTCACGTGAAATTACATTAATTCCGTACAGCAATTTTTTTTTTGCAATCGTTAGGGGGTCCCTCTGGTAGTCTAAATCTCGATTTCCGACCGCCTAGAGGGTGTGCGTTAGCCGTCATATTGATTTTTCCAAAAATGGGTTTTTGGCAAATAATAATAATAATAATAATAATAATAATAATAATATATAATTTATTTTCAACAATACAGTACAATTAAAAATATAACAAAGAGAGAAGAAATAAAAAAAAGAAAATGTACATTCTCTGTATGTGAAAACCAAAAGGATCGACTCAGAACACAGATAACTGTGTTCTGATCTTCCGTCGAACCTTTGCAGTATATGAGCAAAAACAAACAGTACAGAATGCCTAATTCTAACTTAATCCTAAATTCTGTCATATACACAGTTGCTAAATTGCACAAACATTGAATTGATATACAAGCACTAGTACCGAACATAATTACTCAATTAAATATTTAACATTAATAAGATAAAATAAATTTAAAAATTAGAAAATTAGAAAATTAGAAAATTAAAAAATTAGAAAGCATTGCAAGAGCAATAAAACAGTAACGGAACCAGAACAAGGCTCACCGCTGACCCGTCACCAAATATTCCCGCATCCACGATCTAAACCTAGTGGAAGAATAACTCTTTGTCTCCAAAGGCAGATTATTATAGAATTTAGGGACATTGTAGGAGAAAGATCGCTGGAATAAAGAAGTTCTATGAATGGGCGTAGTAATAAGATGTCTGTGTCGCAGACCCAGATGATGAACATCGGTACGAAAGCTCAATTTGTTAAATAAGTATGATGGAGCTTTAAATGTAATAATTTTGAAATAGAGCATTCCAGCCTGCAAACAAAATCTGCTCCTCATGTTCAACCATCCCAGCTCAACCAACTTAGGAGACAAATGTTGATATTTGCGTAAACCATATATTAAGCTAATGCAAGAGTTTTGAACACGCTGCACCCTATTCAACACATTCTGAGTCAAACAAGGGCCATAGACCGACGAACAATAATTAAATTGTGATAAAACCAGAGAATCACAAAGCTCTGATTTTATCTTTCTAGACAAACAATGTCGGTGAGGATAAATTGGTTTCAAAGCGCAATAAGCATTTTTAACGTACCCCAAAACCTGAGTATTAAATCTAAAATTGCGGTCAATAATTAAACCCAGATTCTTTGCCTCCTCAACCACAGGTACCGCAACACCATTAATCCTAAGTTTAATGGAATCAAAAAGCATACGATAGCTCTTCTTATCAGTAAAAACCTGAACTGTCGATTTAGATGGATTCAGAATCAGCGAATGTCGCAGTGCAGCCTCAAAAATAGCATCGAGATCGGTTGCGACATCACCCAATGCCTGGTCCGTATCAGCAATGTTGAATATATGATATAACTGCACACCGTCAGCATACATATGAATCTTACATGATTTTACCGCCCTTGGTAGTAAGAAGGTATAAATAATGAAGAGCAATGGGCCCAAAATGGACCCCTGCGGGACACCACGCCATACTGGAATGGGATCGGAGACGACATTCGTAGTTCTAACTTTCTGAGTTCTTTTAGATAGATAACTATTCAAGAACTGAAGCGCATCCATAGACAGTCCTATATAGCTCAGCACGGACAACAAAACATCATGATTCAGAGTGTCGAAGGCCTTGCTAAAGTCAAGCAATACAAGTACAGAAGCTTGACCATTATCACGCGCAGTTATCAGATCATCAGTAATATTTAAGGGCCACGTCGTGCAACTGTGTCCAGATCTAAATCCAGATTGAGACTCAGGTATAATGTTATAAAGGTTTAGATATGTTCGGAGTTGAAGGTTCATGACTTTCTCCAATACTTTAGATAGAACAGGAAGCAAACTAATTGGTCGCAAATCAGAGAAATGCTCAGCATTAGATTTCTTAGGAAGGGGAATAATGATAGCATGTTTCCATAAATCAGGAAATGTATTAGACAGTATACAAGAATTGATAATATTGATGACATGAGGGAAAATGAACGGACAACACAATTTTATTAACTGCAAAGAAAGGTAATCAGATCCACTAGCGTTACTCTTAAGCTCACCAATACACTTGCCCACAGTAGAAATATCAACAGTAACAAAAGAAAAGGATGGAATACTAACTTTAAATTTGGAACTGGAGTAATAATCTTTAAGCTCTGAAGCAACAGACTGCGCAGCAGGCAAAGAATCGATAAAAAATTATTAATTGAGTTGGCATCATTTAAGTGTTCAGGAATTGTTAAGTTACTTTGTTTCTTAACATTCAATGCTTTCAAATCCCTCCACTTGGACTTTTGAGTACAGGATTTAAATTTATGTTCAAAATAAGCTCTTTTTTCACATTTAATCGATTTGGTAGTTAGATTGCGTAGCATTTTATAGTAGTCAAAGTGAGCAGGGAGTTTTGTTCGAACATATCGTTTCTCGACCCTGTTCCTTAGATCCATCATGAACCTGATATTGTCGGTTAACCAAGGTGTAAATTTACCGAACGGCCGTCTTGTTATTAAAGGTGCATGCCTATCAAACAATGACAGTAGGGATTCAGTTAAATATGAAATTTTATTATTAACATCATTCAAATGATAAACTAAATCTAAATTTATAGCTTGCAGTTCTTCATAAAATAAATGCTCATCAAAATTTCTGAATGAGCGAAAAGTTACAAAATTTGTTTGCATATTAAGTTTTGGAATATTGAGTTGACAGTAAATTAATTTATGATCAGAGAAATCAACACTGAAGACAGAAACGTCTCGAATCTCAACATCATTCGATGTTGCAATAACATCAAGTAAGGTGGCGCCAATATTAGTTATATGGGTAGGTTCAGTTATAATTTGTTTCAATTCTAATGTGTCAAGCAAGTTCTGAAAGTATAAAGCGTTAGGAGCAGTGGCCTTAAGCAAATCTATATTTAGATCGCCCATGAACACAGTCAAATCGTGACAAATAGAACACCGCAGACAGGAGTGTTCAAGCTCATCAACAAAATATTTATAGTTTACATCAGGTGGCTTATAGAAGATCCCAATAGCAAGAGAACAATTGGGCAACTTCAACGACAGCCAAAGCTGCTCAATATCGTAATTGCATTCTATTATGGAATACTTCAGAGACGAACGAACATAAAAACAGACACCACCTCCACCTCCACCTCCATCGTATTCGACGGTTAATCAGACTACAAATATTCCGTTATTTTGAAAGATTGGGAGCGGCGAAGATGTGCCACTAAGCATTGCTCAGCAGACTTCGTTGTCAATTCAGCATCAACGCCTCGTACAACGCAGGAGAATTTTTGGGTAATGACAAGAACAAGGCTGAACTCATCAACCTTCTCACAAAAACTTTGCAAAATGCCGATATCGCTGTACAGCAGGCACCAGGAGATGCAAATCCGTTCATCGTCGGAACGACAATTCAGAAAGCTGTCAATTACGACGAAGTCATGATCATCGGCGAAGACATTGACCTTCTCGTATTGTTAACTGGGTTGGGCCGACATTTGGACAATGTTTTCTTCAAGAAACCAAGCCGAGGGCGCGTTCCGGAACAATTATACTCACCAGCCAGTTTTAAATTTCAAGAAAGTGTAGGCCAAACCTTTTTGATCCTGCATGCCTTTAGTGAATGCGATACTACAGCCTCCATATTTAATGTTGGCAAAGTGAAATTTTTCAACGCTCTACAAAATAATAAACATTTGTGTTCAAGTCTAAAGTTATTTCAAGAACCGGAAGTTGACAGACACACATTAGCCACATTTGGGGAACGCTTATTGATCGCGATATTTGGAGGCGATGAAAAAATTAAATCCCTTGATCAACTGCGATTTAAGTATTTCACAAAATCTGTCATCAATATCACCTTTAATCATGCGACACTGCCATCAACTTCAGCAGCCACCGAACAACACGTATACAGGACATACCTGCAGGTTCAAACGTGGCTCGAACAAGAAGAAGATGCCACGAAATGGGGTTGGAAAAATACCAGTCCCGGTTTGGAACCCATACCTACCACGGCTGAACCTGCTCCTCAATCGTTGCTAAAAACGATTTCCTGCAAATGTAGGAAAAATTGCGGAAAACTTTGCGGATGCTGCAAAGTAGGTCTGAAGTGTTCTGTTTTGTGCCACAATTGCAGCGGAGAAACGTGCCAAAATACAACCCACATTCAAGATCTGCTCGAAGATGATGAGGAAGATGATGATGATTCCTTTTCCAAGAGTGAAACCGTAGTTATATCATCGAACATTGAGGAAACTGCCTTAGAATATGAAATCGACAATGTCGATGTTGCAGGGAGCTCATGCAAAAGAAAGAAGACCTAGTTTTTCTAACAAATAGCATTTTAATAATGTATAGATTGAAGAAACAATCATATTTAAAAAACCAAAAAAAAATAATAATAATAAAACAAAAAATAACAAAAAAAATGACGCCCGGATTTTCCCGGTAAGTAAAACTACGTGGATTAGGCCTCTTGGGGATACCACTTAAAAAAACGCGCCTGGAACTCTACCCCAGTGGCGGTGTGGACCTTAAATATTGTTTCTACAAAAAAAATCGTACTTATCAAAATTACAAAGAATTCGATTCTCTACAACGTTGTTTATGACCATATTTGCTCTAAAGTTAAAAATAAACAAAATACAGCAACGTTTTCAGAAGAATGCCTTTTTGTTAATAATTCGAAAAATATCGATCTTACAAAAAAAAATGTAGTATCAAAATTGTAGAAAATTTTTCTACAACTTTTGCCTCTTGCATTTCTCACCTGAAGTCAAAAATAACCGAGTTATTTGCCAGAAACCCATTTTGGAAAAATCAAAATGGCGGCTAACGCTCACCCTCTAGGCGGTCGGAAATCGAGATTTAGACTACCAGAGGGACCCCTAACGTTTGCAAAAAGAATTGCTGTGCGGAATTAATGTAACTTGAAATTCTAATTTGCCTGGGCTAATAGCGATATTAGAGTACGTCTACGCGAACAGAGGTAAATTTAAAACAAATGGTGAACACCACGAATATTCAACAAAAAGAAGAATGGATGTATGACTGCCAACTCATAAACTGGCATCAACGGAGAGCTATGTATGTATGCAGACAACTGGACTCTTGCCTGAAGAAATAAACATTTTGAATATAGGAAAATTTAAGACCAAAATTAAGAAAATATTGTTTACAATGGAGTGCTACAGCTTAGAAGACGTTTATGGAAAAAAGCAAAAGCAGCATGTGATCCTAACCAGCCCATTGTTTTTTTCCTTTCTAGTTTTATTTAATTAATTTATTTATTTACTTATTTGTAAGTGTATTTAATTTTGTGTAACGTCTCATACACTTTAACACAACATTTTAAAGTGTTTTGTAATACGTTCTTTTGTTAAATCATCTTTTTGTAATTCTCTTTTTAGTACTTAACCTTTTTCTTAATTTGTTGATTTGAAACAAAAATACGTATAGAACAATAAAAGCTAAGCAGCCTAGTAACAAAAAAATGTGTATTCTACGTAAGAAATCACAATGCCTCAACTTTGATAAATTTGGAAATAAGATGTTTATTTATTTAGCACATTCCTTACAAATGTTTGCCCTGCAATTGTCACACATTGGTATATTACAAGAACTACACACGTTTTTTGTGTTCTCATCATTTTTCGTGGGCAAAGTCCACATATTTTTCTTTTGTTGCACACATTTTGCTCAACGATGTCATCAGTCGTAGGCAGAGGTTTCTGCAATATTCTGCTTATGCTGAATCGCAATTCTCGTAGAATTCTCTGTCTTCTATCGAGTCTTCTATTTAACTGGTTTGCTACAAATTCTTTAGCAAGTAACTTTAAAAAGTCGGCCCTGTTAATTTTATTTTCTTCTGGATAGCTTTGATGTAATATATAAGAATTAACACCAGCAATATCCAATATGGCATAAAATACAACCATTCGCTAACGGCTAGTACGTCTACTAGTACTATACGTTGCACATTTCTTATCGTGGGTATCCACCCCTCCCTTGGTGTTGTTGTAGAAGGCTATCATTTCAGGTTTGCCCGTTTCGATATCAACAGCTTTCTGATGGTGCATTGATGAAATGAGAAGAACAGCTTTGCCTTTCTTTGGTACATAAGAAATAATTGTATTATCTTTAGTGAAACCATACATACAACTGTCTCTCTTCCTATCAGGTAAAATGAAGGAGGAATTTCTTTTTTATTTTTCTTTAGTGTACCTACGTAAGTTAGTCCCCTTTCACGCAATGCGTTCGAAAGTTCTATGGATGACAACCAATTGTCTGCAGTAACGTTTCTATGTGAATTCATGATGGGTTGAGTAAGTTGCAATATTGATTGTGTAGGAATTGCAAAATGTCTTTCTCGGTTAGTCAATAACTGTCCATTACTACCTTTGCCATTATAAATATAACCATTGAAAAATAATTGGTGCGAGCGTCAGTACGAATTAATACTATTAAGCCATGCTTATTTGGTTTATTGGTCATGTACATACGAAATTTCACACGACCTCCGAAACCTATGAGCATCTCGTCAATGCAGGTTAACTGTCCAAGAGAATACTGCTTCTGCCAATTGCTTACAAATTCATTGAAGAGCCAAGATATTGCTACAGCAGACAAGCTAACATTATTAGTACTCTCTCTCGAGACATTACACAGCGGAAAATGTCGCGTCCTGTACCGTCTGTTGCGAACAATAACACAAGAAAACAAAATAACACTTTTTTTTGTTGCATAAAGTTTTTCTACTGTTGTTTACTAATTTGGGTGCGCTGATTTCAAATCTAACCTCACATTTTTTGTAGCAGCTCTAGTTAGTGAGATACAGGTACCGTCTTAAATTTACATAAGTAGTCGATAGTTTCTATCAATAACGGTGTAACTTAACTAGTTCCTTTATAAATTTCAGTATGTCTTCCTCAAGAAGGACATATTTAAATAATCCTGATTGTTTTTGTGTTATTTGTGGAGAATATATGTTCTAAAAATTTCGTTTAAATGTGTCGGACTTTGTGAAAAAGGCATACTTGGACTACTTTGGGTTTCCGTTGCCGTCAAACGCTAAACCTTGGATACCAAGTTTGGTATGTAAAACATGTGTTGAATCTTTGCGACTGTGGGCAAACAAAAAGAGACCCACTTTTAAGTACAAAGCTCCTATGATTTGGCGTGAACCATCCAACCATCATGACGACTGTTATTTCTGTGTAACGAAAATCATAGGAATAAACCATAAAAATTGCTCTAAGTGGATATATCCAAACTTAAAATCTGCCATAAGACCAGTCTTGAGTATTAGTGACACATCAACACCACAGCACCCATGTACATCTTCGCAAAATTCAGACCAGTGCAGCGGACAAACCGAAAACGACGACAGTGGTAGCGATAGTGATTTTGATTGCTACGGTAGTCCCCGACCACTAAATCAAGATGCTCTAAATGACTGGATCAGGGACCTTGAACTTTCTAAAACGGCATCAGAAATTTTAGCTTCCCGATTGAAAGAAAGAAATTTGTTGACCAGAGGAACGAAGATATCGTACTACCGTAACAGGGAAAAGGATTTACTTCCTTTCTTTACTCAAAAAGATAATTTTGTGTTTTGTACTGATATTCCGGGTCTAATTAATGCAATGGGATTAAAAGAGTATAATCCAAATCAGTGGCGGTTGTTCATTGATTCGTCAAAACGAAGTTTGAAATGTGTACTTTTACATAATGGTAACAAACTTGGTTCCTTACCTATTGCTCATTCTACAAAGGTTAAAGAAGAATATCCTACAATATCTTTAGTTCTCGACAAAATCAAGTACAAGGAACATAACTGGGTTTTATGTGTTGATTTGAAAATGGTAAATTTTCTCCTGGGCCAACAAAGTGGCTACACAAAATACCCCTGTTTCCTATGCTTATGGGACAACCGAGCGAAAGCTGAGCACTGGACAAAAGAGACTGGCTTTCTAGGGAGGCTTTGATTCCCGATAAGCAAAATGTAATTAATGTTCCACTAGTATCCAGAGACCGAATTATATTGCCTCCTTTGCATATAAAACTGGGGTTGATAAAACAGTTCGTAAAAGCTCTTAACAAAGATGGGGAATGTTTCAAATACATTGTAAAAGTGTTTCCAAAATTGAATAGTGAGAAAATCAAAGGTAGTATTTTCGATGGCCCACAAATCAGGAAGTTGATAGATGATAAAATTTTCATCAACCATATGACAGCTGTCGAGAAATGTGCATGGGAAGAGTTTGTTTGGGTAGTGAGGAATTTTTTGGGCAATAGGAAATGTGACGGCTACATTCAGCACGTTGAACAGTTGCTGATACACTTCCAGCGGCTTGGATGCAACATGAGTATTAAGCTTCACTCCCTTCACAGCCATCTAAACTATTTTCCTGAAAATCTCGGTGACCTAAGCGAGGAACAAGGAGAGCGCTTTCACCAGGATAATCGCACTATGGAGGAGAGGTATCGGGGGCACTGGAATGAACATATGACGGCTGATTATTGTTGGAGCATTCAAAATAGTACTCATATAACATCTCACTCTAGAAAATCCAAAAAAAGGAAATTTTATTCAGAATAAATATATTTAATAAATTTTTTAAACTTAAACTATGTGCATTTTCAATGAAAAATCCTGTCACTTCATAACTCCAAAACTAGAGCTGCTACATGAAAACGGTATATATTTTTGAAATCAGCTTAGAAAAACTATTCAGATTCATGTAAAAATCTCATGCAACAGACATGCTCTTTTCCAGTGTAATTTAAGATCCCCGCCTTTAGATTTGAAAACTGAGCTGTAGTATAATATTCCTAACAACGCTTCTAGTTCTATGATGTCTAGATCTTTCAATTCAGGTTTATCACTGCGCTTAAAGCGTCCTCTCATTTCAGATATTTTCTTATTTGTTTTGGGTAAGAATGGCAATTAGCAACATCGTTAGAGATTAGACATCTCCATATTTGAATAGGCGATGCACTTCTCCCAATGTTTTTCACGTTACCTCGAAGTCCAGGTATATGCGAAATTATGTTATGTTTCGAGACCTACATATGTACAAAAGGTTCTGACGACCACTTAAATCGGTTTTTACCATAAAAATGTCTTACACTTGGAATTTCATCCTCGCTTTCAGAAAAAGTTTCGTCCAACTGTTCATCATCGCTTCCTTCACTATCACCTAGTACTGAATCTGTATTATGCTCACTTTAAATGTCATTTATAGTATTTCCACTATGATTCGGTTGCTCAATGTCACTAACCTCACTTTCTGCGTCCTACAAAGTATTTTCAAAGTCAGGATCGCCCTATTTCATACCTTTAGACGTGGTTGCCATTTTTCTAATAGTTACGTGCACTCGTGCACACTGACGTGGTGCCCAAGTGACGCCAAAACAATTTGAAAATATCATATACTTTGCACAAGTGACTCAATCACGCTACAAACACGTAGAATGCTAAGGTACAGTCTAACTTAAAGGTAGATGGAACCACAATCGCGTAAAATTAAAAATAATAAAATGGCGCCAAATTTAATTTCATATGGGGTCATGAGGGCACCACGTCAGTAGTAGAAGGGGAACGCATATTCAAACCTATTCCTTTCCCATATACATACTAGTTCTACATACTATATTCTAGTATTGTAGTTATGCCTAATTATGTAATATTTTGATCACAATAGAGATTGATTCATTATTGATTGATCTTCTTAGAAGCATGCCCAGACGGATAGCAGAATGTATTCGTTTACGTGGACCATTATTAAGTTTTCTCTATTAAGGGTATGAATTTTACAATAAAAATGTTGCAAATAAGAGTAAGGAAACCGTGGTTAAAATAATATATAGAAATACCCTTCCCTTACATTTCGGAAATCATTCCAGATACGTATTTCGGCAACTAAGTTGCCATCCTCAGTGGAAAGATGGAGGAATTCAGTATCACTATCGATATACGGCTAACGCCCAAGACGAACACCACATAACGACCACTGTACAATTTTAAAGCAGTGCACAATGAACATCACACACTGAACGCCTGCGCGAAATACATCATAACACTGTTGACACTGTCTTATGTAATGAAAATGTTATTTATTACCAAGACCATTTGCACAAAATTCGGTTTAAAAATATATACTTTTACTGGGTAATTCGTTTTTCTTGTCACATAGTACAAGTTCGTTCCAACACGGCACAAAACCAGTTTTCGAATCGTCGGGTACATGCGCAGAGCAAAATTGGAGTTCCAAATTTTGCGGGATTTGCAGGATTGCGGAAATTACATTAAATACATGTTATTATTGTAATAGATTTCGTAGATACCTAGAAATATGTATGTATGTACACAAGATCTTCAATCTTTTATCTGAAATATTTCTTTACAAATCGTTAGCGACAAAACTTTCCATTCTCGATCGTAAATAAAGTGGACAGGTCTACTACTATCGTACGATTGATACGATCAGATTTATTAAGGCTGTAGAGTGTAGATAAAATCGGAAGCTATTAATAGAAAGCACTTCAACCGATTCCTCTTTAGAATTTCCATTCCGTTATAATAATACGGGCGATGTCTTTTTAGTGTTGCTCATGGCCGTATACACAAAAGTCGTCGGAAAAAAAAAGGAATTGAGTCGAGAAATGTTTTACGTGATTCTATATTACAACATTCGGAGAGGATACGTCAACAAGTCTCGTCGGATCGTTTCCTTTTCTGGCTAATACACGACGATTACATGAGCGTTACAAAATGGAATAACTGTGGGCTTGCATTACCAATATTAAATTACGATAACTTTTACTCGCACAAATATGTCGGTTCTTTAATTACAGCGGAAATCGAATGGCAATACTAAAATCGACAACTATTACCGAATCGTAAGAAATATGGAGTGAAAAGTCGTTACTTGTTACGGAAGCGGTGTGGACACGCAATCTCTAGACTAAATTCTACGTGACAACACTTTGTTGAAATACAAAATTTGCATCAAGCCACGTTCTCCGTCTCGTTACAACAGATTGCGGTGGAGTCGGAATTCCTGGACGCAACTTGTAAAAATTTCCGAATTCGCATAGGGACATTTCACAAGAACTTTTTATGTTAAATTGATTAATGCGTTAATCGCAGAGTAACGCTGTCTTACAGTTTCGACGACAAGGTACACAACGTCCGGGATGCACGTTGTATTGTTTTGTGTTAAAACCGATATACGAGTTAATTCACGTTTATTATATTTAATGGAACATTCAATTGACAACTGACAATTCTACTTATTAACTAATGACAGATGACGCACATACATGCACGTTATAATTTATCTTTTCTTTTTTTCCAAAAAAGAAAAAGAAACAAGTTATAGATCCAGTTTCGTTGGTCGTTTGACAATACGACCAGACCGCGTTGAAATCACAGGGGATTCTGAATTTGTTTTAGCTTGCGTCGGTTTCGGACTGGATGATGAATCCTTGACTTGTTCATGTTCATGAGTTACATCTGCGTCATTATAGTTATCTATCATGTGAAAGTTATTAACTGATTCTCTTAGATCTACACGGTTTTGCGCCTGACTACATTGCCAGCGCTATTTTTGACAATATATGATCGAGGTGTTGTGTGAGTGTCAATGATCTGACCAGGTTCCCATGTTTTGTTAGCATGATCATACATAGTGACGTTTTGACCTGGTTCAATATTGGTTAATGTTTTTGCATTTTTGTTATAATGACATTCCTTTTGAGTTAATCTATTCTTGAGTTTTTCAACAACATTTTCGCAAAGGTTTGGCTGTAACAGATCTGCTGAAATTGGGATTTTTGTTTTGCAGATTCGACTCATTAACAATTGAGCCGGAGAGTAATTCCTAAACTTCAATGGAGAATTTCTGTACTGCAGTAAAGCTTCAAACACATCTTTTCCTTCCATTAATGATTTTTTAACAATACTCTTGGCGATGCCTACACCTTTCTCAGCTAAACCATTTGAACGCGGGTAATTTGGACTTCGAGTGATAATATCAAAATTTCACTCCTTTGCGAAATCATTGAACAAGTGACTAGCAAACGGCACATTATCACAAATCATTTGATCTGGAGTTCCAAACTTAGCAAAAATGACTTTTGGTTTCCGAATGACTTCGTGCGCAGACTTATTACGCAATGATACTAGCTCCAACCAAGTTGAATATGCGTCCATTACTACTAAGTAAGAATTTCCACTATAAGAAAAGATATCAATGCCAATTCTTTCCCATGGTCTATTCGGTATATCATATGGCTGTAAAGGCTCTTTGTTATTTTTTTTTCTTGCAAATTTTTCACAAACAGTACATTCTTTGATAAATAATTCTATGCTTGAATTCATTGATGGCCAATAGAAAATTTGCCTCGCCCTAGACTTAACTTTCTCAATTTCTACATGACCTTCATGCAGTTTCTGTAACATTTGGCGCCGTAAAGTATACGGAACAACTAACTTATTTTTTTAAACAAAAGATCATTACAAATTAGCAAATCTTCCTTTAATTGAAAATAATGCCGGAACAACACTGGGATCTTATTTTTCTCTGGTCAACCATTTTGTACAAATTCAATTATTGCTTGAAGTTCCAGATCATTCTTGGTTTCTTTCATAAATTCAGTTTTCTTCTCAGCAGATGTTGATAAATAATTTAACAATGTGTGCATAGCAGACTCAATTTCCAACTCATCTTTACTGTTATGTTCAGGAGCAGCTAGGAAAGCCCGTGATAGAGTATCAGCTATGTATATAGAGCTTTTTTCCTGGTTTATATGTCACGTTTAAGTCATAATTCAAAAGTCATTTTCCTCAGCTGCTGCTACTTCATTCACCCTCATCTTCACTTTTTCTTTCGTCTTCCTGAAAACTACCGCAAAATGATTCTTACCACGGCACACGTTGCATGTTCTACCATATGCAGGGCATTTTCCTCTTTCATGAAGCGATCCACAAAATGTGCACTGCACCCCAGTGTCTCCTTGCTTGCTCTACCTTTTGTTTGTTTTATTGCTTTCTCCTTCATTCGTTCTAATTGCATTAACTAAAGTCTCCTTTTGTAATATCTTTGACTGATTCTTACTTGCCTCTACCGCTCTGCAAAAATTTATTGCCTTTTGCAGGGTTAAATCTGATTCTCTTAAAAGGTCTTTCTTGTGTCCCTTTGTAAAGAATTGCCATGACGATCCTATCTCTGATCATTTCATCCTGCTCCTTATAATCCGTCGATTTTACAGCTTTTTCTCAATTCCGTCACAAACGTATCAAATACTTCTTTTACAATAATGGTGTTAAACTTATAACGCTCAAAAATTATATTCTTTTTAGGTGCACAATAGTTATTAAACTTTTCCTTGATGGTATTCAGACATTTTTTTTCTATGTCACTTAAAGCGAAAGTATTATACAACTCAAAACCCATCATCTCCTATCAAATTAAGGAAAACAGCTATTCGTTTTTCTTCCGGTTTCATGTTTAAATCTGTAGCTGTTAGGAATAAGTCAAATCTTTGTATAAATTTTTGCCAATTATCTGCAATATTCCTTTCTAAGTTAAGTGGTTCTGGTGGTCTAAATACGTCTATAGAGTCCATTTTCTTGATTTATACATATGTCCACCTCGAGTCACTGTTTGCACAATACAAATTCCACGATTTTCAAATATAATTTCCAGGCTTCTAGTCACAATATCCACTTTAGACAATGTCCGTCTTCCACATCAAAATTCAGTCAACCTGACACCATGTATTGTTTTGTGTTAAAACCCATATACGATGTAATTCACGTTTATTATATTTAATGAAACATTCAATTGACAACTGACCATTCTACTTATTAACTAATGACAGATGACGCACATACATGCACGTTATAATACACACGTTAGATGGAGGAAATTAGTAAAACCTGTTCTTAGTGCCCTACTGCTGTTTAGCATACATATATGAAACTCCTTACTAGTGATGGGAAAATCCGTTCTTTTAAAGGAACAGTTCCAGCCGTTCTCGTTATTTTGAAATAACGGTTCCAATATAACAGGTCATCGTTGTTTCGTACTGGACAGTTCTATTTGATAACTCATCATAAAATCAATAAAATATGTCATGCGTACATCGCCTTTGGCGGCCTTTGCTTGATTTGATATATAGTTTGTTTTTCCCCGACGTTATACTTTCCCATCACTAGTTCTAACATCTTGGTGATTCCCCGAGTTACGAGGGCGGATTGATATTGAAGCTACCTAAGTAGGAAAAAAACATTTTTTTTTCGAAAACCATTTATTTCTCAACATAGTCTCCTTTTAGCTCAATACACTTAGTAAGACGATATTCCAACTTTTTTATACCATCTGAATAATACGATTTTGAGAACCCCTCAAAATACGCGTTAGTTTCAGTAATCACTTCTTCGTTTGAGATGAATCTTTTTCCTGCGAGCCATTTTTTCAAGTTTGGAAACAGGAAAAAGTCACTAGGAACTAAATCTGGACTATAAGGTGGATGATCAACCAATTCGAAGTGTATTTCACGTAATTTTAGCATCGTATCTGATGCTGTGTGAACCGGTGCGTTGTCTTGAAGAAAGAGCACTTTTTTCTTCTTTAAATGTGGTCGTATTTTCTTGATTGCGTCAATCAATTGATCCAATAATGCACGATAATACTTTCCTGTGATTGTGGATCCTTTTTCAAGGTAATCGATGAGCAATATTCCGTGTGCATCCCAAAATACAGTGGCCATAACCTTGCCAGCCGATTTCACTGTCTTCGCCTTCTTCGGAGCACTTCCACCAGCTTCCACCCATTGTTTCGATTGATTTTTGGTTTCAGGTGTGTAGTGGTGGACCCACGTTTCATCAACAGTTATTAATCGACGCCAAAAATCAACAGGATTACGCTTTATCATGTCCAAACACCGCTGTGAAGTGGTCTGTCGAACTCGTTTTTGTTCGACACTCAACAGAACGCGGCACCCATCTTGCCGATAGCTTTTTCATATGCAAATGTTCATGCAAAATGTTGAACACACGTTCATATGATATGTTTACCATTTCAACAATCTCATGTAACTTGACTCGGCGATCATTCATAACGATATCGAGGATTTTCTTGATATTTTCTTCAGTAACCACCTCTTTTGGCCTTCCTGTTGATGGTATTGTTGCAGTGCTTGTTCGGCCGCGTTTAAATTCAGCAATCCAATATTTTACCATGTAATTTGACGGGGCAGACTCACCGTAATGTTTATCGAGCTTTTCTTTTGTCTCTTTCGCGGTTTTCCCTTAAAAATAATAGTGTTTAATCACTGCACGAAATTCACTTTTTCCATATTTCAAGAAACACAAAAGTTGCTTACTTCGAACGACTACAACAACTAAACTAATAGATGAATTTGGGTGAAATTTTAACAGCTGACGTTTGACAGATCGCAATTTCTAAAAAAGTTCTTGTGTTTGTGCTGCCATGTAGCGCTAGGTAGCTTCATTATCAATCCGCCCTCGTATATGATTCTGTATTGATGATGTAACTGCATCCTACGTACATTAAGTTTTTCGTTAGAAGTTCCTATACAGTTTTCTTTTCTCACGATTCAACTCTAGTTTACACACATGGTGTGAAGTAAATATACCAAAAAAAAAAAAAATTAAGTCCGTTTTCATTGTGGACACATCCGTTTGCTACAATCCGTAGCTGATCCATCGAACAACAGCTTTATAGTTAGGAAATAGGAACAATCATCAAGTAATCACAATTCATTCATGGGGAAGTTTCCCAGGCAAAATAATCATCATTGAGAAATATTTAATAGGAGAGAAGTCGATGATGTAGAATTTCTTCTTCAACCGCGTACGCTGGAGACCGTCCGAAAGGAACCGTTCTTTGCCCAACGAGATAACAGTTGCAACCCTTCTGGATCGAGAACGGTTCTAAAATAACAGATAGTTCAATAACGACCCATCACTACTCCTTACATCACTCATATACGTACTTGGTTGGGTTCCACTGCAAATGAGACGCAGTAACTTTGGTAATTCGAATGCTACATAAGAGGTACTGCAAAGCGAGATGCACAGCAAAAGGTCTGCGAGCTGTGCCCCGAGAATACTCGTATATTATTTATTGAAAGTCAATATTTAAAAGAGAATCCATACTGTCACATGGACTATTACAAGGTTCTAGCCTGAGCCCGATATTATTTAACGTATACACCCATGACATTCATAATATATTTCATCCTAAAGTAAATATTATACAATACGCAGACGATATCGTTATATACAGCGTACACAAAAATATAAAACAATTGACAGACGACCTCTCTGATATTATAGGAAAAGCTAGAGCTTGGCTATTTAATAATGGACTAGCACTTTCAGAGAACAAAACTAATGTCATGTTCTTCTCAAAATCAAGAACATTACCTACAAACAATATAACACTTAATGACAATATATTTCCTATACCACAATATGTTAAATATTTAGGCCTAGTTTTCGATAGTAAACTAAAATGGGCAGTACACATTAACAATATAATTTAAAAATGCGAAACAGCTGTGAATATCCTTCGAATAATCACGAAGGTACGGTGGGGCTCAGATTTTTACACCTCGATGAATGGTGTATATAGGGCGTATATAAGATCTGTTTTAGATTATGGATGCGCATTATATAGTATGACCTCCACGCATAATCTACAAAGATTAAATATTTTACAAAATAAAGCTCTTCGTATATGTGTAAGAGCGATGAGATCAACGCCTATTAATGCTCTGCAAGTTGAAGCTAGTGAACCCCCTTGTTCTTGAGGAGGCAATATTTAGCAGCTAAATATGTTGTAAAACTAAAATCAACCAATATGACATCTATCTTAAATAAGATCGGGATGTTGATTTCATTAGATTTAACAGCTTTGTACTGGAGAAAAAGGAATCACCTATACTATGTGAGGCATTCAGGGATACGGCGGAATTTGGTACCCGTCTATATAAGATTGTTCACACAGATATAACTTACTTTGAATACATACAACGACGAATTGTAGCCTGGCCTTACTTCATTGGACTACACGAACATGACAAACGCCTCTGTATCGCTATTTTAGAAAAACATAGACACAGTACTATAATTTTTACTGATGGCTCCAAAACCGATGACGGTTGTGGATGTGCCATATATTCAGCTTATGATCAATTTCAAAAACTGCTTAAATTGGATGTAGATACTTCTATATACACCGCGGAGGCTGTCGCTATCTTAGAAGCAATACGTTATGGGGCCAGTACGAACTCCAGGGAGGTTGTTATTTTGTCAGATTCCGCAAGTGTGTTACAGTCCATTGTCGGATACAAAGCAATACCCAATGTAAATCCGATTATATTGAGCATTATAAAAGCCATAATAGAATTGGAAAGAAAAATCGAGCTACTTTGTTTTATTGGGTGAAAGGGCATTCCGGTATTTTTTACAACGAAATGGTGGATAGACTTGCTAAATCGAGTTGTAGGAATGGAATTTTGTATAAGCCAACACTCACCTCTCTAGAAATTGTTAAAATAATAAAGTCAACTGTACTACATCGTAATTGGGAAGATAACTGGCAAAAATCCTATAATAACAAAATGACACAATATGCGTACATCCACCCGTCGTTCAACAATAAGCCTTGGTACAACGAACACAGTAATATCTCACGATACTATCGTTCTACAATAGCACGAATCAAATTTGGTCATGGCCAGTATCTAGCACATTTGTTTAAACTTGGCATCATTGAATCTCCACAATGTCCATGTGGGAATGAAATCGCTGATCTCAACCACCTACTACTAAATTGTACCTTACATAAAAAGTCGCTCAATATATTTATCCAAAATTTAGTCAGGAAAGGAGTGCAACTACCTACCAGTATTATCACACTAATGCATTATAACAAAAAATGCATTTACGATTTAATTATTGACACAATCATCAAAATGAACCTAAATATTTGAGAACCAGATGCGAAGACAACACCATCCTAATCATACCTTTGTGGGATAACCTTCCTTCCGATGGCCGAATTCATGTATTGTATTGTTGTTAGTCATCCCGATAGGCCCCGGGATGTGAAGTGTGTGCCCTCGGTCTTACCCTATAGTCCCTCGCATCTGATTTCAAAAGTAATAACTGTTAAACTCCAACTCACTGAGGCACATGGGCTATGATCCCGAGATGCCAATTATAAAAAAAAAAGGAGAATCCAACTACAATGCGCTGGACGATTATTCTTGTAACGAATCGCCGATGTACTACCGCACAAATCTCACACCCAACTTCTTAGATATCTATCTTATAAAAGATTTAAAGACATGTGCCCTGCCCTCGTCGTTTTCTGAAGCCAAACTGTGAGATTGTCAAAATATTCAAGCGTTTTGATCGGACACGATGTTAAACTCATCGTACTCACGGACGGCACGATTCCTGGTTTGAGGAACGATGTCCGATTGTTTCCACTTTGAATGGAGCTATTCTAGTTGGATATTCAGCATTACTAAGCGCTAATAATAAAATCTCCTCTAGAAAGTTGCCTCTTTTATAGCCCCAGATTTGGTTGTGTGCATTGAAATCTCCGCCAATTATTAGTGCTATATCACCCATTCGGTAATTGACGGTTTTGAAGATGCTTGCCTCGTCAATTATGTGGTGAGGAGTTCACCGACGTGATATAGTGCCAGAAATGCCATACCACGGTCCTTGCAATCACTACAAAACAATAAAGCATCATAATTGTCTTCAAATCATTTAATCTTTACCTCGACGGATTCTGCGGGAAATAAGTCGTCTTCAACCGTAATAAATTTAACGCAGCGCAATATATGAGCGACATTAGTTCGCACGTTAGCTGTTCGATGGTGGTACGTACAAAGGGGAAACAATCACTTAAAATAAAGCAAATTCCGCTTAAGAGATTAATTTTAGATCGGCATTAAGCTACCATCCAGACGTACTAAAGAAGTTACGCTCCTAAAGAGCGATTTTAAGCATCGCGTCGTTCTGGAAAATGGTTTTAGGCTGTAACGTTTTACTTACTCAGGTAGATCATATAAATTGAATGTTCGGGAATGGGAAAATTGACGTTCTCGGCGGTCCTTTCGCGTTAAATAAATAAAATATGAGTATAAGCCGCAAGTTTAGTGTCGTGTATAAAAGTTTATTACGTCTCCTAACATCGATGATATTGAGTGGATTGTATAGTTTTAAATGTTAAAGGTACTAAGGCGTGCGTTTATTGTTTCTACTTACATTTCGATTGATTCCGAATAAAACTAAGCGTTTGGGGGACGATTGTGTTTGAAACTTTAACTATAGCAGTAAGTTCAAACCTTAAAGACAATCACTGTTACAACCCAAACTTGAGGCACTCCTGCAGTTGGTGCGTTCA
This sequence comes from Chrysina gloriosa, assembly GCA_038088585.1. Classification (NCBI taxonomy): domain Eukaryota; kingdom Metazoa; phylum Arthropoda; class Insecta; order Coleoptera; family Scarabaeidae; genus Chrysina; species Chrysina gloriosa. Next base: position 5,024,340 of record CM076087.1, read on the forward strand.
ACGATAAAAGAAAGTAAGCTGTTCTGAAATCTCCTAGGCGAATTCGGAAATTTTTACAAAATGCGTCCAGGAATTCCGATACCACCCCAATCAATTATATTACAGGAAGCATTTCAACGTAATGCACAACGTAGTTTTGAACCGCGAAGTACGAACGCGACTAAAAAAGTCAAGAACAATTTCAGAAATCCCGAGCTGCAACAAATATGCCCCTTATTGCGCAATATTACGCTGTTATTTCCGATTGTATTAAAAGTTTGCGTTCAACAATAAAACAAAGAAAAACTTTCTTAAATCTCCTAAGCGAATTCGGGAACTTTTACAAGTTGCGTCCAGGAATTCCGATACCACCGCAATCAATTCTAACGCCATAGGGAACGTGGGGCTTGATTGTAATTTTATATCACAGCAAACATGGCGACGAAGTGAAAAACGTAGTTTTAACTTTAAACCCGCAAGATGCGAGCGCGATTGAAGATAATCAAGAATAGTTTAGGAATTCACAAGTTGTAATAGATGTGCAACTCATGACAGAACATCACGCAGTTTATTTCCGATTTCATTAAAAGTTTGCAGTACACCTCCTTGCCATTGGAAGAATCAATAACATTTATACGAATGCTTGAGGTCACGCTAAATCAACCAATTGATTCTACAGGGCGTAGTTGAAAAATTACCTTCGATTATGCGGAAAAATCGTGATTACGTCAAACTTCCCGGTGTGTTTCCGAACGACACGTTTAAAATTTGCAAATCTGATCCCAAGTGATGCCAAACATTCTTCTTGTAATATATAAAAAGACATTTTTAGTGATGAACGCCGTAAATTGATCAGAATCAAGCATAGGAAGCTAACCAGATGCTCTAATTCTAAAAGAGGTCCACAGATTGCCTGTCCATACATTGTAAAGTAACAGCTTTTCACTTCATATTTGTTACTATTCGGGAATAGTTGTCGCTTTAAGGCTGGAGTTTACCTAAAATAAATTTCAAATTTTTGTATATAAAGTTGCCTACTAACAAAATGTGACATTACGCCCATTTTCAATAACGCTACAGTGTGAGAAAACGAGACGTTCTTGCTAGAAAAGGATAAACATAGTGGACGGGATGGCTATCCGTGTTTGACTCATTCAAAAATATGCAAGGTAATCTTAGCTGGCGTGATAATTTGAGATAACGCCGCATCAGGTAAAATTACACTGAAAGGGAGTACAAGGCAAATAGAAATATTAACTATTTACAAGATATAAAAAAATAGGCCATTTCTACCTACCGTAGACATAAGATATAAGTATAAGTATAAGTAAATACTATGAAATATCGACAACTGGATGTGAAGGATAAAATAATGTTTTTATTTCGGTTATGAATTGCTGTTGAACTAAATTCATGATCCCTTTTTAAATAAGGATCTTTACATGTGTCTCAAAATAACTTCCGCTCTGAAGGATTTCTCTGAAAATATGATGATTTCAAAAATAACTCTAGGCAGAAAATTTTGCGTTAGAAACAAATTTAGTCAAATTTCTATAATAATTAATATCTAATAATGAATAATTATGTCGGTTTGTAATAGTTTCCTTAATTCCTTTAATTGGAGAAACTATCAAATTATCTACTTCAATTAAACCTGTTATATCATTAGCAATGTGACTTTTGAAATGTGGAAGGTCTGCAATATCTCATTCTCAAAAGTCGGTATTGCATCATAGTCATTATTGGTGCAGTTAGCATTTATACTTGGTGGCACAATGTTGCTGAATAATAATTTTCTAAGGGCCCAACAGTAAATCATTCAGATTATTATTCCATCCTCCGCAAGCTCTAATACACAAAAAAATAATTTCAAGTGGTCTTGCGAGCACTTATATATTAAAGAATACCTGGATTTTCGACCCGCATTAAAAATTCAAGTGTCAAATTTTTAACTGTATAGATTCATCAAGAAATCTATAGCAAATGTATTTCTGTTAAGTTGCAAAAAACTGTTTTGATATATGGCTACCTAATAATCTATATTGTTCAAATATAATGGATGTTTGTACCGTTTCTGATAGGAAGATTTCACTATTAAACAATAAATGTTGTTAAAAAAACCAACGCGTGGTTTGACAGACTCATAAGAGCCAACGAGCAAGAGAAAGGTACAAACCCCCTCTGTGTATATACCTACACTCTTCCAATAGAAGGGCACGGTTTTCGTTGATAAGCGCATTATCGTGCGCCTTCCACTATCTTCTCTAATTCAATGGTTTTGCTAAATTACTCGTGCCCTGGCCTAATATATTTTCAACACGGTCTGTTTTCATTAAAGAAATCTCGTTTTGCACTCAATGAATACATCACGTCTTTCGTGTTGGACAAACAGCCGGCAAGTTATGGAAGTAAATTTTTCCTTTTCAAGATGCATTTAGTATAGTACTACAGCAAGTAAAAAAGGAATTTTGTTCCATTAAATTATTAAATAAATCTTGATCGCCAGCAACATACGGATTAGCACCTATGAACTTCTTCGAAAGTTATGAACCTATATATAAAATCGCTAATCCATATTTTAAAGCAATATGTACGTAATTGATAAATAGTTTTTGGAAATTGTAAATATTATTAGAAAAATAGTTCTATTTCTTTATATGTATCATGAACTATGGATTTCATATGGATAAATGGGGACAATAATCGTGAGTAGGATTACCATATTAGCTTCATCGAAAAATGTAATTAGTGGGATGCGTATCCGCAATTGGTGTTTGCTGTAGCCCCTCCTCAAATTACCAATTAGTATTACTGTAGGAAAACTGAAGTATAAAATCGCAAGTTGTTTATCCATCCAAGTTCATTAGCAAATTTTCGTTCAGTCTTGATTGTTCGTAATTTTTGTTATTACATTTAAATTTTAAAAAATGGGAAATCGTAAACGTGGTGCGTATTTGTCCAGACCAAGAATTCACAAGAAACAGTTGAAACGGGCGCGTTTAGCAGAGCGTAAACATGTTGACGATATGGAGATTGCGACCTATTCCGAAAAAGAAGCAACATTCCTTGAGAAATTTAAAAGTGAAAATCCAGAAGAAATACAAAAATTAACTGTAGGCCAAAGTGACAACACTTTATGGAAAACGATGAGGATCAAACGATTAACTGCATCCAATTTTGGTAAAGTTGTAAAACTAAGAAAAACCACTTCAACAGCGAACACAGTAAAGGCTCTACTTTATGAAGACTTTTTTGGATCTGCGGCAACTCAGTACGCCATATAAAATGAAAGCAGACCATTGGCCAAATTTGAAAAAATTTCTGGCTTAGAAATAAGAAGCTGTGGTCTTTTTATAGACCAGAAACATCCGTTTTTAGCTGCATCTCCTGATGGCTTAGTAGGTGACGACGACATTATTGAAATAAAAAGCCCTTATAATTCAAGGATGTTAACACCGAAAGAAGCAACAGAAAATAAACTTATAAAATATTTCATTATTGATAACAGCGGTGGCCTGCTATTAAAAGGTAATCACAGCTACATGCACCAAGTACAAGGTCAATTGAACATAACCAAGAAAAATAAATGTTACTTTGTTGTATGGACGCCAAAAGGGTTGTTTTATCAAATTATATACAAAGATGAACATTTTTGGAAGAAGCAACTTCCCAAACTTATCACTTTTTATAAAAGGGCACTCTTGCCGGAATTAATCGATCCCCGTAAAGTTAGAGGCCAGGAATTACATCATATCTATATTTAAAAATCTATATTTTACCAATAGTTAACAGGTATATTTGTGTTAGTATATTATGTTTACTCTGTGGGATAAGAGTGCGATAAGCAGACCGTCCATAAAGTCACCACCGCAGGAGGAGTTGTAAATCTGTAAACACTTTAGACTTCAGAATAAAATAAGTTGAAACGAGCTATGCTTCTTTTAATTTTGCATGTGTTCCACTCATAGTTTATCTGTACTGGGTTACCTCTGTACCTATTGTACTATTTGTTTATTATTTGTTACCTGCTCACTATTATACTCTCTAGTCATTATAGACATCTAAGAATATGTCAATAAAATCATCTGTCGATAAATCTGTGAAATCTGAAATCAATTCCCATTTATTATCTATTATTGTAATTGCTGATTCAGTCGGGATATTTGTAAATAAAGAAACTACATCTACACTAAATTTGGTACATACATAACTAAAAAATCTACTAATTCCCAAGAATTTTGTATACTATAAATTGATTTATTCATGATATTAGTAAGCATATATGCCAAAAACTTTTCCATAAATAGTTCCAATAATAATTGACATTTGGTTATTTCTGTTGAATTCCGTCCACAACGTTTCCCGTAATGAATTGTATTATCTCTTGTTTAGGAATATGAGGCACAAGGAATCTTGCATTTATTTTTCTACCGGTAGTGAGCTATTTGTATTGCCTACATGCTATTTTACAGTTTTGACAAATGCCGATTATTGTAATAATTTTGTTACATTATTTCGGAGTTCATAGACAATTTGGAAAAATTTTACAAGTGTCATATGAAAGAGAGTGGTCACATCAAGCTACCAACGTGGAGATATTTTCGATATTTATATTTCGGGTCATATTATTTAAAAAGTTTGACATTAAATCGAATTGCACGTTTTTAATTGCCCAAACGTTATTTAAAAAAATAAATAAAAAATCGCTGTGTCAGTAGATAGATAAAACATAGATGGTTCGGAAAAAATTCGTCCACTCTTTCAACTTTGAAATTGGCTCCCAAAAAGTGTATCGAAATGTGCATAAAATTGAGTATATTTTGAGGTGTAAATGGCAGCGTTAAGTAACGCCATCGTAGAAGTTGTTATAACTTAATATTAGTAATACAAGTCGGTACAGTTGCTCCCTTTCGTAACGCTCATGTGTTGGTCGCGTATTACCCAACACCGTCCATCATATGTGTATTTAACCCATACTTTGAATTTCAGCCGAGTTAGTCGAATTTCCAAGTTTTGTCGGATCTGACGCACCCATTTGCGACGCACGTTTTTTTGATTTTATTAAAGTACCTTCCCGTTCCTCTTGATAGTATATCCCAAATCGAAACGTCTCGTGAATGATTGATGCTAAATTTCGCAAGCAATTTTTATTCTGCAAAGACGCGTGTTTCTGGTATGTCGATATTATACATCGAGATGAATGATGTATACAAATTAAGTTAAAAAAATATATAGGAGGAAATATACTTCATACATCTGAATGAGACTGAACGGCCTCTTTCGCCGAAAAAACTGACGAAAATGTATGGCCATCTAATCGCTTGCGAAATTGGACGAATTCTATGTATTTGATTTATAGGTATCTTCGCAGTAACTGCAGTTAATTACGACGATTGTCTTTTTAGTGTTACGTACAACCTTAAAAAAATTAGTTGATCGACCGAAACTTTTAATAATATACGTGCATTTTTGCATTCCTCCAAACCGATTGTTAAAGCAGTTATTCCAATCTTCAGTTGGGATAGTCAAAATTGCAATTTCGTAGATATCGACTGTTTCTATCACTGACTGGAATTGCCAACACTGCAGTCCGTACTCGATCTTCGGGAACGTAAAAAATCGTTGGGATTTAAACCGAGACTGTACGGATAATAATATAGATCTTAACAGAAACATCCGATTATTGGACAATATATATATATATATATATATATATATATACACATAAAAACAAGCTTAAATAAATATCATCGATCAGATACACACACAAAAGATAATGCATAATATAATTGATACTAACAACAATAAAAGTGGGGTAAAAATGTATGTTGTAGAATTTTTAATGTTAGAAATTTGTCACTTCGGTTTATACGGTTGTTGAAGATGCTTGCCTCGAGCTAGCGAAACACGTGCCACCGATTTTATTATAAACAATTGTGTGGTGAGGAGTTTACCGATGTGATATTTTGTGTCACTAACAACAATACAAATAATAAAGCGGCAATTGTACGAGAGAAGAGAAAAGATGTAAATAAAGGAAAAAATAACACAAAACTACCGGATATGTGATCTATAGCAGAACGACAAACATAAAAAATTATTAGAACAAAATGATAAAAAAGAAAACACTGCACTTAGTGATGCTCTTGAAGGTAAGTCGTCCTTGCAAGCGGTGTTGAAAATATAGACGAACAAATTTGCTTAAGCATATTTGGTGCTGATTTCAAATAAGAATGAAATTATTTATTAAGATCCCTTAAAATTTACTTTGATATTATCATTGCACTAAGAACTGCGACTAGCAACTGCGTTTTTTTGCTCGCTCACCGTTTATTCATGTGAGAAAAGACCCTTTCTATGAGTGCACTAAAGGTGGATTTACTATATTTTGCTTACCAACAATAGCTGACCCTCAGTGGCCACACCTTTTGAGTCCAATGGTTGTTTTTATCGCGACTGTCCCACAAACATAAGAAACACAGGTATTTAGTATAACCTGGCTGTTACCCTAAGAGGAAATTTAACATTTTCAAATCTATAGAAATTTTCCAGCTATGTTCATCATACTTTATTTTTTCTAAAACTAAAGAAATATTGTCATATTGTTCTTTCATAGAAGTTGAATGTCCTACAGGTATAGAACCGTACTTATTTCCATTGTGTAACAGTACACACTTTAAACTTCTTTTATTGCTATCAATAAAAAGACGCCAATCACTTGATTTGTATTTTTGTAAACCCATCTTTTGCATAAGACCTTCAACATTATTACAGTAAACTAAATTCTCTATAAAGGAAAAATATGGCAGTAAATCTTTTTCACGAGTCAATAAAATGAAATTTTTGTTTCTGGTGAAAGTAGATATTTCTCGTTCAGACGAGATGCCAATAATTCGCACTGCTCTTTCGATAGATTTAAATCCCTTACTAAGTCATTTAACTCACTTTGATTGAATGTTTGAGGATTTTTCTCTGGACTAGGTGTAAAATCAGAGTCAGATTCATGTTTTTCTTCTTCAATTTCCATCTCCTTCGGTTCAAAACATGTTGATGATGTCGATGGTACTGGCACTGATGACTGATCAGAGTGTGTAAGAGATCTCTGAGCAGTCTAAGTCAACGTCGGATACAACCACTTATCCCGGTTTGCAGAGTTTATGCCCTTAGTGTTTACCACACAAAAATAACCATCATCATGATGATTACGAGGTTCCCGCCAAATCATGGGTGTGTTGAACTTAAGAGCAGATCGTTTTCCTCCTGACCATTGTCGCAAAGAGACAACACAATTTTGGCACACAGTATTAGGCACCCACGGCTTCCGTAAATTGCTAATATTAACACCAAAGTAGTTAAAATACGCAGATTTAACGAAGTCCGTGATTTACGACACTTCGCAAAGGTATATTCACCACAAATTACACAAGAATTATCTGGATCGTTTAAACAGTGTCTTCTCTTTGTAGCCATTTTAATTTTCTGTTGTTTTTTTCTTAATGTACCAGTTGAAAGTGACTTATCATGCACCGTTACCTCAAACGGGGTTAGTTTGAAAAATCTCAAAAACTAGAGCCGTTACACAAATACTAGTGTCATTTTTGAAATAAGCACACTAAAATACATCGAATATGATAGTAATCTTCTTGGAAAATTTTATAAAGTAGATATTTTTGGGCAGTGTAATTTAATGAATGACTGCTGAACATTGATTCTTTATGTTTATTTGTTGCGTCATGTGCACGTGGACGTATATGATTTTTGTTTAATCTTTATTATGGGCATTGACGAATTTTATGATGTTTCTATTATAAAATAAAAATAATATATAATAATAAATTTAAATTAGAATTATTATTATTCAAATTATTCGTGGTAAAGTGTGTGGACAATCGGATGATGTACACTCTGAATTAAATTCTGTAAAACGGAGTTACATGAGACACTTCCGTAAAAGTTTTGTTTGTAATTTTTAAATAGACACATTATTAGATGCTATTGAAATAAATGGGATTAGAAAATTTAAAGGGCATCCGATACCGTACCCGAATTTTAAAAAAATGGAATAGCTGTTTTTTGTTTATTAAACGCATGTGAAACTGTTCCAGGGTATCTTAAGACAGCAAAAAATTAAAAATACTTTCGAAAGTACATATATTTCACAATAAAAATACAATAAACAAACCCTTTATTGCTTAGAAAATATACAAATACATATTCTGTTCTTTGTAGCAAATACGCCAATATTAATTACCCAAGTCAACCACATCCAGCAACAGAAGGATGATTTTTGACAAACTGCAATTTGTCTCAAGTTACCCGGAATGTCAAGCCAATCAGTTCTTAAGGCCTGAGCAGTAAAATAACGTCCAAATTAGTATTGGAATATCACAACATGCTTAACGGCCTGGCTACTCAGAACCAGATTACTCTGGTCTGGGTGCCAGGACATGAGGGGCACGGGGAAATGAGATGGCAGACATCTACGCAAACAAAGGGGCTGAAAGAAACCTTACTGGACCTACCCCACCTTTTGGGTTTAATAAAGGTCTCCTTAAGGGGAGATAAAGAAGTGGACAGCATCCATCACAATAAAACACTGGAATGACACCAGCGGGCTGGAACATTCCAAAAGTTTCTGAGCTTCGACGCTAGGAGGGCAGACCTCGCCCTAAAACTGGACAGGAGAAGCTTAAAAACACTGACAGGGACACACACAGGCCACTATACCTGCAACAAGCACCTATACAAAATGGGCTTATCCAACACTGACACTTGCAGATTCTACGGTGAAGAAGAGGAGTCAATGGAACACTTGATCACTAACTGTGGGGCACTAGGCCACAGGAGATACAGATTACTACATGCATATACGCTGAGTGAAGAGGACCTATTTACACTCCCATTGAAGGAGCTGATCCTGTTCCTAGACGTATTAAATAATTAAAAAGAAGGGGAAGCACAATAGATCAACGTGGTCGCAGTGCAAAGAATCACTTTGGGCCAGACCCCACCTCATTACAATACAATACAATACAATACCCGGAATGCCTCAACTACCCCCGGTTTTTGGTACTTCTGTATCTTGGTTACAATTAATAAATCCCTTTTCAATCAATACATCCGTTACACTTTGAATTTCTTCCCACGTAGGTATTTTAGTTAAATTCGCCGATTCACACACATTGATAATTCTTCATAGAACAAAGTCCACTGCTCCAAATATTCTTTGCTTATTTTATCGAACTCAGCAGCTGCGGTTTTCGTATACTCCTTGTCAACACCACCGCAGCCATCTTTATGCAACCTTGTCATTAAAATCACGAATGGGGTGGGTAAAAACAAAGCACTACGTTTCAAGACCAAATTATCTTTGAGTTGATTTTTTGTTTCATAGCTTTAATTGCGAAAATACTCCGCCCCCTCTCTATCTTGGACACAGCTTGATGGAACGTTCCTGACTGTGCATGCATAAACAAAAGCCATAATTCAGAGTTTTCAAAAAAGTTCTCAATGTGTTTGGGCATTTATTAATACCCAAAAGGTAGTTTTTTAATGGTTTGTACAGATTCCAAACTCTTAGCTGATATAAACGCCAGCAACTATTGATACTTTGTGTCAACTTCATCATAAACATTCTTTTCAAGCTTCCACGCGTAAGTATAGATATAAAAATGTCAATATATTTTCACAATAACACATTCACAGTCTACAGGTAGAAAATCGACGGCAGTTTTAATGATGTTGTGAATTATGTGAGCTCTACATCGGATTTCTATCGATATTCTTTCAAGAGATAAATTTAATTTTACGTAAACGTTGTTGCGGCCTCATCTTTTCAATCCGGTTAGTATTATCTCCACAGAATGTCACGATTTTTTAAATTCAAATTATTTTCTGTCAATACTTTCATTAGATAATTCATACTAACGTGCGATCTTTCGGTAGGTCTTGAAAATCTAAAAAAAGTTTGACTTGTATGTTTTCGTATGGTGGAAAGAAGGGAACAATAACTGTAAATATTTCCTTGGTTTTAAGCATTAGTTAATATAGTAACGCAGTTGCATTGGCTTGGGCGATTTTTTAATTCAGCTACTACTATGGACGTTTCTGTTCAAAATATGTTTCAATTAACTTGGAAGCAGAATCGTTTGAACGAAGACGGTGGTTCTGTCGCACCATATGATAAGTCCAGGCGTCTTCGGTGGTAGCAAATTCCAGATTTTTTTAAGTTACTGAATCAATTAGGCGTTAAAAAACTCGAAGCGGCAACAATATCAGAATTTTTATGTTTTCGTGAGCTTAAATGTCGTTCAATATCGGTGGCACTTCCATGGACAAAGGCCCCATTGTTAGGTTTACATTTTTCGTTACAAGTTGCAATTCTTTTGGGGAAAAAAGCGGTTATCCTGGGCGTTAGTAAGCAGTTCATTGCAAAAGTACATACCTACGTAAGCAGTTGTGCCAGTGATCATGACGACTTATGACCCGCTTTGAAAGGACAAAGTCTCATAACTAGAAGCCGGATTATATGCAAGAAAAAAGTGGAAATATGCGCATAAATATGCAGATGTTTTGGCCTAAATATGCACTTTCTTATGAAAAATATGCAGATAAAAAATAGGAGTAATGCTAGAAAATATAATACTATAGAAAAAAATATCCTATTATGTTTACTACAAGTTTATTTATAACATTTTACAACATGATTAACTATGAAAACAATTTCTAATTACATATTTCTCAAAGTTTTCAATTGAAAAATTGTGGCGCTTATCTGATAACATGTATTTATATATTGAAAATGTTCGTTCTACGTCCACGCTTGTTATAGGAGCATATTTCAAATTAGAAATATCCTCTATTGTCAACTCAATATTTTCTACTGACTCACCACACAAGATTCTAGCAATACCCTTTAGCTTTTTAAAACGCTCATTCTTTTCTATTACACTTAAAAAATTTCATACCCGGATCTTCCCACCCTTCCTTTAACATCAAAACATAACTTTTCAAATTTGTTTATTATTTCAACGCTCTCAATTAGCGACATAAATTGTTTTTCCAATTGCAATATAGAAGTGGAAATAAAACTGTAGTTGGCTTTAATAAACGCCAACTGTTGAGATATTTCTTTACTCGAATACACCTTTTGGGCGTCTAGCACAGATTGTGTATCGCTATCAAGATCCTTAATAATTGTCTTTATTTCTTCATAATGATTTGCATGAAAAAGAGCAGCTTCCAACCACGTTCCCCATCGTGTGATTACTGGTTGAGGAGGAAGCGGAATACCGGGTAGATGTTGTTTGTAAAACTGAACTCTTAATGGAGCCTTTAAAAATACTTTCTTAACACTACTAATTAAAGTATTTATCAAGGGAAAATGGTTTCTTACTTTTTTGCAACACGATTTAGTCCGTGCGCCAAGCAAGTTGTGTGAATTAAATTTGGGTCAAAGATTTTCAAGTTGCAAGCTGCCTTCACCATGTATGGTGCGGCATCCGTTAAAAACAATAGAATTTTTTTCTGTTGGAATCGATTCCGGTAAAAGAAAGGTTGCCAGTTCTTCCTGTGTAAACCTTGTTATTGTCAAATTATTCGCCTTTTCCAACTGTTTGGATGAAATTAAATAACATTTTGCTGGAACCGATACGTTAAGGATCCTACCATTAAATGAACTATGTATCGGCCTACACTATCAGTAGTTTCATCTGCGCATATGTAAAGGTAATTGTTTGACACAGCCTTCTTAATGCTACTCAATGTTTCTGCATAGATACGGTGAATATAATTTTTTCTTAAGGTGCTCTCGTCGGGAATATTATATTTGCTGGTGTACTTTTGCAAAAATAACTTGACATTTAAATTGTTTATTTTATGTAGTGGAATATTTGCCGACACTAACATTAGGCACAAATCTTCATTAAATTGTTCTTGTTCCGATTTGTTGGAGGTTGATGGCAAACATTGCGATAATGTTTGCTGACCCTTCTTCGCCAATTTCATCTTTGATAGTTTTGCAGCATGAGATGGAGTTTTAATATGCTGGTCGACTTGAAACTTTCTCTCACTTGTAACCTGTATAAAAATATCACATCATCAGTTGTTTTCTTATAAAATAAGTGTTAGTAAAAGATAAAGGAGTAATAAGAAACTAATGTGTAAAGAGTCTGCGAAGCGATCGGAATAAACGACATTTAATAAAATAACCAACACAACGTTTCGACAAATAATTAATAATTTTATTTTAAAATGATTTTTGTTTAATAATCATCAGCAGAATACGGAATATCAGATGTTCCGTATTGTGCTGATGATATGCGAAAAATACGCATGAAATATACATCTCATTTTACTCATTTTAAAATAAAATTATTTGTCGAAGCGTTGTATTGGTGATTTTGTTAAACATCGTTTAAAGACTATAGATTAATAAGAGGAAATAAACCTTAATTTTCCTTACAAGCTTGCTGCATGCTACGCAAAATACTTTTCTCCATCCATACGCAATTCTGAATAAGGTGCAATCCATCCAGACACAGTCACTATTTTCGGCATTTTTGCTATTATAATTAATAATAATCCACAAGAGTACACTACGAAAAACCAACGTAAAATGACGTTTAAAATAAATAGGATTCCTTTCGAATATGGGAATAAATTTCTCGGAATAACAAAGAAACACCTGTGCTCCTAACTTTCTGGTAAAATGTATTTTTGTATTTATTTAGAAGTTTCAAGGAATTCGCTTTTCCTTGAATTCTGTCCCGGTCTAGATGTATGGGAACAGCATTAATAAATTTTTGGAAGCGCTTATCGGGAAAGTATCGCGAAGGGGCTTCATACAATGCTATTTTTAATTTAAAGAGGGTTGTTTAACTCTTTGTTTGTTACACCCACAACATATTTTTAGTAACGCCTATCCTATAATAAATTACATCCAATAAATAAATAAAACTCGGATACTTCAAATATGCTGAATTACTACAAAATATACAAATAATATACAAAATGCATATATTATGCAAATATGCAAATTTATGCAAACTGCATATTATCCGGTCTTTACTCATAACCATTTCCGTCTATTCGTGGCCGGACTTGCTTCAACGTTTCAAGAAAGGGCCCTCTTATCCACAATCGAAAACCTTCCGGAATGAGGGTCCTTTTTGGAAATCAATTTGTTTATTTCTGATTTTTTTTTTTGCCAGTTTTATGCATCAGATTCCGATATAACACCTTGACTTTCCATCTCACGCCACACACAGACAGCATCGATATAATTTCGCCCCAAATTTCCAATAAGTTTCGATTAACTCGAAGGCCATCTTTGTATATATAAAAATGGATCGTGGTTTGTTCGGATGCTTAAAACTTAAAAACGACTGGACCAAATCAGATACTTCCTTGTGCGCATTTGTTCGTAATTGCTACGCGAGGGTTTGGGAAAAAAGAAAAAATTGGGCAAAACGAAGTTTTCCAGGTCACCTAGTATTTCTTTAAATTTCGTTCTGAAGAGATTCCTTTGTCGATTCTGATAATATACACGCAATGAAATCGGGTCAGTGGAGTATACAAATATCGATATCTGCACAAACATGTCACTTTCGATAATCTGCTAAAATGCAGATTAAAATTAATCGTACATACAATTAACTACAAGTATATGCACATACATATGCGACATTACCACCTAATCGAACAACGCGCAGCTAATCAGTTTGAGCGCATAATTGAAAAGGAAAATAAGCGGTGCAACGCGCTCATCGTTCGACGATATTCTATATCAATGTTTACCGATAAATTAGTCGGCTAATGACGAAAACTAATTCTCCGCACTTTTCCATCGTCGCAATTTCATCACGAAGAAGCGTTTTTCTCTTCTCGCAATTAGTTGATTGTTTACCGCGTTCGCTTATTTTGCTAATACGACATTCATTATTCATTTTCGCGTCGACGACGTAAGTAATAATATTTGCGCTTGTCATCATCATCATCGATGACGACGACGTTTCGATACGTGCGCTAATTCATTACTTCGATTACTTCTAATTTCATTCGAAGGCGAGGGCCCGCCGTCGTCGTAATGAAAATGGAAAATTATGAAAGAAGTAAAGAAGTAAAACGTAGGCTTGGAGTTTTTCCGAGAACGTATCGCTTTACGAACGTTGTTGTTTTGGGAACGAAAGCCGTAATTTCTTACGTGACGGATTAAAGATGGATATTTCGATTAGTTTAATTATTAATTTATTAACAATACTGGTCCAATTTAGCGAGATTTCAAGGAAGAAAGGCTTACGGACATATTTTTCTTTATTCCCAAAATTCTAAATATTCCTAAACTAAATTATACTATGTGACACAAAGAAAAAACCAATCACTCGGTAAAAATTTATATTTTTAAACCAAATTTGGTGCAAATGTTTACGGCAGGAGTGAAGAAACGATAAAAGAAAGATCAAAGAAAAGAAGAAACCTCTTGTGTCGTCTTTTGCCTTACTCCAACGAAAATATTCGTTTCTCCTTTCGTTTCCCCTTTTTTCGTTTCTGAAAAAATTTACTTCGGTTAATCGACTCGAACGGTCTATAGTTGTTAAATAATATACAGCGTGAACGTATAGGTTGGAACAAAATCAATAAAATCTGTGGATAGCGAAGAAACAAGAAGCTATCGAACACATCAACCTTAATTTTTGAATGCACAAATTTTTAGAAAAAACTATTTTGTGACGTCATTATTGCCGCAGATATGACGTTAATTTATTTTCTTTTAAATGGTAACCCCAATTTTTGATAGCGTCATTCGGAGGGGAACGTTTTTCTGCATACAAAACGATGATTTCCGAGACACGTTACCCCAAAAAAATTTGAGAAAAAATATTTTGTGTATTATTCAATTTAACAATCAAAGTTTAACTGAAAAGTCATAAGTTACAAACAAATTTAAAATTATTCAAATTAAATATTCAAACTGTATAGGAACCATTGACGTGTTGACAATGAGCAAGGCGACGATCAAATTCGTGACATTATTTAATGCTCGGGTAGCTATTAACCTGATTTCCCCAGTTACTTTAATCTACAAATCTTCAATATTATTAGGTCGGTTTACATACACTTTGGATTTGGGGTAACCTCTCGACTTGCCTACCAATCCATTTGTTAGGGGAAAATGGTACTAAGTAAGTAAGATAATTATAAACTGCATATCCTGCTGAAACCATAAAGCGCTATTCGAGAAGAGGCGATGTTCTGCATTTGGATGGATAGAAAAAATGCGGGTATTATGTTTCGCTGCAGTAATAGCAAAAAATATCCACTATTTAATGCGCCTTCAATAAAAAAAAAAAAACCGGGTCTATGATTGAATTTTTCAACGATCCCTGCCCATACATTGATTTCTTGTCGGAATTGTGCGTATCCTTCAATCACCCAGTGTGAATTTTCTGCTGCTCAATATCTACAGGTTTGCCTATTGGCAGACCCTTTTGGGCAGTAGATAGCTTCTTCGGAGAAAATTATGCGTCTTAAAGATTCCAGATTGTTATTACATCGCGCCATCGTTGTCACAAAATTCAATCCTGTCAAAATTATCCTCGTGAAGTTCTTGAACCAATGTTACTTTGCACAGATGCCATTTCTTCTCTTTCTTGACACTTTAAAATGGTAGAGGGACAAAATTGACGGCTGCGATGAGACTTTGCGGCTTGATTTTCAGAGGTGTGAAATAATATCCCTAAGTGCAAGCACAGCTGCAGGGATTAGTTCTGCAAAATTTTACCAAAAATACTATTTTAATATATTTTTGGTATTTTTACGTGTTTCTCTTCTGAGATTATTGAAAATGTCCATACCGCCTTGGTGTTCGACAATGAGGATTACTATTATTATTGTTATTATTATTATTATTAATTCCACTTGGAAAAACAAAAACCATGATAATTTCCAACATAAAAAAACCACGAAATAAGATTGAACGGGATGCAAATTGAACGAGTAGAACGCTTTAAATACCTAGGAGCAATTATAGAGGAAAGCGGTAAATTGGACAGCGAAATAAATGAAAGAATGTGGATCATCAATACAATGAAAACTGAAGTTGTTAAAAAAGTTATACGCCCAACAACCATATATAACAGCGAGACATGGACACTCTCAGAGAGGCAAAAATCGAGAATAATGGTCATGAAAATGAGGTTCCTGAGAAAAATTAAAAATAACAGAATAAGGAATGTAATAGTAAAACAGAACCTACGAATAGAGACGATAAATTTTAAAAAAATGGCGTATGTGGTTTACGCACGTCTGAAGTGAATACCCATTAATTGTCGTACTTCTTACTTGGAGGCCACCGCGTTTTCATTCGACGTGTCTTTTGATAATTTGGAAATCAGTAGGATTAGGTTATAGAAAATCTTTTTCGAATGTTTTATTTTATTCTTTTTGTTATAGTTATGTGTTTCTGAGCCCCTCTGCTCTGACCGCCCGATTCATCGCCTGTCGCTAGCACATCGTACTCTCTCTGTCTCTCCTTCTGTTTCAGACGAAGCAAGCACGCACATATCCATTGTCTGGCTCATCGCCCCTCGCCCGCACATCGTACTGTCTTTCTTGATTTCTTTGTCTTTCACACGAAGCGAGCGCCTGACTCCGCCCAAATTTAACGCTCGAAATCCAACGCTTATGCTCGAGCTGATACGGGTCCCTTAAGAAGTATTCACTTCAAAAATTAATATGTTCTAAATTGGACCTTTGAAACTTCAGAAAAAAATTAATGTGTTCTAAATTAGACGAAATTCTGGGTACAGATGTTATCGGTGGTGTAGAATACGATTTTGCCCTCAAAACTCGTGATATTTGCTTCGTTTGGGTGTTAGAGCGGACCAGTGCGATTCGACCAGAACCATTTTTCACTTTCTCACTGAATATTTCCTCAATGAACCGTCCCTCATGCCCGAAATTATTTTATCTCTAATGTGCACCAAAGAGCTTTAATTTGATGTGTAATAAGTCGTACTTCCCACCATTTCGATTTTCTTCGAAATTTCAAGGGGTACCCCTTTGAAATTTAAGATAAAAATTAATGTGTTCTAAATTAGACGAAATTATGTGTACAGATGTTGTCGAAGGTGTAGAATACGATTTTGACGTCAAAACTCGCGAATTTTCGCTCGTTTGGGTGCTAGAAGGTACCAGAGCGATTCGTCCAGAACCATTTTTCACTTTCTCATTGAATATTTCCTCAATGAATCGTCCCTCATGCCCGAAATTATTTTATCCCTAATGTGCACCAAAAGAGCTTTAATTTGATGTGTAATAAGTCGTACTTCCCACCATTTCGATTTTCTTCGAAATTTCAAGGGGTACCCCTTTGAAATTTAAGATAAAAATTAATGTGTTCTAAATTAGACGAAATTATGTGTACAGATGTTTTCGAAAGTGTAGAATACGATTTTGACGTCAAAACTCGCGAATTTTAGTCCGTTTGTGTGCTAGAAGGTACCAGAGCAATTCGTCCAGAACCATTTTTCACTTTCTCATTGAATATTTCCTCAATGAATCGTCCCTCGTACCCGAAATTATTTTATCCCTAATGTGTACCAAAAGAGCTTTAATTTGATGTGTAATAAGTCGTACTTCCCACCATTTCGATTTTCTTCGAAATTTCAAGGGGTACCCCTTTGAAATTTAAGATAAAAATTATTGTGTTCTAAATTAGACGAAATTATGTGTACAGATGTTTTCGAAGGTGTAGAATACGATTTTGGCGTCAAAACTCGCGAATTTTAGTTCGTTTGGGTGCTAGAAGGTACCAGAGCGATTCGTCCAGAACCATTTTTCACTTTCTCATTGAATATTTCCTCAATGAATCGTCCCTCGTACCCGAAATTATTTGATCCCTAATGTGCACCAAAAGAGCTTTAATTTGATGTGTAATAAGTCGTACTTCCCACCATTTCGATTTTCTTCGAAATTTCAAGGGGTACCCCTTTGAAATTTAAGATAAAAATTAATGTGTTCTAAATTAGACGAAATTATATGTACAGATGTTTTCGAAGGTGTAGAATACGATTTTGACGTCAAAACTCGCGAATTTTAGTTCGTTTGGGTGCTAGAAGGTACCAGAGCGATTCGTCCAGAACCATTTTTCACTTTCTCATTGAATATTTCCTCAATGAATCGTCCCTCATGCCCGAAATTATTTTATCCCTAATGTGCACCAAAAGAGCTTTAATTTGATGTGTAATAAGTCGTACTTCCCACCATTTCGATTTTCTTCCAAATTTCAAGGGGTACCCCTTTGAAATTTAAGATAAAAATTAATGTGTTCTAAATTAGACGAAATTATATGTACAGATGTTTTCGAAAGGTGTAGAATACGATTTTGACGTCAAAACTCGCGAATTTTAGTTCGTTTGTGTGCTAGAAGGTACCAGAGCGATTCGTTCAGAACCATTTTCACTTTCTCATTGAATATTTCCTCAATGAATCGTCCCTCGTACCCGAAATTATTTTATCCCTAATGTGCACCAAAAGAGCTTTAATTTGATGTGTAATAAGTCGTACTTCCCACCATGTCGATTTTCTTCGAAATTTCAAGGGGTACCCCTTTGAAATTTAAGATAAAAATTAGTGTGTTCTAAATTAGACGAAATTATGTGTACAGATGTTTTCGAAAGTGTAGAATACGATTTTGACGTCAAAACTCGCGAATTTTAGTTCGTTTGGGTGCTAGAAGGTACCAGAGCGATTCGTCCAGAACCATTTTTCACTTTCTCACTGAATATTTCCTCAATGAACCGTCCCTCGTACCCGAAATTATTTTATCCCTAATGTGCACGAAAAGAGCTTTAATTTGATGTGTAATAAGTCGTACTTCCCACCATTTCGATTTTCTTCGAAATTTCAAGGGGTATCCCTTTGAAATTTAAGATAAAAATTAATATGTTCTAAATTAGACGAAATTATGTGTACAGATGTTTTCGAACGTGTAGAATACGATTTTGACGTCAAAACTCGCGGATTTTACTTCGTTTGGGTGCTAGAGGGTACCAGAGCGATTCGTCCAGAACCACTTTTCATTTTCTCATTGAATATGTCCTCAGTGAATCGTCTCTCGTATCCGATATTATTTTATCCGTAATCTGCACGAGAAAAGCTTTAATTTGATATGTAATAAGTCGTACTTCCGACCATTTCGATTTGCTTCGAAATTTCAAGGAGTACCCCTTTGAAACTTAATTAAAATTAATACGTTCTAAATTAGACGAAATTCTGTGTACCGATGTAAGTATTACTACTTCGAAACCCTCCAATGAACTTACAACAACTATATTACCTAGAAGTTGCTTAGATATATCTTTTTTAGAAGTAGCCCCAGGCGTGTAAATGTATTCTCTTACGTCGAGCGGCAACTCGTTAGTAAATTTTCTCTCTAAAGTATGCGAATTTTACATTGAAAACCTAATCGTTTCTTATTCTCAACGCATTAAACATTTGTCCAATATTTGAATTAAAAATATATACTTTTACTGCGCCATCAATTGTTGTGACATAGTACGTACATATATAAAGCTTTCGCCGTCCAAAATTTACCGACGTCATTACATCAATTTAAATATGCAGGTCAGATTTATTACAAATTTAAATACAAACTCCCTTCGGGCCATATTTACCTCGTACGAAATCCGACATCATTTATACCTAAGCATCTTAAACAAATAAACCGGAGGGTAGCTTACGGACGGCTTATACATCCATACCCACGCAAACATATGTAAGAATAGACTCGACCGTGCATAAAACATACGACATCTCGATCCCTTTCAAACCCCTCGTTTACGACGGATTTGGATCCAAATCCGCGTGCAAAATTATTCATCTGTGATGAGATAGTTGATTGTACTGTTAGCATTTGGTGAAATATTACAGAAATTCATATGGAAGTTAAAACAAACGAAACCTATCATCTGTTGCATATTGCAAAATTATATTTTGAATATCCTCTCCTCTACCACTTTTACCTTAATTAAACAACAAAGTGGGAGTTAATAGCTCTATTACATGGACGTTATGAAAATATAGCTGTTAACTCAATTTCTTGTTTAATTGATCTAAACGTGGTGGAGGAGAGGATATTTGAAAGATAAGTACCTAGGGCACGATACATACGATATATACAGGGTGTAACTTTGAAAATCGTTAATTTATTAATATGGTAAAGACGGTATGGTATAGTTAACGTAATCAGCAAAAATAGTGGCAAATCACGCGAAACGCTTTTGCTTAATTTTAATAAAGTTTTGCCCCCTACATTTTTACATTACGGTACTGTGTTCCTCGTCGACGTTTATTTGAGGGGGGATAAGGGATTTTTATAAGTCGAAGTAAATAATCGGGCATTCAGTCAGTATTCGGCTATTCTGCAATGTAAGCAGATGGTTTCAATGAAATAGCGCCGATGGTAAATAGCATATAATCGACAGGTGAATAATGTTTCTCTGTGGCTATTACAGAAAAATAAACAGATGTTTTATTTCGCTGTCATTACATGAACTTGACCTATATTTGAAAAGTTCGACGATTTTGTATAGGGAATGACAAAAATGTTTTCTTTCAAAAGATTTATTTATTGGTAAACAATGTAAAGTCAAGTCATCAAAGAAGGTTTCACAAGAAATGCCTAACATTAGACCTGTTTGATAATAATATGTTTATGTGAATGCTGTGTAAAATTGTTTGAAGTAAAATGATTAATAAACCGTAGATAATATGTATGTAATGTGCAAGCAGTGTGAAAAATTCACAAATTTGAAGTAGACCGATTATTCAAACATTATTTATGCCTACTCGATCAATGATCCGATCGTTAGTCGTATTGGAAACTCGCCACAATTGTATAACAAGCCCGGACTCAAAACTATAATTATAAATATCTTGCGAACGGTACGTTTGAGGCCCTACGTTTATTGAGCAAATATTGAATATATTTTAATTATCTTCCTTCGGACAACATTTTCTACCATTTACACAATTACACCCTGTCTATATGCAAACTAAAATACCTAGAATCTGAAATTTTCCACTCGGATTCCCCTTACAAAATACAATGCGCGATCCACCTACCACTTCTACTACTCGACGGGCTTTCCTTTCCGGTAAAATTCATACGAGCTTTCCGATAAACTTGTCCGACGTTTTAATCAAACCCCTGAAGCTGTTGCACACGTGTTCGCCAAGCCGCAATTCGAAGCCCGGACAGTTTAATTTCCTTATTCGTTTTCTAAAAGGAACCGGATCCCGCACACCTTTCCTGTCGTCCGCGTTAAACGACAAAAATCGATGGAAAATGTCGGTTTTGGCTTAATGAAAGTTCGCATGCCGTTTGAGGACGCCCGGACGACTGAATCGAGCAAATCTCACGTTTCTGGAGTATTTGGCGATAGAATTTAATTAAAGTTGACGTTCAGTTTAGACGAATTAGTGAGCACGAAAACTTTCCTTAGCAGCTCATGCCACTCTAACAATAAGTACTTGCACTTCAATGTGCACGCCAAGAATCAACCCGCTTAAGAAGAAGCGCACCCTATGTCCCAGAAGGGAATAACGGGTTGTATTATTATTATTATTAGTATGATTATTATTATTATTATTAGACAGCAAAAATATGCCCAAAATATGACAAACACGCACGCGATTTGAGAAATGTTTTTCTGTTGATCAAAAATTGATAGTGATTGTAATATTGTACTATTGATAAAGAAGACAAATATTTAAAAATGTTTAGACAAAGGGGACGTGCTACTATTCAAAACTGGCGATTCGACCTCGCCCAAACAGAATTTACTTACAAATGAAATTCGCCTAAATCGAATAAAAGAAAATGCAGACATATTCCTTAAATGGGTTGACGTTTAGAGTTCCGGTAAGCAGTTGAATTGTAATGTTATTGGAATAAAACGAGTGGAAAAAATCGGTCTCATTACTTTACTTACAGACCTCGTAAAATAGCATATATATATACCGGGTCAATATAATTTTATGCAACAAATTCTGGCCCCACGTTGGGCGCCAAACATCGCTACCTCCTTGCATTTGAAATCCAATTTTGTTCGTCTCACCAAATCTAACACTTACGCTCCAGCTGGTCCAGGTCCCTTAAGAAGTATTCACTTAAAAAATTATTATGTTCTAAATTAGGCAAAATTCTGTGTACTGATATTTTCGAAGGTGTGGAATACGACTTTGATGTCAAAACTCGTGAAATTTACTTCGTTTGAGTGTTAGAGCGTACCAGAGCGACATTATGGCTATCACTCTCCTCATATAACTATTCACAACCTAACTGCATCAGAGGTAGATCTAGCAATAAAAAAATTAAAGAACAGGATGACAGCAGGTCCGGATGGTATACCGAGTTTTCTGGTTCGAAACTGCAGAACCATTTTGACATATCCACTGACCATTATATTTAACTTGGCTCTATCAACAGCTACTTTTCCGGATCTGTGGAAGGGTACTAAAGTCTGTCCTGTTCTGAAGAGTGGTTCTATTAGCAATATACAGAACTATCGTCCAATTTCTATACTCAATAACTTTGCAAAGGCTTTTGAGGTGGTATTATACAACCGTATCTATCCCTTGATCAGTAACTACATTGCCACTGACCAACATGGATTCATGGAGAAACGATCTACTGTTACCAATCTGGCCAACTTTACACAATATACTTTTGACGCATTTGAGACCTGTGGGCAGGTCGGCGTGATCTATACCGACTTCTCTAAGGCATTTGATCGTATCAATCATCATTTATTATTACATAAGCTAAATATGTTTGGCTTCAGTGAGTCGCTGTTGCTATTCTTCTCTTCATATCTACGAGGTAGGATGCAATATGTTTATTACGGGGGATACAAGTCACGGTTATTTTCGACAACGTCAGGAGTACCACAAGGGTCAAATATGGGTCCCCTATTGTTCTTACTATTTATCAATGACCTCGATACGGTTATTAACTGTAAGAAATGTATATTTGCTGATGATTTAAAACTTTTCTCATCCGTATCTTCACTTACAGACTGTTTACAACTACAGGAACAGTTGAACAATGTAGCCAAGTGGTGCATTACTAACTATCTCGATTTGAATGTTACCAAATGTCGAACTGTGACATTCACCAGGAAAGTCAACCTCGCTCCTTTTAATTATTCATTGGATGGAGTGTCCCTGCCACGTGATTGCGTGGTCAAGGATTTGGGTATTTATTTTGATAGCGCTCTTACTTTTACTACTCATAGAAGCAGAACTATATCTTCTGCCATGAAACTGTTGGGTTTCATAATTCGAAACTCCAAGCATTTTCAAGTCAGCCCCATAAAACTGCTCTATTTTACATATATCAGATCCAAATTGGAATATGCCTCTTTGATATGGAATCCATTCTACTCTACACATAAATTAGAGATAGAGAAAATACAGAGAAAATGTCTAAAATTTTTATACATTACTGACGAAGGTACTTACCCTGCCGGTGGTTACGATTATCAATTACTTCTACATAAATTCAATATTGAATCACTTGATCTTCTTGTCCCACGCTTATCAACAAGACAAGATATTACCTTTTATATCCCGTTTGCACGTCTGAATTCCTCACTGAATTCTCCGATCGTTGCAATGTCTCGGAGCTTCAATATGATATCGTCACATTGCGATATAAACTGCACGTCACTCAGTGATGTCCTTGAAATTGCAAAAGGTCTACTTAGTTAGTGGGATTGATGTTTATTTATCTACTTGCTTTTTATTTTTCAATTAATACTTATCTATTTGTTTTTTATTTTTTTCCATTAATACTTATGGGTGTGTTGTAGAATAGTTTTTTTCTTTTGCATATATGTATGTTGCACTGTATTGAGAAATACTTAATAAGTTTTATATTTTGTTCTTCATATGGATGTTTAATTCTGTTGGACAATAAAGATGTTTATGTTATTAGTCCAGAATCCAGAAGTCCAGTCGCTTTTCACTTTCTCATTGAATATTTCCTCAATGAACCGTCTCTCGTACCCGAAATTATTTTATCCCTATTCTGTACTAGAAGGGCTTTAATTTGATGTATAATAAGTCGTATTTCCGACCATTTCGATTTTCTTCGAAATTTCAAGGGGTACCCCTTTGAAACCTCAGAAAAAAATTAATGTGTTCTAAATAAGACGAAATTCTGTGTACAGATGTATTCGAAGATGGAGAATACGATTTTGACATCAAAACTCGCGAAATTTGCTTCGTTTGGGTGTTAGAGCGCACCAGTGCGATTCGACCAGAACCACCTTTCACTTCCTCATTGAATATTTCCTCAATGAACCATCTCCCGTACTCGAAATTATTTTATCCCCAATCTGCACGATAAGAGCTTTAATTTGATGTGTAATAAGACGTACTTCCTACCATTTCGATTTTCTTCGAAATTTCAACACTTTTGAAACTTCAGAAAAAATATTAATAGGTTCTAATTCCCTGATTTGTACTTCGAATCTATTTTAGGTCCACTCGCTTTCTTTTTATCATATCTGGTATGTTTCCCGAATCTATTTTAAGTCCACTTGCTTTCTTTTTCCTATATTTTCGTGCTTCCCAGATTTCATCCTTCGAACGCGGTGGAACCATTTTAGTTGCTTTACTTTTTATTCCTATGTATCGGTGTTATGTTAACTATTCTCCAGTCTTCCGGTGTTCTCTTCTCTCTTCTAACTTGATTTAGTAAGCCTAGTAATTAGCTCGTTTAGCTTTCTTGATTAGGACCATCATTTCTCCAGTTATCTCATCCGGTCCTTGAGCTTGTCCCAGTTTAATTTGTTGTACTACTTGTTCTAAGTCCTCTTCTGATATGCTATTATTTTCCCCATGTTTTGGTCATTCTATTGCCAGTCTTGAGTATCTATTCGTAGCTCATGGGGATTTTCTTAACGTTCTTGTTCCTCCAATGAATCTTCGAAAAATCCTTTCTATCTGTTCACTGATCTTTCTTCTTGTCTTTTTTATATTATTTAGCATGGTTTGTTTTTCTATTTGCCATTTGTCTGAGCATTCCATAAACGAATGTTTGATTCTCTCCATACATCATTTCCATTTTTGTCCAAACTCTCCCATGCATTTACCTTAGCTTTTCTTACTAGATCTTTGACTGATTTTCCTTTAGTTTTATATGTCCTTGCAATCACTATCAATGTCTCCTAATGTTGAACTTTTCTTGTTGTTAAATACCCATTCCGTGCTTACTCCTTCTCTTTAGCTTCTTTTTGAATCGAACTGATATTTTTCTAAATTGGAAACGATCAACGTACGACAACGGACCGAACCTCTTCAGTTCAGATTATTAATGTTAGGTCCTTTGGATCAAAGGTATCCCCTGTTCGTGTATGTACATTTAATTATGTATGTCCTAAAGCATACTTTTACTTCCCATCTACAAATCGACAAAGACTCCTCTTCCTCTCTTTGTAAACCTTCCCATTAAGTTTTTACAACGAGAAAGTTGATGCTTTTCTTGTACGTAGAAATGAATATAAAAAGCTTTGATCAAAGGTATCCAATTATAATAAAACGGTCGAGTAATCGTTAACAAGGCGAGCAATTACACGAAGTCTGGCTTTTCTTTGGACACATGAGTACCTATGTGAGAAACTAGGGAATCACGTTGAGGTCGGGGTTTATACTCTGTATGTATTAAGAATTTGTATTAAAGTAGACGTTCTTCGGAATTGTAATTGAGAATCGCACGATTGTATGATTACTCTTACAACGTCGAATATAGTTAAGCTCCAAAATAATGATATTTGTGACTAAACTAATTTGTTGTATAGTGTTAAGTAAATTGTCAAATTTGGCGGTTGACCGAACTGTAGAACTTTGAGGAAGTCAAGTTTCCACATTAATTAGGAAATGAAAGTCTAGAAATATACAAGTGTCTTGATGAAATTTGCGTTAAAAATTTGCTTGCCACTTTCGAGGTGGTAAATTTAATGGAAGTGGTTTTAAAGTCTGCAAGCTTCGAGATAAATTCCGAAGCGTTTCAAAAAAATGTTATCAATCATTTGCGAATTTGGAAGTTACCGAAATTCCAGAAGCTTAAGAGTACTGAATAAGGATCTGGATTTAAAGGATGTTCTGCATTTTGAAGAAAGTATTGGTAAAAATTTGGTTACCAATTTTGAGATTTGTAAAGTTGAGAAGAGCACTCAATAAAACCCTCATTTTCATTGGAAAATTAATGATCTGAAGCGTTGAGGCGGTTTGAAGAAAAACTTCACCACGAGTTTGGTAATTTGGCAGTTGCTCAAATTTCTAGAAACTTATCAGTCTTCAATGAGGATGCAACGATAAAAACTGGAAGTTTCCACATTAGCTCAAGTGCAGAAGCGATCTGAAGAAAATTCTACCACGAATTTGCTTGAGATTTGGAGGCTGTTAAACTATCCAAGAAGTTGTCAGAAAGTTTAATGGGGATATGGCTGTCAAGGCTGCAAGTTTCCACATTAGATGGAAAATGAATGTTCTCTAATGCAAACGCGATTTGAAGAAATTTTTACAATGAATTCGCTTGGAGATTTGAAGAAAACTTCACCACGACCTTGGTAATTTGGAGGTTGCTCAAATTACTAAAAACTTAGCAGTGTTCAATGAGGATGCAACGATAAAGACTGGAAGTTTCCACATAAACTCAAGTCCAGAAGCGATTTGAAGAAAATTCTACCATAAATTTGCTTGAGATTTGAACGCTGTTAAACTATTCAAGAAGTTGTCAGAAAGTTCAACGAGGATATGACTGTAAAGACTGCAAGTTTCCACATTAGCTGGAAAATGAAAACTCTTAAGTGCTGAAGCGGCTTGAAGAAAACTTCACCACGACCTTGGTAATTTGGAGGTTGCTTAAATTACTAAAAACTTAGCAGTCTTCAATGAGGATGCAACGATAAAGACTGGAAGTTTCCACATTAGCTCAAGTGCAGAAGCGATTTGAAGAATATTTACCATGAATTTGCTTGGGATTTGTAGGCTACTAAAATATCCAGGAAGTTGTCAGAAAGTTCAATAAGGATATGGCTGTGAAGACTGAAAGTTCCCACATTAGCTGGAAAACGAATGATCTCTAATTTTTTAAAAAATTTACAACGAATTCGCTTGGGGAATTGAAAGTTGGTGAAATGTCAACAAATTTGTCAGAATGTTCAACGAGGATGTGGCTGTGAAGACTGCAAGTTTCCACATTAGCTGAGAAATGAATAATCTCTAACGTAGAAGCAATTTCAAGAAATTTTTACAATGAATTCGCTTGGCGATTTGAAAGTTGATGAAATATCAAGAAATTTGTCTGAATGTGCGATGAGAATGCGGCTATGAAAACTGCAAGTTTCCACATTAGCTTGAAAATGGAGGTTCTTATGTGCAGAAACGATTTGAAGAAAATTTTACCATGAATTTGTTTAGAAAAGACCCAAGTGGAGAAGCATTTTGAAGAAAGCATGCATGAAAGTTTGCTTGCGAATTTGCATACTTGCAGCACTCAACTGAAATGTCACGGTTCTATTAGTTTTAAAGGGAAAGATTAGTTTCTATACTTATCAGAAACTGAGACTTGAAATGTGGTCTATTGTAAATGAATATTTATGGAAAAATTCTAGTAGGAATCTGTTCATAATTTGGGGGTAATTATCGAGCTTGCACCGTTCCAGATTCTTCAACAGAAACAAATACTGTTGGTCGTTTATCATTTTCAATTATGATTTATTCCTACGTTACATCAGGTGACTGAAAAAATCTACCGGACCAACAATAAGTATGAAAAACGTGATCTGCAGTATTAATAAGGTAGTTTTATTTAGAGTTCTAGTGAATTATCCAATGTAGCACTATTTTTGAACTTACATGAATTTTAAATTTTTTGCACCAACCTACAAATTTTGTTTCATAATATCTATCCTTAAACCCATCTTCCCATAGTCTAACTTCATCGTGCACTTCTTCCTCCTCATTTTCATTATCTTCTTCAGGCTTCCTTTTATTGCCTCTTTCTTGGCTATTTGGTTCAGATGATGTAAGCATAGATTGCAATGCTTTTCTTGTTTATTGTTTGTTTATTGTTTAATAAACTATAACAGTAATTGCAAAATTACATGTTAGTGTCAATACTACAGTTACTTATTGATTTTGAACATTACCTTGAATCTTGCACATATTTATATTATTCTTCTCTATATACCTCCAGATCTTGACGTATCTTTATTTTAAGAATTCTTTAAATTACTACAGATATTTGTCTCAGACAAATCGGTACTGTTAATAGGCGACTTTAATTTACCAAACTTTATTGACCCTACGAACATTGATCCTAAACTAAATTCTTTTCTACTATTTCAAACATCCCTAAATCTTACACAATTCAATTACATTTTAAATGATAATGGTCGGATGCTTGATTTCATTTTGCCTAATTGTGATTATTTGTTTAAAATTGAAGATGATTCGGTTCCACTGGTTTTGGAGGATTTAGATCATCCAGCCTTGAGTATGTCTTTCACTTTTATGCCAACGTGTACATCTCTACCCTTTCCTTCCAAAGTAAACAAAAGATATAATTTCTACAAGGCAAATTATAATAAATTTTATTCGGATTTGTTGCTTGTTGATTGGTCTTTTTGCATAACTATACTGATATAAATGAAGTAGTTTATGAATTCTATGTAAAACTATTCGAAATCCTTGAGCTGTCTGTGCCTTTGACGGCAGCTGAAAATTCTTCGAGGTATCCCTTATGGTTTACGGCAGATATAAAGAACGAATTATCAATAAAGAAATACCATTATAGAAAATGGAAAACAACTGGTAGCATGCATTTTAGACGTGAGTTTCAGAGGCTACGGAAATCCGTCAAGACTTAGATCTCCACAGCTTACCATATCTACAATCAAAATATACAACATAAATTATCGCGTGACCCCCGTTCTTTCTGGAATTACATTAGATGGAAGAAATGTTCGAGTAGAATTCCTAGCAAACTTTGTGATTCTAACCAGGAATATAATACACCGGAAAGCATTGTAGATGCTTTCGCGTCTGTTTTCTCGGATGCCTTTTTGCAGAGTGACACAATTAATGGTTTAGCTGACGTGCCATCTAACCACCCATTGGTGCACATCCGCTCCATCACCACTGACGATGTAGTACGCCATATTAAGAGACTGAAAAATAAATTCTCTGCTGGTCATGACAACATACCTTGTTTTGTGGTGAGAGATTGTGCCTCGATTTTTGCTCAACCGTTATGCGTGATTTTCAACAAAGGTTTGCACACGTGCGTCTTTCCAGATGCCTGGAAGATAGCAAGAATTTGTCCTGTGTTTAAGAGAGGTGATGCCAGCAATCCTAAAAACTACCGTCCCATCGCAATTATTTCTGCATTTGCGAAGGTATTCGAGTAGTTGATTTATGAACAAGTCGCATTTCTCACTAAATCCTCTATGTCCTTCTGTCAGCATGGATTTACCTCACGTAGATCAACCGTCACCAATTTGTGCACTATATCGCAGGTTATAGCTGAGACATTGGATTTGGGTGAGCAAATGGACGTAATATATACTGACTTCTCTAGAGCTTTTGACAGTATTGACCACAAACTATTACTTCACAAACTAAGCTCGTTTAACTTCGATAACGCATTGTTGGCCTTGTTTGAATCATACCTAACAAACCGCCCGAATTACGTTTATTACAATGGATTCAAATCTAAATATTACGAATCAGCCTCAGGAGTCCCTCAGGGTTCGAACCTTAGTCCACTTTTGTTTAACCTGTTCATAAATGATCTCATTATATCGATTCAATGTCCTGTCTTGGCTTACGCCGACGATCTCAAAATCTGTCATAACATACTTTCTTAGTGGGATGTTGATTTTCTACAGCAAAATTTAAACTTAATTTTTTCTTGGTGTTCTGGTGTTCTGATGTTCTGAACAAGCTCCCTCTAAATATCGAAAATGCTGCTTCGTTAGATATACTAGGAAATTAAGCATAATAAACTCAGCTTGCTCTCTTGCTTGTCATCCGTCAGAGACTTGGGTGTCACTTTTGATTCGGCGTTGACATTTTCTGAGCATATATCTGCCGTTACTGTTTCTGCCTATAAAACACTGGGTTTCATTATTCGAACATGTAAAGATTTTACCAATTTGAATACAATATGTTCACTGTTCTACGCTCTGGTTATCAGCAGATTGCAATATGCGTCTACGGTCTGGTTTCCGATATACAGTGTTCATTCCAATGCAATAGAACGAATACAGAGACGATTTTTGAAGTATCTGTGTGTCGTACCGTAGGACGGTTTCTACCCGATTCAAAATACTGATTATAATGATCTATGAGAAAGACACGGTTTTCAATCACTGGCTGAGCGTAGAATCCACATCAGTGCTTCCTTTATGGTGAATTTGATTTATGGTAAGCTGGATGCCCCGGAATTACTGTCAAAGGTCAACTTTCTGGTGCCACGCCTTGAATCAAGATCGGGTGACTTAATCATGGTTCCTACGCCAAGAACAAATATTCTTCTTAAAGCTCCTTGATTTCATTCCGCTAAGAAGTTCAATATTCGATATACATAATCCTGTAATCTTTGTTTTGAGATGTTTTATTTTTCATTGTATTCTATTTTTGATATTGATTTGTAATTGATACTATCACCACCTTATTATACATTATATTTTTGCACTGTATTAAATCTCCGTATTATCCGTATTATCCATATTTCTTTTTTGTATTGCCCTTGTTGGATTTATTCTGTTGGGTAATAAATAAATATTATTATTATTATTATTATTATTATTATTATGTATTTCAAATTTACATTTGTCAGACTAAGTATGAAATTGTGAAGTCAAAATAAAGAAATAAATAAATATAACAGGAAATAGTAGATAATATACGAAATAAGATAACGATTAAGACAAACAAAATCAACTGTTTGTAGTTGCACTTCCGTTTATGAGTGCATACCAGCTTCTCGAATTTGATATGCTTCTTGTCGTGGATTCATAATGGTCTTTGATTGCCCTAATTGCTAGAAGAAAATAGTAAACTTAAGAAATCTACGCCTGTGAGAATGTTACCGTTGGTGCATATTGCGTGTTCTTTAGAAGCGACCAGTCCGGTCTTCTGCATCTATCAAATTCTTCTGTTCTTTGTCTCTTAGCTTTCTCACTAGCCTTAAATTGCATTTCTTTCTGCTGCCTGGTTTTTAAAAGTTCGTCTTCCGCTTTTCCAAGTTGTGTCATTATTAGTTGTACACGTTCCAAATTTACATCACCATTTTCTGTGAGATAAACCTAAAAACAAATTCTATTGAACTTTAAAAGGCAGCTGCAACTTGCTGATGCACAGCATTAAGAGATATTTGATTTTTGGAATAGTTCATGTAATCGTTCTTGATTTGAATAAAAAATATAGATAATATATACCACTGTACCAAAAGTATGGAGATGTAATACAAATATTTTGCTGGAAAATTTTGCGTTCAAATAAGTATTCACTTTATAGGTCCAACTTCCCTTAAAGGGCACTGCAAGGTCATTTAAATATGAACCAGTGTTTCGGTTTTTTTAAACAACTTGGAAATAATCAAATTTCAGGTAACTATGACGTGCACTTTTTCAAAGTAAAAAAACTTTTGCTATAACGATATTTTCGTAAAATATCTTCCGTGTTGAGATTTTCCGGAATATCCATATCCGAAGTACCTGGCTCAAGTTTAAATGACCTTGCAATGTGCTTTAAGGTAAGTTTGACCTATAAAATGAATACTTATTTAAAAGCAAAATTTCCTGCTCTTCCGATTTCCGTAACTGAAACTTAAAATAGCGGCCAAAGGTTGACCTTGAAATTCTATTTATTGATCAAATCTAAGGTCACCATTGAATTCCGCGCTGGAAATTACAGAAGTCTCAACCTTTGAGGTTGTTTAATAGTTATCTTATATGATAGAGATCTACCACATACATATACATTTAATTGTTTAATAGGTCATTCCCAGCGAAATATTTAGGTGTCTCCATACTTTTGGTACACTAGATATACAGCGTGTCCCAAAATTGCTGGGACATAGAGCTACCACGTACTGTTGAGGTCAAAATGAGTTGATTGGGCCCAATTTATATACAGCAAACGCTCGATAACGTAAATATCCGATATTGGAAACCTTGCGCTAACGTGAACGAGGTTGAAGGCCAAGAAGGAAATCTATGATCTTAACTTAAAACGCAATGAGATCACAAATTTATTTAGCTTTCTCGTAAAAAAAAACAAACATGATTCAATCGGAACTAAAACTGAAAACTTTGTACTCGTCTTCTTCAAACCTATTTTCACCCCAATAATCCCCGACGAAGATCGCTAAAAAGCTCCAAACAACAATGTGAGATTTTTCGCCGAGGAAATCCGATTTCGGTGCATGACGAGAAGCTCGCACCGCAATTAACTCGACGCCTACGTGTAGTCGGCAATTATGCCGTGCGAAACGCGGTGTTAAACCCCGACCTTAAGGGCGGAAATCGCGTCAGGTTAAAAGCGCAGGTTCGCCGCGAAGCGGCCCAAATCGCGACCGCAGCAACAGTTGGCCGACGTTTAAAATTTCCCCGAGTTCGCTCCGGTTATCGTGGAAGTTCGAAGTTCATTTCGTGCGAGGTATCTCGCCGAACGACGCGCGGTAAATGTCAAGAGTTCGTAGATGGATTCGCGTAAATTATGAGTGTCGGGAATAGAAATGTAAGTACCCTAATAAATTATTAAAGTTAGTTTCAGCGTTTGATGGATATGATGACATGATAAGTAGTAGGTAATGCTAAAGGAAATATTTGTTTCAACAAATCTTAACAAAACAAAATCTGGATGACTACCCATAGAACACAGTTTGCACATTTGCATATCCAAATTGCGCTTACTTAGTAAACTTTTGCACATCTATCTAGTAGCTACTCATTAACGTACCTAATTTAATTAGGACGTAATATGGAGAAGTCATCCAGATTTTATTTTATTAAGATTTTGGGTAAAATAAAATGTAGGCGACTCTCGATATAACGACCTAATTAAATTTTTAACTTTGTAAGCTTTTGCATAGCTTCTTGTTAACTGCCCATTAACGCATTATTTTATTAAAAATGTTGGCTCTCGAAAGTAGTGTAATTTTGAGAGAATAGAAAGATAGGTAAAAATTGCAAAAATTTTCCCCGAAAAGTTTACTAAAAGCTCATGTACTCGAAAACGTACCGAGTCACACATCAAATTAAAGCTATCGAAGTATAAGTTCGCGCAAAATTATTTCTAAAGCAACGTTTTTATCAGATCTAAAATAATGATCAAATATATGTGAAAAGACGGGGATTTTCCAGAAATTTTGTACACTTCAATCGATATGCAGCAATTAACTGCGCTCCTTTGTACTTACAAGTCCTGCTTAAATACATTGGCGGCTTCTCTGCGAAATTCGTTAGTCTAAATATGTCTGAACTGTAAGCTAATTTCGAAAGAATAGCGGGACAGGTAAAAATTGCAAAAATCTTTCCTGGAAATTTAGTATAAATCCATCTGTTCGAAAGCGTACCGAACCACGCATTAAATTGAAGCTATCAAAGTATAGGTTGATACAAAATTATTTCCAAAGCAACATTTTTATCGAATCTAAAGTTATAATGAAAAAATTGTGAAAAGACGGGGATTTTTTAGAATTTGTGTAAACTTCAGTCGAAATGCAGCAATTAACTGCATTTCCTTGTACTGACAAGTCCTGCTTTAATACATTGGCGGCTTCTCTGCGAAATTCGTTAGTCTTAATTTGTCTGAACTGTAAGCTAATTTCGAGAGAATAGCGGGACATGTAAAAATTGCAAAAATCTTTCCTGGAAATTCAGTATAAATCCATGTGTTCGAAAGCGTACCGAACCACGCATTAAATTGAAGCTATCAAAGTATGGGTTGGTACAAAATTATTTCCAAAGCAACATTTTTATCGAATCTAAAGTTATAATGAAAGAATTGTGAAAAGACGGGGATTTTTTAGAATTTGTCTAAACTTCGGTCGAAATGCAGCAATTAACTGCATTTCCTTGTACTGACAAGTCCTGCTTTAATACATTGGCGGCTTCCCTGCGAAATTCGTTAGTTCAAATTTGTCTGAACTGTAAGCTAATTTCGAGAGAATAGCGGGACAGGTAAAAATTGCAAAAATTTTTCCTGGAAATTTAGTATAAATCCATGTGTTCGAAAGCGTACCGAACCACGCATTAAATTGAAGCTATCAAAGTATGGGTTGGTGCAAAATTATTTCCAAAGCAACATTTTTATCGAATCTAAAGTTATAATGAAAAAATTGTGAAAAGACGGGGATTTTTTAGAATTTGTGTAAACTTCAGTCGAAATGCAGCAATTAACTGCATTTCCTTGTACTGACAAGTCCTGCTTTAGTACATTGGCGGCTTCTCTGCGAAATTCGTTAGTCTAAATTTGTCTGAACTGTAAGCTAATTTCGGGAGAATAGCGGGACAGGTAAAAATTGCAAAAATCTTTCCTGGAAATTTAGTATAAATCCATCTGTTCGAAATCGTACCGAACCACGCATTAAATTGAAGCTATCAAAGTATGGGTTGGTACAAAATTATTTCCAAAGCAACATTCTTATCGAATCTAAAGTTATAATGAAAAAA
Organism: Chrysina gloriosa; assembly: GCA_038088585.1. Taxonomy (NCBI): domain Eukaryota; kingdom Metazoa; phylum Arthropoda; class Insecta; order Coleoptera; family Scarabaeidae; genus Chrysina; species Chrysina gloriosa. The sequence continues at coordinate 5,059,076 of CM076087.1, forward strand.
TTGTGAAAAGACGGGGATTTTTTAGAATTTGTATAAACTTCAGTCGAAATGCAGCAATTAACTGCATTTCCTTGTACCGACAAGTCCTGCTTTAATACATTGGCGGCTTCTCTGCGAAATTCGTTAGTCTAAATTTGTCTGAACTGTAAGCTAATTTCGAGAGAATAGCGGGACAGGTAAAAATTGCAAAAATCTTTCCTGGAAATTTAGTATAAATCCATCTGTTCGAAATCGTACCGAACCACGCATTAAATTGAAGCTATCAAAGTATAGGTTGGTACAAAATTATTTCCAAAGCAACATTCTTATCGAATCTAAAGTTATAATGAAAAAATTGTGAAAAGACGGGGATTTTTTAGAATTTGTATAAACTTCAGTCGAAATGCAGCAATTAACTGCATTTCCTTGTACCGACAAGTCCTGCTTTAATACATTGGCGGCTTCTCTGCGAAATTCGTTAGTCTTAATTTGTCTGAACTGTAAGCTAATTTCGAGAGAATAGCGGGACAGGTAAAAATTGCAAAAATCTTTCCTGGAAATTTAGTATAAATCCATGTGTTCGAAAGCTTACCGAACCACGCATTAAATTGAAGCTATCAAAGTATAGGTTGGTACAAAATTATTTCCAAAGCAACATTTTTATCGAATCTAAAGTTATAATGAAGAAATTGTGAAAAGACGGGGATTTTTTAGAATTTGTGTAAACTTCAGTCGAAATGCAGCAATTAACTGCATTTCCTTGTACTGACAAGTCCTGCTTTAATACATTGGCGGCTTCTTTGCGAAATTCGTTAGTCTAAATTTGTCTGAACTGTAAGCTAATTTCGAGAGAATAGCGGGACAGGTAAAAATTGCAAAAATCTTTCCTGGAAATTTAGTGTAAATCCATCTGTTCGAAAGCGTACCGAACCACGCATTAAATTGAAGCTATCAAAGTATAGGTTGGTACAAAATTATTTCCAAAGCAACATTTTTATCGAATCTAAAGTTATAATGAAAAAATTGTGAAAAGACGGAAATTTTTAGAATTTGTGTAAACTTCAGTCGAAATGCAGCAATTAACTGCATTTCCTTGTACTGACAAATCCTGCTTTAATACATTGGCGGCTTCTTTGCGAAATTCGTTAGTCTAAATTTGTCTGAACTGTAAGCTAATTTCGAGAGAATAGCGGGACAAGTAAAAGTTGCAAAAATCTTTCCTGGAAATTTAGTGTAAATCCATCTGTTCGAAAGCGTACCGAACCACGCATTAAATTGAAGCTATCAAAGTATAGGTTGGTACAAAATTATTTCCAAAGCAACATTTTTATCGAATCTAAAGTTATAATGAAAAAATTGTGAAAAGACGGGGATTTTTTAGAATTTGTGTAAACTTCTGTCGAAATGCAGCAATTAACTGCATTTCCTTGTACTGACAAGTCCTGCTTTAATACATTGGCGGCTTCTCTGCGAAATTCGTTAGTCTAAATTTGTCTGAACTGTAAGCTAATTTCGAGAGAATAGCGGGACAAGTAAAAGTTGCAAAAATCTTTCCTGGAAATTTAGTGTAAATCCATCTGTTCGAAAGCGTACCGAACCACGCATTAAATTGAAGCTATCAAAGTATAGGTTGGTACAAAATTATTTCCAAAGCAACATTTTTATCGAATCTAAAGTTATAATGAAAAAATTGTGAAAAGACGGGGATTTTTTAGAATTTGTGTAAACTTCTGTCGAAATGCAGCAATTAACTGCATTTCCTTGTACTGACAAGTCCTGCTTTAATACATTGGCGGCTTCTTTGCGAAATTCGTTAGTCTAAATTTGTCTGAACTGTAAGCTAATTTCGAGAGAATAGCGGGACAGGTAAAAATTGCAAAAATCTTTCCTGGAAATTTAGTATAAGTCCATGTGTTCGAAAGCGTACCGAACCTCGCATTAAATTGAAGCTATCAAAGTATGGGTTGGTACAAAATTATTTCCAAAGCAACATTTTTATCGAATCTAAAGTTATAATGAAAAAATTGTGAAAAGACGGAGATTTTTTAGAATTTGTGTAAACTTCAGTCGAAATGCGGCAACTAACTGCATTTCCTTGTACTGACAAGTCCTGCTTTAATACATTGGCGGCTTCTCTGCGAAATTCGTTAGTCTAAATTTGTCTGAACTGTAAGCTAATTTCGAGAGAATAGCGGGACAGGTAAAAATTGCAAAAATCTTTCCTGGAAATTTAGTGTAAATCCATCTGTTCGAAAGCGTACCGAACCACGCATTAAATTGAAGCTATCAAAGTATAGGTTGGTACAAAATTATTTCCAAAGCAACATTTTTATCGAATCTAAAGTTATAATGAAAAAATTGTGAAAAGACGGGGATTTTTTAGAATTTGTGTAAACTTCAGTCGAAATGCAGCAATTAACTGCATTTCCTTGTACTGACAAGTCCTGCTTTAATACATTGGCGGCTTCTTTGCGAAATTCGTTAGTCTAAATTTGTCTGAACTGTAAGCTAATTTCGAGAGAATAGCGGGACAGCTAAAAATTGCAAAAATCTTTCCTGGAAATTTAGTATAAGTCCATGTGTTCGAAAGCGTATCGAACCACGCATTAAATTGAAGCTATCAAAGTATAGGTTGGTACAAAATTATTTCCAAAGCAACATTTTTATCGAATCTAAAGTTATAATGAAAAATTGTGAAAAGACGGAGATTTTTTAGAATTTGTGTAAACTTCAGTCGAAATGCGGCAACTAACTGCATTTCCTTGTACTGACAAGTCCTGCTTTAATACATTGGCGGCTTCTTTGCGAAATTCGTTAGTCTAAATTTGTCTGAACTGTAAGCTAATTTCGAGAGAATAGCGGGACAGCTAAAAATTGCAAAAATCTTTCCTGGAAATTTAGTATAAATCCATCTGTTCGAAATCGTACCGAACCACGCATTAAATTGAAGCTATCAAAGTATGGGTTGGTACAAAATTATTTCCAAAGCAACATTCTTATCGAATCTAAAGTTATAATGAAAAAATTGTGAAAAAGACGGGGATTTTTAGAATTTGTATAAACTTCAGTCGAAATGCAGCAATTAACTGCATTTCCTTGTACCGACAAGTCCTGCTTTAATACATTGGCGGCTTCTCTGCGAAATTCGTTAGTCTTAATTTGTCTGAACTGTAAGCTAATTTCGAGAGAATAGCGGGACAGGTAAAAATTGCAAAAATCTTTCCTGGAAATTTAGTATAAATCCATGTGTTCGAAAGCTTACCGAACCACGCATTAAATTGAAGCTATCAAAGTATAGGTTGGTACAAAATTATTTCCAAAGCAACATTTTTATCGAATCTAAAGTTATAATGAAAAAATTGTGAAAAGACGGAGATTTTTTAGAATTTGTGTAAACTTCAGTCGAAATGCAGCAATTAACTGCATTTCCTTGTACTGACAAGTCCTGCTTTAATACATTGGCGGCTTCTTTGCGAAATTCGTTAGTCTAAATTTGTCTGAACTGTAAGCTAATTTCGAGAGAATAGCGGGACAGGTAAAAATTGCAAAAATCTTTCCTGGAAATTTAGTGTAAATCCATCTGTTCGAAAGCGTACCGAACCACGCATTAAATTGAAGCTATCAAAGTATAGGTTGGTACAAAATTATTTCCAAAGCAACATTTTTATCGAATCTAAAGTTATAATGAAAAAAATTGTGAAAAGACGGAAATTTTTTAGAATTTGTGTAAACTTCAGTCGAAATGCAGCAATTAACTGCATTTCCTTGTACTGACAAATCCTGCTTTAATACATTGGCGGCTTCTTTGCGAAATTCGTTAGTCTAAATTTGTCTGAACTGTAAGCTAATTTCGAGAGAATAGCGGGACAAGTAAAAGTTGCAAAAATCTTTCCTGGAAATTTAGTGTAAATCCATCTGTTCGAAAGCGTACCGAACCACGCATTAAATTGAAGCTATCAAAGTATAGGTTGGTACAAAATTATTTCCAAAGCAACATTTTTATCGAATCTAAAGTTATAATGAAAAATTGTGAAAAGACGGGGATTTTTTAGAATTTGTGTAAACTTCTGTCGAAATGCAGCAATTAACTGCATTTCCTTGTACTGACAAGTCCTGCTTTAATACATTGGCGGCTTCTCTGCGAAATTCGTTAGTCTAAATTTGTCTGAACTGTAAGCTAATTTCGAGAGAATAGCGGGACAGGTAAAAATTGCAAAAATCTTTCCTGGAAATTTAGTGTAAATCCATCTGTTCGAAAGCGTACCGAACCACGCATTAAATTGAAGCTATCAAAGTATAGGTTGGTACAAAATTATTTCCAAAGCAACATTTTTATCGAATCTAAAGTTATAATGAAAAAATTGTGAAAAGACGGGGATTTTTTAGAATTTGTGTAAACTTCAGTCGAAATGCAGCAATTAACTGCATTTCCTTGTACTGACAAGTCCTGCTTTAATACATTGGCGGCTTCTTTGCGAAATTCGTTAGTCTAAATTTGTCTGAACTGTAAGCTAATTTCGAGAGAATAGCGGGACAGGTAAAAATTGCAAAAATCTTTCCTGGAAATTTAGTGTAAATCCATCTGTTCGAAAGCGTACCGAACCACGCATTAAATTGAAGCTATCAAAGTATAGGTTGGTACAAAATTATTTCCAAAGCAACATTTTTATCGAATCTAAAGTTATAATGAAAAAATTGTGAAAAGACGGAGATTTTTTAGAATTTGTGTAAACTTCAGTCGAAATGCAGCAATTAACTGCATTTCCTTGTACTGACAAGTCCTGCTTTAATACATTGGCGGCTTCTTTGCGAAATTCGTTAGTCTAAATTTGTCTGAACTGTAAGCTAATTTCGAGAGAATAGCGGGACAGCTAAAAATTGCAAAAATCTTTCCTGGAAATTTAGTATAAATCCATCTGTTCGAAAGCGTATCGAACCACGCATTAAATTGAAGCTATCAAAGTATAGGTTGGTACAAAATTATTTCCAAAGCAACATTTTTATCGAATCTAAAGTTATAATGAAAAAATTGTGAAAAGACGGAGATTTTTTAGAATTTGTGTAAACTTCAGTCGAAATGCAGCAATTAACTGCATTTCCTTGTACTGAAAAGTCCTGCTTTAATACATTGGCGGCTTCTTTGCGAAATTCGTTAGTCTAAATTTGTCTGAACTGTAAGCTAATTTCGAGAGAATAGCGGGACAGCTAAAAATTGCAAAAATCTTTCCTGGAAATTTAGTGTAAATCCATCTGCTCGAAAGCGTACCGAACCACGCATTAAATTGAAGCTATCAAAGTATAGGTTGGTACAAAATTATTTCCAAAGCAACATTTTTATCGAATCTAAAGTTATAATGAAAAAATTGTGAAAAGACGGAGATTTTTAGAATTTGTGTAAACTTCAGTCGAAATGCGGCAACTAACTGCATTTCCTTGTACTGACAAGTCCTGCTTTAATACATTGGCGGCTTCTTTGCGAAATTCGTTAGTCTAAATTTGTCTGAACTGTAAGCTAATTTCGAGAGAATAGCGGGACAGCTAAAAATTGCAAAAATCTTTCCTGGAAATTTAGTATAAGTCCATGTGTTCGAAAGCGTATCGAACCACGCATTAAATTGAAGCTATCAAAGTATGGGTTGGTACAAAATTATTTCCAAAGCAACATTCTTATCGAATCTAAAGTTATAATGAAAAAATTGTGAAAAGACGGGGATTTTTTAGAATTTGTATAAACTTCAGTCGAAATGCAGCAATTAACTGCATTTCCTTGTACCGACAAGTCCTGCTTTAATACATTGGCGGCTTCTCTGCGAAATTCGTTAATCTAAATTTGTCTGAACTGTAAGCTAATTTCGGGAGAATAGCGGGACAGCTAAAAATTGCAAAAATCTTTCGTGGAAATTTAGTATAAATCCATCTGTTCGAAATCGTACCGAACCACGCATTAGATTGAAGCTATCAAAGTATACGTTGATACAAAATTATTTCCAAAGCAACATTCTTATCGAATCTAAAGTTATAATGAAAAAATTGTGAAAAGACGGGGATTTTTTAGAATTTGTATAAACTTCAGTCGAAATGCAGCAATTAACTGCATTTCCTTGTACCGACAAGTCCTGTTTTAATACATTGGCGGCTTCTCTGCGAAATTCGTTAGTCTAAATTTGTCTGAACTGTAAGCTAATTTCGGGAGAATAGCGGGACAGCTAAAAATTGCAAAAATCTTTCGTGGAAATTTAGTATAAATCCATCTGTTCGAAATCGTACCGAACCACGCATTAGATTGAAGCTATCAAAGTATACGTTGATACAAAATTATTTCCAAAGCAACATTCTTATCGAATCTAAAGTTATAATGAAAAAATTGTGAAAAGACGGGGATTTTTTAGAATTTGTATAAACTTCAGTCGAAATGCAGCAATTAACTGCATTTCCTTGTACCGACAAGTCCTGCTTTAATACATTGGCGGCTTCCCTGCGAAATTCGTTAGTCTAAATTTGTCTGAACTGTAAGCTAATTTCGAGAGAATAGCGGGACAGGTAAAAATTGCAAAAATCTTTCCTGGAAATTTAGTATAAATCCATCTGTTCGAAAGCGTACCGAACCACGCATTAAATTGAAGCTATCAAAGTATACGTTGATACAAAATTATTTCCAAAGCAACATTTTTATCGAATCTAAAGTTATAATGAAAAAATTGTGAAAAGACGGGGATTTTTTAGAATTTGTATAAACTTCAGTCGAAATGCAGCAATTAACTGCATTTCCTTGTACTGACAAGTCCTGCTTTAATACATTGGCGGCTTCTCTGCGAAATTCGTTAGTCTTAATTTGTCTGAACTGTAAGCTAATTTCGAGAGAATAGCGGGACATGTAAAAATTGCAAAAATCTTTCCTGGAAATTTAGTATAAATCCATCTGTTCGAAAGCGTACCGAACCACGCATTAAATTGAAGCTATCAAAGTATGGGTTGGTACAAAATTATTTCCAAAGCAACATTTTTATCGGATCTAAAGTTATAATGAAAAATAATAATAATAATAATAATAATAATAATAATAATAATAGTTTTTATTTCCAAATGTATATTACATACACAAGAGAACGTCAACTAAACTAGAAATCTTTAATGGAATAAAATGCTTTTTCAATTAAAAAATGTTTTAATATAGCTTTAAAACTTTTGAAGGGTAAGTTGTGTTCTCTACTGTCGACACTCTGCATTGCTCTGACACATTTCTTTTGTATTTTAAAGATTCTATCAGCATGGTGCGTGCCTCCCCACAACATAATATTATTTTGAATAATGGAGTAAAAATTCGAATAATAAATCAATTTTGCAGTTTCAATATTAGTTGCTGTAATAATTTTCCGAATTTGATATACGGTTGTATTTAATTTACTACATAAAAAGTCAATCTGATGTTTCCAATTTAGAGTAGAGTCTATATGTACACCTACCAATTTTACTGAATTGATTTCCTTCGGTCTTACTCCGAATTTCACTTTCTGAGTTTTGGCAATGTTAAGTTTGAGCTTGTTTGGTGTAAACCATTGTTCAACCTGTGCTATCCCCGCAGATTCTTTCTCTTCTAATTCTATATCATTCTCAGCACTAAAAAGTAAAGTTGTATCATCTGCATACATTATCGTCTGGCATATTTGAAGATTGGCACATAAATCGTTAACATAAATTAGAAATAAGATCGGTCCTAGTTTAGAGCCTTAAGGTACTCCACATGTAATTGAACATTCACTTGATCTACAGTTGTCCATAACGACAACTTGTTTCCTGTCACTTAGATAAGACTGAAATAACCGCAAAGGGACCCCCTCACACCATAGTATTGAAGTTTCTCAAGTAAAATCTCGTGACAAACGGAATCAAAGGCCTTAGACAAGTCCAACATCACGGCTGAAATTTTGCTAGACTCATCAAAACCACTAATGACGCCATCAACTAAGTCACTCACAGCCTGAATCGTCGACTTGTTCTTGAGGTAACCGTACTGTTGATTACAAAAGAGCGACATATCATTAAAATAATCGAGTAATCTAGATTTTAGAATATCCTCAAAAACCTTCGAGGTGATAGGCAATATCGAAATCGATCTGTAACAGCCGGGATCATCTTTTTCTCCGCCTTTGTATAGCGCGAATATTTTCGCTATTTTCAATTCAATGGGGAAAAGATTTTCATTCAAACATATGTTTATCATTTTAGCTAACGGTTCACATATAAAGGGAGCTATGTGCTTTAATATTCTTGATGACACTCCGTATCTTCAATATCTTCAACAGTGGAATTTTTAAATTCATGATTATCTCGAAAATTTCCGTCTCAGATGTAGGCTTAAGGTATAGAGATGTTCCCCGATTGTCAGACAAACAGTTAAGATAGGGGTAAGCTTTATATGTAGTAGACGGTATACTATTGGTAATTACTTGCGATATTGAAGCAAACAAAATATTCAATTGTGTAGGTGTTAAGTTCGGACACTTCGCGGTTCTTCGAGTTCTGTGGAGGTTTCCATCAATTATTCTCCAGGCTGCCCTGGACTTATTATTAGCATTTTTATAAAATTCACATTAGAGCTTCTTTTAGCCAAATTAAGTTGGGAGTTATAATTTTTCTTGAATCTTTTCAATAATTCAAACGATTCCTGAGTATTTGTGGATTTATGAATTATATCCAGAATATCAAGATGTTCCTTCATATGCTTTAAATCCTCTGTATACCATGTCGGTTGTGGGACTATATTATTTTGTTTTAAAACTCTTTGAGGAAAATTCAGGCAGAATAAATCGTTGAATTCCTTACAAAATACACGAAACGTGTCTGCAGTTGTATTCTGTTTGAAAACTATATTCCAATTGATATTGTAAATAGCGAAGGTGAAGTTTAACAACCCCGTTTCAGCTATTGGTCTTACTAAAGAAACAACTTTGTTCTCCCTTTTATGGCACTTAAAACAAATTGTTAGACTAGAATGATCAGATAGTATGTAGTCAGTTACTTTTACATTTAATAAATTATCTTTTATGTTAGACAAACAGTTATCAATGCAGGTGGCACTGTTTCGACTCACCCGAGTCGGTTGATGGACTTTTCGTTGCAAATTGAAAGTTAGTAGTAAATCTTCCAGACTCAAACAGTCTGTGTTAGGAATTAAAAAGTTTATATTGAAATCGGCTAATAAGACTATGTCTGTGTTATAACTAATTACAGCAGATAAGGTATTTTCCAATTTCTTTAGATAAGCTTGAAAATCGCCCTCAGGTGATCTGTATATCACCAGCACTATTAAATGCAAATCAGTCAAGTGTATTCCACAAACCTCAAATACTAATTCTTCATTGAGACAGTTTAAATTATTCAAGCATGCAAAGTTAACACAATTCTTTACAATAATACACACACCACCATGTACATGAACAGATCTACAATAACTTGTGGCTAATTGATAGTTTAGTAGTTTAAATATTTGTATTTCATCATCTTTCAACCAATGTTCAGTGAAACAAGCAATATCACTTTGTTGTTGACCTAAAATGATATCCAGATTATTTATTTTATTGACATTGAATGTTTGCGTAAAAAATATGAGAAATGCCATTATGCGAACTATCTTGTTTCATTGTCTCTAGTGATGCTACACTGACTCTTTCCGGGTTTCTAGTTTCCATAAAAAACGATTAATATATACTCCATATGGCCAGTTATCTGGATCCTTTAATTCATCAATGCGATTGACTGGAACACCTACTCTGAAGGATGAATAAATATCAGGTCTTTTCGATGTCATTTTTTGCAGTCTGAACCTTCAAAACCCATCTCTTGTAAATGCTTTGTAATTTCTTCCGTTGTTGTATCTTTATTTAATCTTGACAAATATAAATAGGTATAAGGAACAACAGCCTTCAGATTGGTATCCATTCCTAATCCTATAATCGATCTTCGTTTAAAGTTTCGACGTCTGCTAACCACTTCATACCAATCACTATTATCTTGCTCATTCCCTTTAGTAGAATTGCCAGTGTATGTTTGTTCCTTTAGTTTTTCATCATCGACCACTATCTTTTGAGTCACAATGTACATTTTTTGAAGATTATCAGTCGGTCTTTTATGTTTCGGAAAAGTTTTTGGTTTTAAAGAATCCGAATAAGAAATTTTATTCGATATCTCGCATTCTGGATTTCTTTTATCAACTTTTTCAGGAAGTGTCTTTTTCATAGCTCCGGTTGAATATTTATTAGACGAAATGTTTTTGTTTTCTTGACTCTTTGTCATCTCTGTGGTAGGTGTCCCGTTTTGTCGCACATCGCCATCTATTGAGCTTCGATGTGGAGTTTGTACCGTTTTCTGTGCATTTAAAATTACTTTTAGTTCTGCCACCTGCTTGGAGGGTTTCCTATTTTCGTTAATCACTTTCTCCATTTCCATATGAAAGGTAGTGATTACCACTGTTGTAATATTTTTCACAGCTAAATCAATCTTAGAACTTACGAACTGTTCCAGATCCTGATTCGCTGGCAAATTTATGTTCGTATTTTCATTTACCTGCAGCGTCTTTTTGAGGTTATAGTTTCCGAACAAATCCGACAGGTCCAGTCTTTGATAGTACCATTATTTTTCATCCCCATAAATTCACTTTCAGTTACAGAAGCACATGCCAACTGATAATTATTATCGTACTTATTTTTACAACAAATGTAATCATCATAGCGAGTCATGCTTTTAAGACAACAAGCGCACGTGATCGCCATATTGACACTCTATCTATATAAATATCTAGAAAGACGGGGATTTTTCAGAATTTTTGTAAACTTCAATCGAAAGGCAGCAGTTAACTGCATTTCCTTGTACTAAAAATTCCCGCTGTAATACATTGGCGGCTTCTCTGCGAAATTAGTTAGTATAAATTTGTCTGAACTGTAAGGTACAATAGTTCACTATTTTTGTTTATTCGTCAAAAAAGCTGATTATTACTTTTTCTTATGGTTTCCCTCTTTCAATACCTATACCTTTCGCGTAATGCTTAAAACAATTAGTGCAAATTTCGTAATGCTTTTATTCGCCAAAGAAATCGCCACGAATCCTAAGACACGCGTTTCGCTCACACTGTCCGTAACAACAACAACCGAATGAAACATTTTGAAGATTAGAAATAAAGGCTGAACTCTATAACGAAACTCAAAAGACAGTGAGGAAAATGACCAGCACAGCTTCACAATTTTATTAAACTTTGTTTATTCGTTATACACGTAGAAATTAAATCATTTAGTTAACTTTTATATACGAGGGGCGCCTTTTAGGTTTTTACGAATGACCAAAAAAAAAAACGACTCACAGATTTAATAGGAGACAAATTGAGAGAAGGACGAACGACCTATAGAAAAGGGAAACAAACGAATGATAATATCCATATCATTAAAAACATAATAGGACGGAAAATGTAAACAGAGGAGGAAATCTACTTCAACTTCGTAGACTCGCGAGCAGCTTGCGATACGGTAGATAGAAGAAGTGTAGATATCTGTCTAAAGAAATTAGAGGTTCCAAAAAAGATGCGTGAAATAACCAAAAATTTATAATGTCAGGTGATGGGAATAGTACAAATAAATGGATAAAGATCAGTCAGTTTTGAAATGGAAGTAGGAATAAAGGAGACATCTTAAGTCCATTATTATGCATTATTGTAATAGATAGAATCTTGCAAAATACGAGAAAACGCACTGAAAACCTGAAGACATTGACTGAATATAACAAACTGGATGATGATTTGGCACTGACAGCTATGTGAAAATGTAGAAATTAACAAAAATACGGACAGAGGAGATAGAGTGGTCGAAGATGGAAATAAATGTAGGAAAAAGCAAACTAATTGTGACAAAAAATAAAGACCCAACAAATAATATAATAATTAAAATAAATGATAAGCAAGAAGACATATGTATACGAATATCCGGGTACCATTATACCGAAGGACGGAAAAACAGATCTAGATATAGGAAAGAGAGGACGGAAAGCCATAAACATATATTACGCTCTAAATCAAACCATCTTTGGGAAGAAAGAAATAATAATGTACGCAAGTAAGTCCTGGACAATACAGCGCAAACACGAAAGTAAAATAACGGTTTGGAAATTAAAGTTTTGAGAGAAAGATCGCGGGGAAAACTATAATGAATAAAACAAAAAACGAACAGATAAGGAATATGACAAATCAAGAAGATGTATTAAACAAAATTGGAAGATGTCAACTGAATTGGTCCGGGCACATAATAAGAACGAAATAAATAGTCTAACAAAGAAAATAATAGAAGCCAAAATTAACACTAGAAGGAAAAAGGGAAGACCAAGAAAAAAATGGATTGATAGAATGAACGAATTGGGACGAAATCGAGGAAGACCATTGAAAAAAGGAGAAAAAGACGTACTATGGACTACACTATGGAAAAAGTGGATTAAATCGTAGCAAGATTTAGAGATACAATAGAACAGGTGAATAACTACAAATATTTAGGAACAATAATTCAATGGTACGGAAAAATGGAACAGGAAATTAATGAAAGAATGAAAAAAGCGGCAAAAATGTTTTATATGATGAGAACAACGTTTCTGGGGAAAAAGGAAGTGCCAAAACGGATTAAAACGGAAATTGTGAAAAAAGTGATAAGACCAACAATAACATATAGTAGTGAGTCCTGGACAAGGTCAGAAAGGGTAAAATCGCGGGTGAACGCCATGGATATGAGATTCCTAAGACGAATAGAAAACAAGACCAAGAAAGACAAGATAAGAAACGAGAATTACTGGCAAAACCTAGGAATAAAACCCATATGGAGAATAGTGGAGGAGAGTCAGCTGAGATGGTTCGGCCATGTATGTCGTATGAGTGATGATAGACTGACAAAGAGAGTGTATGAGACACGAGTGATAGGAAAAAACAAAAGAGGAAGGCCAAGAAGAAGATGGAATGACGATGTCAGGGAGCAGCGGCAGAGAGGGGAATTGAGTGGGAGGGAATAAAGGATCAGACCGGAGACAGAAAACGGTGGAGAAAACTATATGGAAAATAGGAAACTTGACCCCATCCAAGCCTTACACCGAAAGGTAGATAGGAATATGATTAAGAAGAAGAAGATTTAGAGATAATCAGATACTGAGAAGCGTAAGGAATTACGAGGAAAAGGAGAAGAGGAAAACAAACGACCGACGACAATTAGTGACGTAATTGAAATGTGTTATTACTAATTTTGGAAAATTTGACATTTGTTATTGTGAATACAACGCAGCTTGCAAATAATGCAAATTAACTGAGTAGTAAACGATTAAAAATGTTTAAACGTTTAAGAAATGTTACGACTTTAGTAAAGCCCTAACTCAACAACAATGCGTAGAATCGCTTCGTTCAGCTTCTGGTAATGAAGCACCATCAGGAAAAACTGTTTACAATCATTTTCCAGAACTTCGATGTCTTCTGTTATTGTCGGAAAATCGATCCTAAAATACTCATGACTTGTTGTTCTCAAAGAATAGCCGCATCCGGTGGCAAGTCTAAATTTTCCAGGGTTTAGGGCAAGCCAAAAATACAATGTAAATACATTCATTTTTTATGAGCATTTATTTGTCAAGAGGATCTGCTCACGATGGATTTTTCCACAAAACCGGAAGTAATTTTCAAGCGTGTACGCTCAATTGATTGATTTAAGGTGACTTCGAGCGCCGTTATAAATATTACTGATTGTTCCAACTGGAAAAGATGTGCAGCAAACTCTTAACGCAAACAGAAATAACTGACTATTGATTGTCATTAACCTTGAAAATTCGTACCTGGCAAGTTTAAAATTAAAACTACATTCGTCACTTTGTTGAAGCGTTTTCTATAATATAAAACACCATCAACCCAATACAAGCGATGGAAATGAAATTCCTAAGAAAAGTAAGAGGTGTCATGTTGATGAATAGAATAAGAAGCAACGAAATTAGAGAGGACTTGGAAATAGATTCAATACAAGAATTCGTAGAGCAAAGACAATTGGCATGATGTGAACATCTGCAGAGGATGAGTTTCAATAGATAATTCAAACAAATATGGCAAAAAAAAAAATTATGAATAAATATCGTTTTCTCTTTTCTTCTTCTTTAATTGGAATTTATTCTGTTACACTTGGTGTATTAGTCCATATTCTCATACCCCGAGTTTAATGTCTGAAACAAAACAAAGAACTTTAAAAAATATTCACAAATAAAAAAGTTAGGAATTTTTCAATCGGAAAATAACTTCTTTCTCACCACTGTATTTACGTTATAAATAATTTTTGGCTATGAAAAGTCTCCCTATTAACATTAATAATGTCATCTTCATTTTTAGTTACCTATAGATCTTGGTAATCCTGATTGATAGGTTAGAAATGCTACGTACATTTAAAAATTAATTCAAAACAATAGCAATCAAAACAATAGCTTGAACCTAGTTCCCAGATAATCGATAATAACTTTGTGACGAATGAATAGGAGCAAAGTAACATTCAACGGAGATAACACGATAGTAAATTTTAACCGAGAAAATTGTAAAACGCGTGTACTAAGATATAAATGTAATAGAATAATTTTTCCTAATGTTTACCTCCCACTTCAACCGCTTTTTGAAATAGAAAAAGGAAAACAATTGATACTATATTATCAAGATCGGAAATCACTATCGATAGTTATTATCTGATACAATCAAATTTTTAAATTGAGTTTTCTCTTTTAGCGGAATGTGAGAATCATTGTAATTCGATACTTATTGTTTATTGGAATTTAATCCTATTTGAACCAATTTTTTTAGAAAAGTGAATATGATTGGATATTAGATAAGAAAACATAAGTGCCATAACACTACTATTAATGTACGAGGTACGTCCAGAAAGTAAGTTCTGTTTCAACTTAACTCCGCTGCAGCGCTGCGATCGCAGTTCCGCACATGCGCGGTAGACGCTCTGTATCAAGTAGAAGAAACGTGCGTCATTTTGAGATCGCTGTCAGCCACGTACGCTTTGTTGTGCTTGTTTACAATGTCGGTATTGATTGAGAATCCCGCCGCTTGTGAAATCAGATCTGTGATTCGTTTTCTGAATGCTAGGTTAGTGAAACAAATTGAAATTTATCGGCAAATTTGCGAAGTTAACGGACAAAATGCGATGCGTGATTCAATGGTGAGAAGATGGGTCCGACAGTTCAATGAAGGACGTAGTGAAGTGCACGATGAAGAATGAAGTGGGCGTCCATCTTTGGTTACAGAAGAACTGGTTCACGCGATTGATGACAAGATCCAGGAAAACCACAAGTTTACAATTAGTGGTCTCGCTATGGAATTTCTCCAAATCTCACGATCACTAATTCATGAAATTGTTAGCGAAAAACTGAAATTTCGTAAACTTTGCTCACGTTGGGTACCAAAGATTCTTACTGAGCAACACAAAACAAAACGGATGGGTAGTGCACTTCAGTTTTTGACCCGTTATGATGAAGGCGGCGAAGAATTTCTGACACAAATAGTCACAGGAGAACTTGGGTTTCTTACGACACCCCTGAAAGTAAGCGGCAATCAATGGAATGGAGGCACACCTCATCCCTAGCAAAGGTTAAGCCGAAACAAATCTTGACACCTAGAAAAGTGATGTGCACAGTGTTCTGGGACTGGAAAGGCATCTTACTCATTGATTTCTTACCGCGTGGTCAAACAATCAAAGCAGATGTTCATTGCGAGACACTTAGGAAATTGCGCCGCGCAATACAGAATAAGCGCAGAGGATTGCTGTCAAAAGGTGGTGTTTTTCTTCACGACAACGCACGACCACACACTGCAAATGTGACGAAAAATCTCCTACAGGGATTTGGCTGCGACGTGTTTGACCATCCTCTGTACAGCCCCGACCGCGCTCCTAGCGACTTTCATCTGTTCTTACATCTCAAGTCTTTCCTTGGCGATCAACACTTCAACAATGACGAAGAGCTGAAAGAAAATGTTTCCAACTGGTTGAAGACACAGCCGGCAAACTTCTATGAAGAAGGTATACAAAAACTTGAGCCACGCTATGACAAATGCCTGCAAAATTTCGGCAGTTATGTGGAAAAGTAGTTTAAGAGTTGTAGAATTTTGTACAATAAATAATTTTTCTGTATCTGTACGCAATTTAATTTTATTACCAAACGGAACTTACTTTCTGGACGTACCTCGTATTAATATCCAACTTTTAGATTAACTTATTAAAAATAAATAGGAGGACTATCATCTTTCCGAAACAAATTAGCTTTAAAAATTAATAAAACATTTTACATTAATACATCTATATATATAATTTCCTTAATTGTGTGTTCCTCTTTTTTTGTCTATCCAGAGCTTTTTGAAGTCCACTGATGGGCTAGAAATCTGAAAAAGGCATGCATATGGTAAAACGCCTAGGCCAAATCCTAACGTAGCCGGATTTTTGAGTTTTGGCCTGTGGGCGGAGAATTAAGACGAAAAAGGGGCGTGGCAAAATTCATTTTTTTAACATTTTAGCTTAACAAGGCTTAACAACTAGTACACTAATAAATTAATAATTTTGTGAAACAATACCAAGTGCTTTATTCATTTTTAAAGCTGTTTCGTAAACAATATCAAGTGTTAATTATTATTTTTTATTTTTTTATAAATACATCACCAAGTGGCAACAGTAAATTCAATCCGTTATTCAAATTAGCCTTATTTTCAACATTTCGGCATTCGGGATTTCGATGAACTCGCGCTCGAGTGAACGGCGAATGTTTCTTGTTAACCCTCTACCGCGTACAACGCCATATACGGCTTTTATGTCTTATTGTAGTGTATTTTCATAACAACGGTACTCAAATGTTAAGCTTAATAGTTTCAAAGTGTGTTTAAGCTACTGTTCCCGTTAGTTTTTCTTAAGTGCTTTACGTGTAAGAACAAAAAAATGCTTTTCGTGATTTGTGTGCAATTTTGCAAAAAATATAAAAAGGAGAAAAATAAAACAAAATATATATTCGTATAGAAAACGAAGCTCTTTTTCAAATAAAAGTATAATTTATCTGAGAAGTAAGTATTTTATATATGATTTTTGTAAAAACTGAAGAAGCCATATATGGCCATCCATGCACTAATAGTAAATAATTAACTTGCATACTTGTATACATGTGTGCATATAATTCTCTACATAAAATAAAAACAAATTTTCTAGAAATGGATGTACGATGGTTTTACGGTAATTTAAAATATGTGAATCAAATTGATAATGGTAATCATAGTGATGATGACTACATATCTGATACTGACAAAAAACAATTTGTAAGTCAACCGCCAGGCCAGGAACACATTTATGCACCGGAGACTGATCACACCGATGGCTCGGATGACTATGAAAAGCCTTCTTCGTTAAAGGCAAAATCTACGAAGCCATTACCTCCAATTTAGAAAGAAGGTAGTTTGCCTACATATTCAGGAGAAAATTTTCCGTTTCAAGGTGATACGAACCTTCCTGACCTTTTTGAGGAATAGGAGACACCCGCAGATATGTTTAATTTTATTTTCGACGACGATTTGATGAACTTTATTGTCGAGCAATCAAATTTATATGCATTGCAAAATGATATAAATAAGCCTACTAATATTAGTCGGAGCGAAATAAATCAGTTTATAGGTTTATAGAGTTCACCTAGCAAGGATTATAAAAAAACACTAATCAAAATTTTTATATTATTTTTTATATATCCTTGTTAAAACTGCCGTCATCCAGAGACTATTGGAATACATTTATTGGCCAAGAATTTGTACGTAATACAACGACTTGTAACAGATGGGAAACCATCAAAACATTTTTGCATTTTAATAACAATGAAAAAATAAGAGCACCAGGCGAACTCGGATTTGATAAGTTCTTCAAGATTCGGCCATTGCTGGAAGAAATCCGTGCAAAATTGTTACTTGTACCCACAGAAGAACATTTAGTGGTTGACGAACAAATAATTCCCACAAAGTGCCGGCATCACCCTCAAACAATATAATCCAGCTAAGCCGCACAAATGGGGCTTCAAAAATTTTGTATTGAGTGGTGTTTCAGGTTTTTGTTACGATTTTGACATATTTGCCGGAGCTCCAAGTGATACATTTCCGGAAGGATCGCCTAATATTGGAGTGAGTGGAAATGTGGTGACAAGATTAGCAGCTACAATACCAAAAGGACAAAACTATCAATTATTTTTTGATAATTGGCTTAGCAGTCCAAAGCTTCAAGTATATCTAATGAAGAATGGTATATTGTCGTTAGGCACAGTAAGGCTAAATCGCGTAACAAATTGCAAGATGCCAACCGACAAGGAAATGAAAAAGTTAGGACGGGGAAGCATGGTTGACAAAGTAGCTAATATAGATGGAGTTGAGATGAGTCTCGTCGCTTGGTTTGACAATAAGGTTGTAAATATCCTTTCAACCTACGTTGGATGTCATCCTATATCCACAAAAACGCTACAGTAAAAAAGAGAAAAAGCATATCGAAATTAATTCTCCTAAGGCAATTGACGTGTATAATTATTATATGGGTGGCGTTGATCTACTGGACTCTATGCTAAGCCTTTATAGAATAGAACTAAGAACAAGATAATGGTACAAAAGATTTTTTGTATGATTGACATGGGCGTTGTCAACGCTTGGATCCTGTGGCGTCGTAAGTCAAAACAATATATGCCGTTGTTTAACTTCAAGCTCGCAATATCCGAGCATCTTTGTAAGGTTGGTACATGTAAGAAACGAGGTCGACCTAAGTCCACACCATCAAACTCTCCATCAACAAGTAGACAAAACACATCCACTAGCAGTAAAAAAGTAAGCGACAGGATTTCCCCTTGGATTCTGTACGGGCTGACGGGATAGGCCACTTCCCCAAATAGATGAAAAACCGACAACTTTGTCAAAATGATTGATGATGATGATGCAACGTATTTTTGTGTTACAACTACAAAAGAAACTGTTTTACAAGTTACCACACTGAATAATTTTTTTTTCCGAAAATAACTCTAAATGCATAGAAGGCCATATATGGTTTAATTTTTCTTTTTTCTAAAATGTCCATGAATGTCCAAATGAATTTTTTAATTTTTGTAACATACCTATTCATCATCATCATCATCAAGCCTTTCAGCCCGTTGGGCTATGGCTAACGTCTTATGAAGTTCTTTTGATGAGGTGAACTACTCCTCCTGCTCCCTGTGTTTTAAAGCTTGCTATGAGTCCTGACGGCCTGTGTTATTTTCCTTCATTCTTTCCTGTCCCTTGCTTTTGATCTCCAATCGATTATCTTCATTACTTTTACATCTTCCTCCACGGCATCTCTCCATCTCTTCCTTGGTCGTCCCTTACCTCTGGGCCATATCGGAATCCACTGGGTTATCCTTCTTATCATATCCGTTGGTTTCCTTCTCATGATGTGGCCTGCCCATTGGAGCCGTTGAGCTTTAGTGTATCT
Source organism: Chrysina gloriosa (assembly GCA_038088585.1). Lineage (NCBI taxonomy): Eukaryota > Metazoa > Arthropoda > Insecta > Coleoptera > Scarabaeidae > Chrysina > Chrysina gloriosa. The sequence goes on from CM076087.1 coordinate 5,078,569, forward strand.
TATAATATTTTCTCCCCCAAGTTGATCCTCTATTTCTTAGTTTAGTTTTCGGTCTTATTACTCCCTGTTCTGTGACGTGCGGCCTTAATATTGCTCTTAAAACTTTTCTTTCTGCTATCTTTAGGTCTTCTTGTTATTTTTAGTGATTGCTGTAATCTCCATTGCATACGTGATGACCGGCCTTATTAAAGTCTTGTAAATCTTGATCTTCGTTTTCTTCGTTAGTGTTTTGTTTTTCAGTAGTGACCTATTTCGTCCAAACGCTTGTAGTCCTTTTAATATTCTTTGTCTCACCCTCTCTTTCCCATTCCTGTCCATTATTACACCTAAGTAGTTGAACGATGAAACTTCCTCAAATTTGTGGTTCTGTGTTCTAAGGTAGCCTCGAGTATTGGTTTCAGTTCTTCCTATCTTCATATATTTTGTTTTAGCTTCATTGATTTCCATACCCAGTTTTCGTGCTTCCCTCTCCAGACGTTCCAGGGCTAGTGTCAATCCTGTTCTTGTGCTACCAATTATTGTGACATCGGCTGCATACGCAATCCATCAACCATTATATTCTTTTTGTCTAATTCGGCTTTTCTAATGGCACTCTCTAAAACTAAATTGAATATTGTTGGAGATAGCGGGTCTCCTTGTTTTACTCCTTTGTTTACTTCGAACGAGTCTGTCGTTGTTCGCATGTATCTCACTTTAGCTTTTGTATTTCTAAGACTCATTCTTACCAGCGCCCTCAACTTTTCTGATATTCCCATTGATTTCAATGCCTCTATCATTTCATTCCTGTTGACGGTGTCAAAGGCTCCCTTAAAATCAATAAAGACTAGATATATTTCTCTGCCATGCTCCCATGTCTTCTGGATTATTTGCTCTAGCGTGTGTATAGCATTTATGGTCGATCGATTGGGTCTGAAGCCATTTTGATAATCACCAAGGATTTTCTCTGCCTGTTCTTTCAATCGTGTATTTACCAGATTGGCCAGTATTTTGTAAGTGGTGTTTAGCAACGTTATTGGTCTGTAGTTCCTGCAATTTTCTCTATCTCCTTTTTTATAGATAGGCACTATTACTCCGGTGCACCATTCTTCGGGCATGCTGTTTTGCTTCCAAATTTCCTTAATCAGATCGCTTATTTGTGTTTGTAGTTTATGTCCTCCGTACTTGATTAATTCCACTTCTATTTCATCTTCACTGGGTGCTTTGTTGTTTCTTAGCCTGCTGATTTCCTGCAGTATCTCCTTCTCGTTAGGGGGTTCTTTTTTCTCGTCTTGATTTTCAGTTATTTGTTCATCATCCTCTTGTGTACCTTCTTTTCCTTCCGTATACATGGCCTGTCTGTAGTATTCTCTTAATATGTTTCCTATTTTGTCTGGATCCTGTTCTGTTTTACCGTTTATATCTTTCACGCTTCTTGTTCTTACTGCTTTATTATTTAGTTGTTTCATATTTCTATAGAATTGTCTGGTGTTATGGCATCGGCTTGAGTGTTCTATCTCTTCTAGTTTCGAATTTATCCACTCCACACTTCTTTTTGCTTTTATATATCGTGCTTGCTTTGTTTCTCTCCGTCTCATATGTTTTCCTGTCCTCTTGTTTTTTTGTGTTAATCCAATCCATTCTGGCTACATTCTTTCGTTTTCTTGCCTTTTCACATTCTCCATCAAACCACTCCTTCGTCTCTGCCTTTTGTTTCGTTGTTTTGAGTGTTTCTTCAGCTGCTTTGGTTATATTTTTCTTCAGCCCCTGCCATGCCTGCTCTATTTCCTGTATGCATATTGTTGCACTTTGTAGACTGTTTGCAATTGTTTCTTCTAATTTTCGCCTTGTTTCTTCGTTTTCTAATAAATCTACCTCCCATTTCTTTGTGTTCTTATTTCCCCAGCGTTGGTGCTTCTTGTTTATGCCTTGTATTATGGCCACCACTAGATAATGGTCTGTTTCTGCTTGTGCTCCCCTAAATGTTCTCGTGTCTGTTGTTTTGTTTCTTACTCCCTTTGTTACTATTATGTGGTCTATTTGATTTTCCGTTGCTCCTGATGGATGGTCTCCATGTGACCTTGTGCTTTCTTGGATGTTCGAATTTGGTTGATAGAAAAGTCATGTTTAACATTCCTGCTAGCTGACTCAGTCTGTGTCCGTTGTCATTAGTGTGTTCATGAATTGTTCCTTTTCCCTTTCCTGCCACTTCTTTCAAATATGATTCTCGTCCTATCTGGGCATTAGCGTCCCCTAATATTATAATTTCATCATTCTTCGTTACTTCTTCACATACCCTGCTTAGATTATCATAGAAGCGGTCTTTTTCAGTTTCTTCTGCGACTTCCGTGGGTGCGTATACATTAATAATTGAGATATTATTAATCTGCATTCTCAGTCTCAGAACTGCCAATCTTCCGTCCACTGGTTTAAATTGCATTATATGATTTACCCGCTCTTTCCCTACGTAAAATCCCACTCCCCTATTTCCCCGTACCTCTTCCCCGCTGTACAGAAATGTGTACTTGTCTTTTGTTATTTCACCCGAGCCTTTCCATCTAATTTCTTGTACCGCTGCTATGTTTATATCATACTCATGTAACTCTCTAGCAGTTTCTTCCATTTTCCCTGATCGTAACATAATTTAAATATTCCACGTTGCTATTCTTATCTGTGTTTTTCTAATATTCTGCTTGTCCTTTCCCATTTCCCATTTCCTTTCCTTTTCCGTTTCCATTTCATTTGCCATGGTCGTCCTCGTTCTTCTGCTCTCTCTTCTTCTTTTTAGTTTTTTGAGTTTCTGCCCTCGTTTTCCTGTCCGTTCTCAAGCAGTGCCCCTTTCTCTCTATCCCATCTATATTCCCTTCCTTCAATTGTAATTCTTTGGTATCCTATTTTTACTTTTTTCCCGTCTTTTCTTTCTTTATCTCCCACTTATTTAAGCTTCTTCTGTATTTCTTGTTCGCCTTTTGTTAATTCGTTGTCTATATATATTCTCTCCTTTATTTGTCTAAGTTTACTCTTATTTTTCATCACTGCGTGTTTATCCCTAGTATTTTCCAACTCCATCTTGTATACTGCCTCTCCCATCTTTATCACTTCTCTTATGTTTACGTTTACCTGCATTGTGCTTTTCATAAAATTCTCTAATCCTATCTTCATATCATGCATATCCTCCGTCGTTAGCTTCATTCCTATCATCACCACATTATTCTTTGAAATTATCTTCTCCATTTTGTACAATCTCTTTTCCATATCTATCGTTTGTTTCCTCATTATCTCATTTTCTGTCTTCAATTTTTCATTCTCCCCTCTCAGCACTTTCAATTCTTCCTGATACTCCTTCTGATCTCTCTTTATTTCCTTCACGTCTCTCATCAGTTCTTTCATCATATTCACTAGCTCCCCTTCTCCATCTTTTCCTTTTTGTGGTGTTCTTGCTAATTTCTTGCTTTTCTTGAATATTTCGTAAGTCTCATCATGCTCTCTTCCTCTTTTTATTCCTATATCCTCCGATGTATCACTCTCCATATCTTATTTCTTAACTTTTCTTTAGCACCTGTATATATATTTATCTCTTATCCGCTTTTTGCTCAAGTTCGGACACCGCGTAAAAAGCCGTCGGCCGGTCGACCCGTCGGACCTTGGCTTTTATCGATGTGCTTTATAAACGATTTACAAGAGATCTAAGGCAATATTTGTCTTACCTTAATAGAATTTTTATTTAGGATGACTCTTTCACTTTATTGCACTGTTCACGTACTCATTTGTATTTTAAAACACTCGTAAACGTCCCGTATTTTGGATTTAGTTACGCAGTCAATTCACCATGGACTGTACTCTGCTTCACCAGAACTCGTCTCAAAAAACATACCTATCAAATTGTCGTTAATAAACATATATTTACTACGTTTTATTTTTTTTTTCTGTATTTTAAACATGTTCATGCAGTAGCGGGTTAACCCAACAATCGTTCCCGAAACGATCGAAATCAATTCTTTGGAATCGACCGATTTTCTTTAATCCTTTCTCATCTCATTCGAAACGAATGCGATCGCGCGAATGGCCCGTTTCCGCCCCCGAATTCTAAACTACTAAACTACTTTGATGTTTCCATTTACGAGCCCCGATAATGTCCATCGGATACGTTCCCGAAACCGTTTCAAAAAAAAAGATACGTATTTCCTGTCGGTTTGTGATCGCTTGCTTATAAAGGCCCGTCCAATCTTTATTAACTATTGTGTAGTTCATTTTAATCGTGCCTACTGACTCTACCTATTAAGTTTCTTCAATTTTAGGAGGGATTTCTCCAAACAGTTAGGGTGTGTGTAGGGTGTAAAATCCAATTATTAATAATATAATCAGTCATCTACGATGTGAAACTGTTGCGCCTAGGAAAATTGGTGTAGTGAATTACTCGCAACGGAATTGTGTTGCCATAAACGTCTTTAAACATCAAAGGACTAATGAAGATGTATAGAACTTACTTGCCTCTTAATGTATGCACATCCTCTTCAGAAGGATAAAGGTTCTAAGGTAACTTGAGAAGTTCGCTGTATCGAACCGTACCTACAACGTACATAAAATACTTGTATTGATTTTGGTATTATCTTTCATATGAACTGAACTAAATAAATTCACCTCGTCATTTGATCTGCTAGGACTCCAGTAACTGAAACGTTTCTGCACACACGCGGAATGGCTCGAAAGTTCCAAGCATTTGGCTACAACTTTTTTATTTCATCAATTTTCATCGAAATTACAAGCTAGCTTTCAAATATGATCTTCATTTAATACAATACACTTATCCGAACATAGAGATATGTCGGTGAACGTGCAATGCCCCGGTTTTTCAATGTCGGTTTAAACCCAAGTTCAGGTTCAAGTTCAAGTTCAGGGTTTAAAAGTTGTTTTGCAGTTCGACTTCACTTCTGATTTTTGTCGAACGTCGAGTTCAACTTGAGCCGAAGGAGATGCTAGGTTCGAAGTCCGGATCAGCGTACGAATCATAAAAAGTTCGACATAAACTATTACTACTGGGAATACAGCGTTTGAATTATTTACATGTAAAAAAGGGATAGAGAAAATATAATAGATTCTTCTGGTGATGATGTTATAAATTTTGTTGCCCATCTTGGCCAGGAGAGAAGACCAAAAACAATTCGTGTTCCTCAATGTGTTAGAGTGACGACTGCAGTTTTACGTAACATTACTCGCGAAGAGAATGAAGATGAACCACGAATTGGGCCTGAAATTCAGCAAATTATAAATTAAGTAAATACTATTCAGGCAAATATCAATGCAGAAAACATACTGCAGGATAATTGAAGAAGGTACCACTTAATTACCAATTATTTTCATAATTTATTAAATGAAAATATCGAACAATGTTAGGCCATAGGTTATTTTATGCAGAAGGAAGAAATAGTGATTGCAAAAACTGTGGTCTGGTTACTGACACTATACAACATCAATAGCCTGGGCGCGCTGCGGTAACAGCGCACAATTACGAAATAAGTTACGACATCGCTCATCTAGCTGTATGCCAGTAGTTCTGTGTATATGTAGGCTGTCGTAACTTATTTCATCATTATCGCTGTTTAGCCAGACTACACATCAATCAACTTCTCACCACACACTTGTGTAGTGAGGAGTTTACTAAAGTGAGCGTGCCAAAAGCATCAGCATTTACCAATACTTAATGAATTTGCTAATACGATCATTACGGTTCCAATGTTATCTCTACACAATATCGAACATGTTTTACGTCATTCCAAAAACACTAATACGTCGGGGCCTGATTCAATCCCAAGCTTCATTTTGAGAGATTGCGCGCCTGTGCTTGCTGCTCTTCTGCATCGCATATTTGCATTAATACTGCAGACTTCCAATTTTCCCGCTATCTGCAAAACCGCATACGTCAGCCCAATTTTGAAAAAGGGTGACTCATCAGACGTACAAAATTATAGGCCAATATCTTCGCTTTGTAATTTTTCTAAAATCTTTGAGACGATTCTTCATAACCATTTGTATTCTGCAATTAGAAACTATATCTCACCACTTCAACATGGTTTCATACCAAAGCGATCAACTGTTACAAACTTAGCTTGCTTTACCCAGTTTGCGTCGGAGGTTGTGGATAGTGGAGGCCAGGTGGATGCGATATAGATCGCATCCACCTGGCCTGAAAGTCTAAATAGTTAGACTTTCAGAAAGCGTTTGATCGTATTGATCACTATGTCTTGCTCCATAAATTGAAGCACTACGGTTTTTCTGCGTCCCTGGTCAGCTTACTGCACTCTTACCTATTTGGAAGAATAGGTATTCTGTCAGGTATCTGTCAGGTATCTGTCAGTTATCTGTCAGGTATCGAAACTATGTTTCCCAGTCTTTTGATCAGACATCAGGTGTACCGCAAGACTCGGCTTAGGTCCACTATTATTTTTAATTTTTATTAATGACATCTTGGACAATGTGTACTGTGAAAAGTTAATGTTTGCGGATGATCTGAAGCTCTATACAGCCGTGGGTTCCATCCAGGATTGCTTGTCGCTGCAGAGCAGTTTAAATTGTATATCTTCCTGGTGTGATTCTAATGGACTTGCATTGAATATAGCGAAATGTGTAGTAGTTACTTATACAAAAAAAAACCCTACCAATCGTATATTCCTACCAAATATCTGATATTGTTCTAAGGGTTTCTACTTCAATAAGGGATCAATAGGTGTTTTATTTGATGCAAGATTATCGTTTACTGGTCATGTACACGATGTGGTTAGCACTTGCTTTAAAATTTATGGTTTCATATTTCGAAATTGTCGAGACTTCCGAAACACACGCACCATTTACATTTTGTTCGCTTCTCTTATTCGGTCTAGACTTGAGTATGCTGTTCTTATATGGTTCCCGATTTATAATGTCCATATTCAACTGATCGGGTCTGTTCAAAGAAAATTTTTTAAATTTTTATTTCTTAAGGCTGAGGGTTGTTACCCGGTGAGAGGTTATAACCATAATTTACTACTTGCTAGATTCAGCGCTTTACCCTTACAGGTCAGGAGGATAGTCGTTCTAATAAAGTTCCTCTTTTCTCTGATACACGGTGGGGTTGACTGTGCAATGTTGTTAAACAGACTAAATTTTCATGTACCTAGGTCTAACTCTAGATGTTTGTCAACCTTTTACATTGACGCGAATAGGACTAACGTTTTAGTAAGATCTCCTATATCGCTATTGTGTGCCTACTTCAATCAGATATCCGAAGTTTGCGACATATTCGCCGATACGTTGACGTGTATAATGAACCATGCATACCACCACTTCAGTCAACTTGCTTAGACACGTATTCATTCCAGCATTGTGTGTATCATTGCCAAGTGTTTGCTTGCTGCGCTTGATTTGATTTGATTTGTGATGATATATAGATTTAATATTAGTTTATGAAATGTATTTTACCTGTAATTGGGATTTTCCTATGGGTACTAAATATATTATTATTATTATTATTATTATTATTATTATTATTATTATTAAAAGGAGGAGAAATAATCTCAATGTTAGTGATTCTTATGAGTATGTAATCTTTAATTCTTCATTGTATACATGTAACTTTTTCCTTCTTTTAGTCGTATTATTTACTTAATAGTTCATGGAATCGTGTAACATGTCACGTACAGTGGCGTCGTTTATAATGTGATCTGCATGGAGTTTCCAAAAATTAAAAAAGGTGAAATAAAAGGTTTTTCCACTTATTTAGTTTTTATTTTTATTTTAAAGTAACTTTTGTTTAATCCTAAATTCTAATAATAATAATAATAATTTATTCTTGGATTCTCGTTCTTCTATTTTTTTCCTTTACTACTACTTACTCAGGTTTAAAAATGAATGAGACACTTTGCTGGTAGGTGATGTATATAGACAAATTCGTAATCTGCGATTTCCGAATTTTGTCTGCTTCCTGTGATTTCTATTGGTTAAAATTTAAATCATATCTTAAATGATCCAGTGGTCCCAACGACGTAATCACTTTTCCATCATTTTTCAACTGAACTACTTCAATTTAATCATTGTGCAATTCATGTAACAGTATTCAAGATTTAAGTTCAAGTTCAAGGTTCAGCTGAACCTTAGTTTAAACCGACACTGAGGAAGCGGTCATAAATTGAATAGTGTGAGAGATTTTTGGCTCCGCATTTGAACTTAATTTTCTGTAAAATTACAAACAAGTAATTTCTAAAATTTTCACAGATGTAAATATTAAGACCAGTGTAGTATAACAAAGAATTGTAGAAAAATAAAAATCTACATAACTCTCGCGTAAATTATCTCACTGAGGTATATTTGTTCGGCAACTTTTACAGAAAGTTGTACAAGGACCGCACTGCAGCCCACATTACATACGCCAATAAATTACACAGGTCTGCGAAAAAATTTTTTGTCAGCTACATGCGATATTTTTACTGAATTATATGTTTTAAAGTGCGCTGATTTCAAAAGTGATGGCCATTTTTTTCTATCACATAAGGATTTTTTGAAAATTCAAACACAAAAAATTGGTTAAAGCACTCCTTTATTCAAAATTTTCAAACAATAAATATTTTTTTAAAGCAAACGAAACATTATTTTGATACATATACTTATTCATGTTCTTTATGAAACCTCTTCTTCTTTTCCTTGATACTTTGACGAGTCCTTTTCCGATTTCCATCTTCAGTTTCTCGCTTAAGCAGCCAACAGTAGTCAGCAAGCATAGTGACATCCCATCGCCCTTGGTACCTTCTCTCGATATCACGGACATCCTGTTGAAATCGCTCCCCTGCTCTTCACTGTAAGCTCCCAGGTTTTCAGGAAAATAGTCTATGTGAGAGTGTAAAAAATGGACCTTCAAGCTCATCTTGCAGCCTTGAGCTTCGTATGCTGCTAGGATCCGTTGCACAATGGTTTTATAGTTAGGATCCTTAGTATTTCCCAAAAACTTTCGCACTACGTCCTTGAACGATACCCAAGCTTCTTTTTCCTTCTCATTCATAGTTTCCACAAATGAAGGGTCCGTTAAAAGTTTTCTTATGTCGGGGCCGGTGAAAACTCCCTCTTTCAACTTTGCTTCTGACAGCTTCGGGAATTTTGTACATAAATATTTGAAACAGTCTCCATCCTTTTGCAACGATTTAACAAATTGTTTCATCAACCCCAATTTGATATGGAGAGGGGGCAACAAAACCTTTTCTGGTGGTACCAAGCTAGTGTTTATAACATTTTTCTCTCCGGGTTTTAAAGTTTCTCGGGATGGCCAATCACTTTTTCCACTGCTGTTCTCTGGCTCTACTATCCCACAAGCATAAGAATCATGGGTATTTGGTATAGCCTGCCTGCTGACCCAAAACCATTGTCAGTATTTTGAAGTCCCCACAAATCATCCATTGATGGTCTTGATACTTGATTTTTTCCAGGATAATGGCCAAATCGTTATAATCTTCTTTCATATGCACAGAATGTCCAATCGGAATCGAGGCAAATTTATTTACATTGTGCAATAATACTGCTTTAAGGCTAGTCTTAGATGAGTCAATAAATAGGCGCCATTCAAATGAGTCATACTTTATATCAAAGCGATGTATGAGTTCTTCCACATTATTGCAGAAAACTAAATTTCCTTCTTTTGAGAAAAACTGGGTAAATTCTTTTTCTTGGTGTCTGTACCAGTAGAAAGAAGTGCCAGGTGATAAAAGGTTTTTATTTTTTAATCTAGAACCTAACAGTTCGGCTGCATCTTTTGAAAGACCTAAATCTCTTACTAAATCATTGAGCTCACCTTGAAAAAATAGTTGAGGCCTTCCATCTTCGTCAAAAGATAAATCTGAGCTTGATTCACCCGGAGGAGGTAATGTAGCTTCGTCCTCCAACTCACTAGGGTATTCATCCAAACTGGAAGGTGGCTGCGGAATAGATATCTCGGAGCTATGGGGCACTGGACGTATAGCTGAGTCAAGATTAGGATAACTTATGTTTCTTTCGTTTTTTGAATTGAATCCCTTTACGTCAACTGAGCAGAAGTAGCAGTCAGTGGTGTGATTTTTCTGCTCACGCCATATCATAGGAATTCCAAATCGAAATGCATTTTTCTTTCCCTTAAACCACAAACGAAGATCTTCTTCGCATCTTCTACACACCTTATGCGGGGCCCATGGTTTATCTTGATGACCAAGTTTTAATTTAAAGTAGGCAAAATAAACTTTCCTTACAAAATCACTTATATTTCTCTGTTGACTTTTAATAGTGAATTCACCACAGATATAACAAAAACTGTTTGGAGAAATAACACAACCCCTTGTAGCCATGATTAACAGACAACAGTACTGTTCACTTGAATATCAGTATGTCTACTGAGAGCTTTTCTTTGTTTCAAGCGACCAGGCGTCAATTTAAAGTATAAATGCAACTTAATATGCTAGAACTTACTTTGCGCCAAAATAACGGGAAAAGATTGTAGCAGAGAATAAGAAATGAGAAATCAAAGAAGAAATGATTACCGTTATTTTTCTTTAAAAATTATGTGCTTAAATTTTAGTTTGCATATAATTGTGTAAAAGTGTACGTCATTTGACTTGTCTCAACATGTTAAAACATTCCCAGTCTCACCAACAGCTCAGGTTGTTTTTCTCCATTATCAAATAAAAATCATATAGGTTTATTACCAATGAACATAGATACTGCAATATGTATACATAAAAACTTATGTGATATAATAATTTGAATATTTTTCTGTTTTTGGGAGGTCAAAATCTGTAAGAAAATGTAAAAATCCTATGCAGTTTTTTGGTCGCAGACCTGTGTTATCATTAGTGCTATACCGTACTGACGAGTCCCAATAAGGACGAAACCGGTCTGCGGTTACAGTCCGCGATAAACAAAGCATAAATTCCCTTCGTGATAATTTCTTGGCGTATACAATGTAAGCTGCAGTACAGTCCTTGCACAACTTTCTGTGTAAGTTGCCAAACAAATAAACCTCAATGAGGTAATTTACGTGAGAGTTACGTAGATTTTTATTTTGTAATTGTAACTCTCTCACCAAGCTCTAGTTAGTTAATACAGAGCAGTCTAACGTTCCACTCGGATCGAATTACATCTTACAATTAATATAATAATTACTTGCATCTATATACATCTAAATTTCAAGGGTTTTCATATTCGAAAATGGCCGCGGAAAGTTTCCCGTAACTAATTACTATTAGGAATCCTAAATCCTAGAAGCGATATCTTCTTCTCTGTATACCGAAGCTAGGATAAGTTTAAGTTTGTTTACGGCGTAAAGAACAATCACAAATGCAAATACAACGGATGTTTTATTGATTGTATTAACAACAAAGGGGGTTTGGTTGCGGTGGTTGTTTGTTTGTAGGTTGCTCCGGCTAGTTCCCCCTTGATAATTAATTAGGGAAAAAAAAACAAAAAGATAAAAACAAAACGTAAACACTTTATTAGAAGCTGCAAAAAAAGAGGTTAAAATTTAATAACTACAGTATTTACGAGTACGCGAGTAATAGAAAGAGAAATAAAAGAAAAGGTTGCGATATGCGTTTCTGACGGTTACATCAACAATAACGTAATAAATGGTGTCCACCGGGACACGCTTGTACCTCGTGGAAGCTGAAATATAGTGATTAATACGAAGAGGTGGTGAACGACAATCAGCTGAAAGAAAGAATGTATGGTACGAGTAACCTTGAGTCCTGTCGCCTTGATCTCGAACAAGGGGGTTGAGAACGGGCACGCCGAGGGATTGCAGTAGGAGTATCCGCTGTATCACACACGTGTTGTACGAATTCGCGTTCTACAACTGAATTAATCGAAGGCGTCGATCGATTAGATTCGCTAAGAGAACGTAGTACCGAAATGGCGAAGTTGTAAACGTTAAGCGTAAGAGTTCGAGTGTCGAAAAGTGATGTTGTGTTGGAGGCTCGAGAGATACTCTAAAAGTCTTCTTTTTCCGAAAACCCGAAAGGGTTTTAAAGAAGTACCGAAATCAACTGCAGCCAATCAGAAGCGAACGAATGGACAATTTCCAATTTTAGTCATGCAGAAGAGGGAAAAAAATAGAAAAGAGAACCTAACATACGGGGATGATCGGAAGCAACCTTTTATTTCGTGACGTCGTCCGCTTTGAAGAATGAAGGCGTAAAAAGGACGAATATTCCTCGCGATGCAGTCAATGGTGCCTGAAATAAATCAAACTTACGAACCTCTGGTAGAGTTCGACGAAAACAACCAAAAACTGCAAAAGGGTCGTCTGGAGAACAAGTGTGCTGTCAAATAAAATACGGACAATCGTACGAATGATAAAAGATAAAGATTTTTAAGCCGCAAAGGAATTCGACGCACAGTTATGCTTCGTAAAAATTCTTTTAAAACAAAAAGTACATGAGTTTTATTACTGTTTAGAAATTCTGTGAACGCAGATGTTCTCGTTTTTAAGTTACAAAAAGAACAAGTTTCGAGCGAAAGAAGTTGACCGAGAAGAACTAATTAATAAATTAATTAATATAATTGCTATTTTTCTTTTAGTACGCGAGGTGTAATAGTTGGATATCTTAGGAATAATAATATTCCTTGAAAAGGGCCAGGTCTATTCTAATAATAACGGCTAGACGATATTAATGTGATAATAATAAACTAGGTGACATTTTCTTTTACTTGACTAAGATCAATTATTATTTTATACTTTATTTATGTAAATAAATGAAAAATTATAATCCCGGCTTTTACCTCATAGGCGCCGCTTGAAATATTTTAGCAATTAAATGTTGACTATGAAATGTGAAATATCACAGGATAATAATAATAACAATAATAATATATCTTTATTGTCCAACAGAGATTTCCATTAAGAGGACAATATTAAGAATATAATATAATATAGTGCAGCGCTTACAATAATTATACAATATATTATAAGAGGTAATAAACTTAAGACGCAGTAATTAACAACTGATTAGGTGAAGAGGATACAGGGTGTGGAAAGGGTTAGGTAAACTCGGTTATTGCAGAGGTACAAAAGGACCCCGCGCAATTCTATTTGCGTTTGAAGTCCAGCGTCAGACAAATCCACGCCGGCATTCCCCAGGGATCACTTCTAGGCCCGCAACTGTTTTCCATTTACATGTCGGATCTCCCCGAGAGCCCAGCACCGAGATTGCAATCTATGCAGACGACACTGTCATCTACACAGGCTGCAGGAAGCAGGCGCTGTTCAGGAAACGCCTCCAAAGCGCTACTGACGGTTTTCTGAGTTGGACCTCTCGCTGGGGTCTGAAGGTAAATGAATCTAAGTGTGTGGCAGTTAGATTCTCGCACGATCGCGCAAACCCCGGTCAGCCGATTAAGGTAGGAAACTCCGAGCTCCCTTGGAGCTGCGAAGTGAAATACCTCGGTGTCATCTTCGACCGAATGCTCACATTCCAAAAACAAACTGACGAAATCCGAAATCGCTTCATCAAGGCCCGCAACTTGCTTCTGCCCCTCATAGGGCGAAGGAGTCCCCTTCACCTAGGGAGCAAGTTGCTCCTATACAAGACGACGCTTCGACCGCTTTTAACCTACGGCGCTATGGCCTGGTTAACAGCGAGTAAGTCTAACATCAAAGGTTTGGAAGCACTCCAAAACCGAACTCTCCGCCTCATCGTTGACGCCCCCTACTTCGTAAGGAACGTTCAGATTCATCGAGAACTGAACGTCCCGACTCTACGTGAATTTCTGACGAAACTCCTGAAGTCCGCGTGGGAAAGAGCCCGCGCCAGCCAAAATCTCTGCGTTCAGATGGTCGTCGATCCCCAAGATCGACCCCCTCCCAAAAAGAAGGTCCGTCGCCTTGCAGATGTCATCGATCTGGACTAAGGCAATTCCCACAGGTCCCTCGACGACCATCATCGTCCTCTAAACGACTGATAAATGGCTATTTTTCAGTCTGAAATCCTCGTATGCGTTACAGGTGAAAAGTCATCTTCCCCAGTTAGCTCTTCGCTAACCAACCTCATCTCTCCCCAGGCTGCGTGATCGAAGCAGCCTACACCTGAAGATAAAAGGGCGTAAGGAATCCCCCACCGGCCCTAGTATCGACTTGAAGTTCCTAGTCTATTTGCGTTCCTGGCCATGTGGTTGATAGGTGCTTTAACGAAGACATTTGTTCTGGCTCTGGCCACTAAAAACGTATCGTTAGATCTAGTCCCATATTTAGGTACAATAATGTTTACGGCAGAGAGTAAATTCGGAGCATCGATGTTATTGTTTACTAGTTTGATTATGAAGTTTGCACTAGTAATCACTCTACGATCCGAAAGTGATGTGAAATGATGTTCTGACAATAATTCAGTATAATCGATACCCCTAACCGGATAGTTACCTGTTGACCTGTACGTTAAGTATTTTAGGAATCTTCTCTGTACCTTCTCTATAAATATAGTCTGGTAGACATAGTGGGGATACCAAATAATTGAGGCATATTCCACCTTGGGCCGAACTAATGTGGAGTAAAGCCTCTTTAATGTCGCAACATTAACAAATTTTCTGCAAGATGTATTACAAAATTTAGTGTACGCGAAGCAGAGCTGCAGATGGCAGTTATATGATTGGTAAACTGCAATCGATGATCAAATAAGACTCCTAAATCCTTGATCTGTGTCTGCCTGGAGACGTCAAAATGGTCTAAAGAATAGCAATATATTATTGGACCTTTCTTGGTTGTGTAAGTGACAACCGCGCACTTATTTAAGCTAATGTTAATGTTATTGTTGTTGCACCAGGAGTAAATAGTATCTAAGTCTCTTTGTAGAGCTTCACTATCAGAAGACGAGGATATCTTACTAAAAATGTTTAAGTCATCTGCATAAGCAAGGACGCGACATCTAAGCAAGGATAGGAGATCATTTATGTAAACATTAAACAGAAGTGGCCCAAGATTTGACCCCTGTGGAATTCCCGAGGAAGCGGTAAAGGTAGAGGAGTAGAATCCATTATAATAAACGTAACACGTTCGGTTGTTGAGATATGAAGCCATTAAGTTTATTGCGGTTGAAGTAAAGCCAAATGAGCTCAATTTGGACAGTAATATGTTATGGTCCAAGGTATCAACAGACTTTGCGAAGTCTGTATATAAAACATCGACCTGACCCCGTGAGTCAATACAGGAACTGATATACTGCGTTACTTCAGCCAGATTCGTCAAGGTTGATCTACCCGACATGATACCGTGTTGTTGTGTGGAAATATAACACCGTACACAGTTATAAATCCTGTTGTAAAGTAATTGTTCGAAAATCTTTGAACAACTGGATAAAATGCTGATAGGCCTGTAGTTAATGACTTCATACTTGCTTCCCTTTTTAAAAATAGGAGTGATGCTACTTATTTTCCAGATGTCTGGAAATGTGGAAGTGCGAAGTGCGATGTTAAAAATCGTACATAAAGGGATTGCATAAAATAGATGCGCAATCTTTAATAAGAAAATTTGGAAGGTCATCGTGACCTGACGTGTGGTCCGCTTTTAGTTGCTTAAGAGCTACTAGTGTCTCATTCTCTGAAAAGGGTTCGACATTAAAACAATTCAAACCATCACTAGGTGTCGACGAAAGTGATAATGGTCGTGGTTGATACACATCTGAGAACGTTTTGGCAAAGGCTTCAACTATCACACCAGTATCTGTCAGCTCTTCATCATTCAGCCTCAAGCAACCAGGAATCCTAGACTTTCCCCTCTTTTGTCTAATGAACCGCCAAAATGCCTTGGGATTCCTGGGTATTTCATCTTCTAAGCCCGCCAAATATGTTTCATAGGCTGTAAGTGTTTGTGCTTTAACCAACGCACGAACTCGATTAAATTCATCTCTGAATACTGAAAGGCCCCCCAGACTTCCATTTCTTGTGATAGAATTCTTTTAGTTTAATCAATCTTATTAATTCTCTGCTATACCAGATAGGGAATCTACGTGATGACACTGAGTATTTCGGGACATGCTTATCAATGATCGAGAACATTGTTGTGTAAAAACTCGACACAGCGGAGTTGACATCAAAACGTTTCTCCAAGTAAGACCAATCCGCTCCGGTAAGTCCATTATATAAATTCGGAAAATGAGCTTTGTGGAAGTTATATCTAGGATTTGTTTTAGATGGAAAGTTTTTAATATTCCTAGTGTATGAGGCTATAGGAAAGGATAGCGCCGGATGAAAGGCATCTTCAGGAACTAACGGGTACAGACTATGTTGTACAATACTCGAACAACTGACATTAACAAAAATTAAATCAAGTAATCTATTGTTACTATTTACTATTGTATTAATTTGAGATAAATTCAGCACATTCATAAAATTTTGTAAAATTCTACATCTAAAGTCATTTGCTCTGTCAGGAGCATTGAAGGTAGGACAGTTAAAGTCGCCACAAATTACTATCTTCTTGTCAATCAAGTTTAAAGCAAAGTTTTCAAAAAATAACTCAAAGTCATCGTTATTAATATTCGGCGGAACATAAAGTACTATAAAATATATGGTTTGCGAAGACAAGGTTACATTTAGAAACCACTATATCTTAATAAGACTAATATATCTGTGGCTTGGAACTAAGAGGTACAATGTCAAAATATTCCCTTTTGAGAAAATTGCAATTGAAGTTTTTACAAAAATTCTTTTAATTACAGCGGAGAAAAATTCCAAGTTTCACTTATCAACTTTGGCTTAGACATATAATATGTTTGAATAGAATACCATAGTAAAATAATTTTTATGAAAAATTCAGAAATTAAAAAAGAAAAAGGACATTAGCCCTTGTTGCATTAATTTATGATTTTATTTTGTTTTTTTTGACATTGTCCGTCATAACAAAAACAATAACAAACAGAACAGCATTATTTTTTAGTTGTTTATTATGTTGTTACGAAGTTTATTGAATTCAAACGATATAAAAACTAAAAATAGTAGTAAAATAAAGAAATAATACAATCTACATTTAAAAAACTTTCACTATTGTGCTAAATCACGTTCTTCTTCCATAGCTTCATCTGCCAAGTAATCCACGATGTTAGCACTTGCAGTTATTTGTTCAATAAGATGATTGAAGTATGTACGATCAGTATTGCTAATGTATGGCAAAAGTGCCTTTAAGTCATTTAATCTTTGTGTACTTAAAGGAAGTGGTTCGTTGTTGAGTGGTAGAAAGTTGGGAATAATAATAATAATAACAATAATATTTTATGAAGTGCCCAACAGTTACAACCTTAATAGACACTACAACAAGGTACATACCTACATGTGCATAAACAGTTCTTCAAAAAAATAACATTAGAAAAAAATTTTACGAAAACGAAACACTAAAGGAAAAAATATCAAAATTTAATTCGCGGCTCAAAGAAGATGTCGGTGTAAAGTTTATTAGCATCTAAACACATCTGGTATAATGGACTTCTCAGTAGCACATTGGTTCTACACCTTGGTAAATGAAACGTTGTCATGTCTCTAGCAGCTCACCTAGGTACATTAAAATAAATTTGCTGCAAGAGTTCTGGACAATTCACGCTGTTAACTAAGAGATCGCGAAGAGTATTGGCACTAATTACTTCTCTGCGGGTATCCAGGGAGCACAAGCACATGTTATTCCGGGCCAATAGTAGCACATGATCAGTGTTGCGTGGTGGGTACTCTCCGTCGCGTTTAAAAATTAAATACTTTAGGAAACGCCTTTGTACCCTCTCAATCTGGAGCTTTTGATATGTATAGATGGGGCTCCAAACACTCGACGTATACTCAAGTCTACTCCGAACTATAGAGAAGTACAAACACTTTATGACGTCAGTATCGACGAAATAGCGCGAACTTCGTAATATAAATCCTAAGGATCTAATTGCAGCTTGACATATTTCATTTATATGCTGTGGAAAAGTTAACCGACTATCGAACAAAACACCCAAGTTCTTAACAGTGTTATTTGATTTCAGCGGTTCTCCATTAATACAGTAATTATAAATAACAGGATTACTTTTTTAAAAGAATCGAACAGAGCACTTCCCAATATTAATTTCTAAACCATTGCTTCTGCTCCATAACCAGATCTTATTAATATCTTGCTGAAGTTTCAGTGCATCATGTTCGCTATCAATTTTGATATACATCTTGACATCATCGGCGTAGGCGAGTGCGTGACATGTGAACTTATCAAGCAAGTCGTTTATGAATACCAAGAAAAATAAGGGTCCCAGATTAGAGCCTTGAGGCACACCGCTCAATGATGTAAATTCACATGAAGTAAACCCGTTATAGTGCACATAGTTTATTCTTCCAGTAAGATAAGATTTTATAAATGGAAGTAAATTCGTATTCAGCCCAATTAACTCCAATTTTCTCACTAATAATTTGTAACCTATTCTATCAAAGGCCTTAGTAAAGTCTAAGTAGATCACATCTACCTGTCCTCGCATGTCTGGGACACTACACAAATACTGTGTAAGGCAAACCAAATTTGTAACTGTGGACCTACCCTTCGCAAATCCATGTTGATTCTGTGATATTTTCGTGCATATGTTTTTATAGATTACGCTGTACAAGATCTGTTCGAAGAAAAATTACACAAAATTGCAATTGGTCTATAATTTTTAATATTAGATTTATCCCCATTTTTGAAAATCGATGTAAGTCTGGCCACCTTCCACTTAGAAGGGAATGTGCATGTCCAAAGAGCGAGATTATATATATAAATTTCAGTGGTTCTACAAATGCCATTCCACAATCCTTGATCAAAAAGGCTGGTATTTGATCGTCACCAGAGCTCGAATTAGAATTTAATTTAGAAATACTCCACAAAATATCCTCTTCCGTAACTTGCAAAACCGCTGCTGAATAACTGAGGTCATAGTCACAAAATATTTGCGTGTCACGATTGGAATTCTCAGAGTTAATAGCAGCAAAATTGTCCGCAAAACGATCAATAATCTCTTCAGGATGTTCAAACATCACATCGTCACAATGCATGGAAGCGGGAATTCGGGAGGACCCCTGTCGAAAATGTATGTATTGCCAAAAACTGCGAGGGTTATTTTTAGGTTTGATTCAGCTTGTGTAACAAATTTCATATATGCTATATTTATTTGGGTTTTTATAATACCTCGGACTCTACTAAATTCCTCATAGAAACATAATCGGCCAGTACGTCTCCATCTTCTGTGATAGTATTTTTTGAGTTGTAAGTTTTGCCGAATTTCAGACGTGAACCATGGTGGAAATGCATTAGTTGTCGACACGACATGCATAGGGACCGATCTTAGAAAAGATTTGAAAAGATAGGGAAGATTACCATATCGTGTGTTCTTGTGATTTCTGGATATGTCAAAAATTTTAAATTCGCCCTCAAATAAATATTTATACAAACGATTTGGAGTGTCGGTTGAATACTGCATCCATTTAATTCGCAGCCACTGAACTTGTTCGTTTAAAGAGTTCTTTTTACGATATACATAATGAGTATTTAAACATGCTTTAAAGTTTCAAAACTCGATTTGTTCCAAGTCTATTACTTTTACTGGAGGTTTATTTGGCACCAAACCAAAATTTGCCCAATCTTTAGGCAACTCTATATCAGCAGTAGTATGTTTTTTGGTCTCTTCTATTGCTGCGTGAATGCTATCCGCTTCCATATGTGTATGTTCTGCCTCAAGGAATTTCTGGTTAACCTTCCTATACTCACGCATACGGTCTGTGAGACCGACTTATATAGTATAGTATACGTCTTTCATTTTGACGTGAGTATAGGAAGATTAACTGTTGACCCTCAGCTTTCAATTCATTAACAGTTTGCAGTAACATCGTAGAAAAGTATATGTTCCAGTTTTGTCCTCCGCAGGAGTCGCTGTACATAGTAACTATATGTATACACCCTCTGTCCCAAAAGTAACCGCAATAGTTCGAAATAAAGCACGCTATGTATGTTATGTCCACAAAAATCATTGTATTTATTCGAAATATTCTCCATGTGCTACAATACATCGATTTGCACGGTCAACGAGTGCTTCAAACGACTTTTTCATGTCGATCTCTGGGATGGCCTTTAGGATGCCGGTCGTCGATCTTTGAATGGCGTCTACGGATGCATAACGAACTCCTTTCTGCTTCAAATGAAGACGAGGGAACAGGAAATAATCGCATGGGGACAGATCAGGCGAATACGGTGGGTGCTGTATCGAATATATTTCATTTTTCGCCAAAAATCGGTGACAATCGTTGCTCGATGACACGGTGCGTTATCGTGCAGTAATCTCCAGCTGCCTGGCTCGCGATATTCGGGCCGAACAAGACGAATGCGACCCAGCAAACGCCTCATAACATCGAGGTAATATGCACCATTAACCGTTGAGCCGTATGGAACGAACTCCTTATGGATAATTCCCTTCGAATCGTAGAATGAAATCAGCATTGACTTGATTTTCGACTTCTCCATTCGTGATTTTTTCGGATTTCCTTCTTCTGGTGACCTCCACTCTGCGCTTTGACGTTTGCTTTCTGGTTCGTATTGAAAGCACCACGTCTCGTCACCAGTCACAATTGTTTTCAAGAAGTTTTCATCTGCACGGGCTCGTGCAATAATGTCTTTGGAGTGTTCGATTCGAAGCGTTTTTTGGTCGTCGGTCAATTTGTGCGGAACAAACTTCGAATTGACTTTCTTCAAACCAAGGGTTTCAGTCAAAATGCGCTGAATAGTTGTTTTAGGGATGCCAAGCTCCATTTCCATAAATCTCACTGACGATTTCTTCGAAATTTTCACAAATTCGCGCACTTTTTCCACATTTGCCTCGGCCAAAGTTGTCGAAGGACGACCGGCTCTTTCGTCATCGTTAACATCTTCTCTGCCTTTACGAAATCGTCGATGCCACTCGAACACTTGCCTCTTCGACAAACAATCGTCGCCATAAACAATTTGCAGCATTTCATACGTCTCGGTTGCAGTTTTTCCAAGTTTAAAACAAAACTTAATATTGACTCGTTGTTCGTGACTCATTTTCTGACCGTTTACGAAAACACTCTCACAGGATGCGTGATGTATCAGCTGACTATGCACCAAATGTCATGAAAATTTGTCAGGTTGGTAAGGAAGAGTCCCACTACAATAATCAATCAACTATCAAGAGATGACGCCACTGGTTTCTGATTTATAGACGCATTGCGGTTACTTTTGGGACAGAGCGTGTATTACTATTTTTTTGAAAGATTATGTAAGTAATGGTAGATACAAGAAGCGATTTCCTGCCCACCATGACCAGCCACTGTTTCATTCCATAGATAGCATAAGGAAGATGATTTCTTTTCCTATTTTTTGGTAGTCCACAGTTGGCGTTTATAAAAACTTAATCCACTTCTAAGGTAAGGAGTCGGCAACCATTTTTGCAAGTCGAATGAAATGGTAACATAACCTGAATTATTTTGGCATTCCTCCTTATTTCTTCTTTTTGACTCGTATGCCAAATGTAAGTGTAGGTTTCTTTCTTCTTCGATTGATGTTCGTTCTATCTCGTTCTTGCAACATTTCAACTGCATGTAGACATTGGCACAATGTTTATTTAAAAATATATAACATTAGTGATTGCTAAAAGGACCAAAGTAGACATTGGCCTTTTTAGCTTTAACTTTTATAGATGAGTTCATAGTGACATTGGTTAGCAAAACCCTTATGTAGCCGTTCTGGGTTAAATTAGACATTGGCTGTTTCAGCAAAATAAAAGAGAGTAAGAAACGAAACCTAATGCAACGATTAACTCAAAACTGCAAAATATTGACATTGGCCCTTTTAACTCCAAGCCACAAATATATGTACACCTAACACTAGTAAGCTTACAGTCCTTAACATAGTCCCTCTGGTAAAAAAGGGAGGGGAGATTGTAATAGCAGTCGATTATCTTAGACTAAATGAAACGCAAATGTCAGTACGTAGTAGCTGGGGGATCAATATCTCAATGAAAGGATAATTCTTTTATCTTTCCAATCTGAGCGAAATTTTCAGGTCTCGCTTTCCGTTCCAGAACTTTGTAATTTGTAGTCAAAGCTATGTAATTTAATTCCTCCCTTGTCGCGACGATGAGTCGCAAAACACGATAGAAGAAGAAGATAAAAGAAAGTCAAAAGAAGCGGACGGTCAAGATAGGAAGAGTTTGTTTTTCTCCGTTTGAATGCGTATGGATTTACAGATCTTTCAAATATTTTCGCATTCGACGGTACAAAAAAGTAATGAACGAATGTATGAAAAACAGACGAACTTGTCACAAAGCCATGTACTATGTAGGTATGTATATTATTTTTACTTCTGATAATTCTGAAAATCGGGATGGTATATTTCCAATAACAGAATTTAATTTTTTTTATGAATATTTATGTCATTCATACATACATATGTATATAAAATGTATTATCTTTTGTAAACAACGTATGCTACGTACGTTTTAGGGAATTCGCTTTAATCAATATTCAAAGGTGTGGGTACATTTGATATTTTATATATTATACGAGAAATGTTTCCAATGTTCTAGAATCTAAACATTTGGCTCTAGTTTACCCTTCCAGTGAAGATTTTTTAACTTCGGTGATAATTCCGGTCTCTTCGCGATTTAATTCATGAGATTCTTATTCAAAAAAGATAAAAATAAAAAGATTTTACTGGCAAAAGAAATGGGTAATTTTTTTACAAAACCATCAAATAAACGAAAGGAATAACAAAAAATTAATTCGGTTGTGTTATAAAACACACAGTTGAAGTGAAACATCGAATGTGTTTAGCACTTCATAAATAAGTTGAAAAGTGACAACAAATACAATCAATTATTATATAAACGAATATTAGACAAAGTGCTTTAGACCTTTACAATATCAATTTAGCCATTATCTTGCTTATCATACAAAGGAAAGTTATTGCCAGTCGCCAGAAGAAGCAGTCGATTCCTTCAAAGTAGCAATTTTGTCTATTCCAAATCAAGATTGGAATAACTGTTTTACTATTTAGTATGGACAAATGAAAAGTGTAGAAATCTTCGTAGAAAATACAGCTTCTTCTTCTTCGTCCCCTTCTTCGTCTTCTTCTTCTTTGTCTTCCTCTTGCTCTTCTTCTTCTTCGTCTCCTTCCTTGTCTTCTTCTTCTTCATCTTCTTCTTCTTCGTCTTCTTCTTCTTCGTCTTCTTCTTCTTCGTATTTTTCTTCTTCGTCTTCCTCTTGCTCTTCGTCTTCTTCTTCGTCTCCTTCTTCGTCTTCTTCATCGTCTTCTTCTTGCTCTTCTTCTTCTTTGTCAGGAATGTAATGAGGGGCCAATCGTTCCAGTCGCTAAGACAAGCAGTCGATATTTTAAAATGTAAATTTTGACTGTTCCAGCTAAAGAATGAAATAAATGCTTTAATATTTGGTTTAGACTACTCATGGGCGACCTTTTTTGTAGAAGTTTTATGCTGCGAGTAATCTTGAAAAATATACATTTTTGTAGTATCCTTATGATTCATTATGAATTAAGTTTAGACGGGCCGTGCTAATATGCAACGAAAGAATTCAGTAGCGGGCCGGGCAAATCTTACTCGAGGCCGTATGTGGCCCGCGGGCCGAAGGTTGCCCATCTATAGTTTAAACTAATGAGATAGTGTATAAATTTTCGTGGAGGATACTTTCTCCTTTTCCTCTTTTTTTCTTCTTCTTCGTGTTCTTCTTCTTCGCCTTCTACTTCATCTTCTTCTTCTGCTTCGTCTTTTTCTTTCTAAGGGATGAAGTTTGGAGCCAATCGATGCCTTCAAAACGGCAATTTTGACTATTCCAGCTGAAGATTGAATTAACTGCTTTAATATTTGGTTTGGACCAATAAAAATGTTTTTAAACCTGCTCCTTGTTACAATAAGAAATATTTAGTATGGACAAAAAAATTAAGAAAATCTTCGTGGGGAATACAGCTTCTTCTTCTTCGTCTTCTTCTTGTTCTTTCTCAGGAATGGAATGGGAAACCAACAATTCCAGTTACCAATACAAGCAGTCCATGCTTTAAAAGTGGCAATTTTGACTGTTCCAGCTAAAGATTGGTAATAACTACTGTAATATTTGCTTTGGACTAATGAAATAGAATATTAATCTTCGTTTAGGATACTACTTCTGCTTCGTTTTCTTTTTCTTCTCCTTTTCGCCTTCTGCTTCGTCTTCTTCTTCTTCTTCTCCGTCTTCTTCTTTCTAAGGAATGAAATGTGGGGCCAATCGATGCCTTCTAAGCGGCAATTGTGACTATTCCAGCTGAAGATTGAAATAACTGCTTTGATATTTGGTTTCGATGAGTGAAAAAGTGTAGGATAAGTGTCTTCGTAGAGGATACTTCATACTTTTCGGTCTTCGTCTTCTTCTTCCTTTTGTTCTTTTTATTTCTCAGGAATGAGATGGGAGGCCAACAGTTCCAAAGCTACCAAAAAAAAAAACAGTCCACGCCTTAAAAGGACTGTTCCAGCTAAAAATTGAAATACCTGCTGTAATATTTAGTTTCTTCTTGGAGGATACTTCGACTTCTTCGTCCTCTTCGTCTTCTTCTTCTTTCTCTTCTTTTTTGTTAGGAATGGCATGTCGGGCCAACGATTCCAGTCGCTGGTACAAGTGGTAAATGCCTTTAAAACATCAATTGCAGCTGAAGATTTGTTTGGATTAATGAATTCCTTCTTCGTCTTCTTCTTAATCTTGTTCTACTTCTTTATAAGGAAAAGGATGTGGACACAACAGTTCCAGTCGCTAAAACGAGTAATCGATGTCTTCGAAATAGCAATTTTGATTATTCCGGCCGAAGATTGAAATACCTATTTTAATATTTGGTATGGACTAATAAAATAGTGTATAAATCTTCGTGGAGGATACTTCTCCGTCTTCGTCTTCTTCTTCTTTTAAGCAATGGTATGGGGAGACGGGGAAGGATGGGGGGCTGAAGAAGCGGTCAATTCCTTCAAAGTACCAATTTTGACTGTTCCAACTGAAGATCGGGATTTCTGCTTTGGTGTTTAGTATGGACGAATGAAAAGGTGTATAAATCTTCGTCGAGCACGCTTCTTCCACTTCGTCCAATGGTTCCAGTGGCTAGAGCAAACAATTGATACCTTCAGGATGACAATTTAGACTATTCCGCTTGAAGATTTAAACAACTGCTTTACTACTTGGTTTGGATGAATGAAAAAGTATATAAGTCTTCGTAGTGGACGCTTCTTCCTCTTCTTTGTCTTCTTCTCCTTCTTCGTCTACTTCGTCGTCGTCTTCTTATTTACCTTTTCCGTCGTCTTCTTCTTTTTCAAGTCTAATCTCTTTATCTGGTTGGACGTTGGATGGCTGGTTCCGCCTAATCCTCTTAGCCAATACATTATTTCCAACTCGTCTTATCTTCCGCTATTTATCTCGCTTTATTAATTGTTTCTTGATTCCTAGCTCTCCTCTTTGTTCTATCCACGTCCTTCTTGCCCGTCCACGTGTCCTATTATTTTCCCCATTCGCTTCAATCGTTTACCTTAAAATTGGGGCTTAACGTTTCCTTGCTATGTGTCCGTCAGCACTGCGCTTCTTTTTCGGGACACTTTGAAATATGGATAAAGCACCTATAATCTAGCAGCTGTTTATATTCTATGGCTACGTGCAAAACTAAGAAGATAACCCTCATATAGCAGATTTTAATTAGCAGAAATCGCTCGCAATTTCCATCAGGATTAAGTAATTGTGTCTCCATTTTCAGGGAGAAATTTTCGACATTTGTAGCAGATATCCTACTTTTACTACGATTGAACGTGGATGCGAGACGTTACAAAGACAAAACGTGCAGATAAGCGACTGAAAGGGCTTAAGTTGACGGAAAATAATGATTCTTCTGCAAAGCGTGCCTTAATTCTCGTCCGGTAACGAGATCGTAAATCATCTTTTTCGGCTCGGCGGGTTCAAAACGAACTTTTAAATAAACTTTCTCTTTTCCTTTAGAAGACCTTAGAACGAATTGATTCAGGACCCGAAGAAGAATTTAATATAGTCCGTCTCCCTCTCCTGGAAAAAAATTGTGATGTGATGTTCGTCGTTATAAATAGATCTAGAATCGTCCCCAGTCACATATTTAGGGAAAAATTCAATTTTCTGCGAGAAGAAGGATTCGCAAGGGATCTATGTACTTATGCGCGCTTCGTATGTATGAATGCATGTCGGAATATGTCAGGGAGTAATACGCCTGTATGCATGTGCAACGGGGAAAAGTTCATACCCGTATTGCTGCGCCGAGGGATTTATCCGCGTGCCTTTGGAAAATATTTTCTTCTCCTTGAAAGGAAACTGTCAACGGGGATATTTCGACCTCGTTAGATTATTGAAATTTCCTCGTTCGAATAAAGGTAACGTTATAGTGATATTTGCAATAACTTGAAATAGCTACGAACTCGTTATTTGCGAAATTTCTTAAAAATACGCGCTGGAAGTTATGTGATGACCGCGATGAGATTTTGTTACGTCGTGTATTAGCGCCACAGTATCTAATTACTCAATCCTGAAAGTGAGATATCTTAATTTTAAAATCGCAACAGAACGCTTACCGATTTCGCCCCAGGAAGGAAATTTGCTATCAGTCAAGGTGTCAGCCAGCTAATCGGCGAGGGAGTGGGTTAAATAAACCCAAGGAGCGCCACCTGTTTTACACTTACGCTGTCAAACCCTGGATAAACAGGAAAGGTCTTACACCGAAAAGCCCCTGGATAATACGTCAATCGGAAAACGTACAGTAACTTAGCTCCAAAACAGGCATGAAGGCTCCCTCTATCCGTGAGGATGGAAATCGATAAGCAATCGATAACGTAGGGATGTCGACCGCATAGAATCGAGGTACGCGCGAAGAAAGGAATGAAAAAAACGTAACAGTTTGCCTTTGACGTTTTATCAACTTCCTGGCGAAATTGCTTTTTAGTTAGGCTTACCTTACCATACGTCTCGGTTTCATCGTGATTGTCCCGGGTAGAGGACATGATCCCAGCGTCGTCACACACACTTCTTACAAGTCCCTATCAATCTTTTTATTCCGTTCTGTATCCTCTATATTTACTAGATTATCTCACCAAACCTCTACTTCGTTTTACCCAACTTCGTTCCACGTTCTTTTTCCAGGCGTGAAATACTCTACAGTATAGAGTGCTTTCTATTCTAGACCTCCAGTCAGCGAAGCTGCGTCGCCGTCCTTATTAAAATGCGCATTTCTAGAACGTTTTCCACGTGATATCTCTTTGCGAGACTCGAGAAAATAATCTAATTGTATAATACAATGCTTTTAGCTCTGCCGACGAAAGCAGTGTGTCTAGATTACGGTTTCCATTTATATTTGATGAGGAAGATAGGCCGGATGATTCCGCGCGTTTCCCTTTAATACAGTTATTGTTACGTTGAAGTGCAGGTACACACATACATAGAATATGGTGCTGATTTTCTTTTAGTTAACTCGTAACTAAGAAGGTAGATTTAAAAGAATTAGCAGATTTTAATGGTATACCTCCTTTTAATGAAAACGTATATTAAATAGACTAAATATCTAAGATCTAAAATTGCACCGCCTAGAAAGCTTTGGAATCCTTTGATTAGATTTGGTGGAAACCATCTAACTATTGAACAGTAATACGAGATATGATCAAAAAATACGGTGAATAAATTTTTTAAAGCAGCAACTGCTGACGCTATATTTATTTGTAATAATAAATCCGATAATCTGATTCCTTGAGATAATCAGTGCCATCTTAGAACAAGTTGTGACTCGTCACTGCCACGGTAAAACAAGTTGTGAGTTGTCACTGCCATGTTAGAACAAGTTGTGACTTGTCAGTGTCACGTTAGAACAAGTCGTGACGTGTCACCGTCACAGTAGAACAATTTGAGGTTAGAACAAGTCATGAGTTGTAAGTCTGGTTTCAAATCCGGAAGAGTGGGGTCGCGTTTAACGCATCTGTTGCGCATCGTAGATTTCGAACAACGCTTTAACATTAAGTTTTGTTTTAAGTTGCAAAAAAGTGCCAAAGAAGGCCATTAAACATTAAAATCAATATATGGCGATAATGTGGTGACCCTGAAGACCGTGTACAAGTGGTATGAGCGATTTAAAAGCGGAAATAAGTCGGTTGAAGACCATCAATGATCGAAACGTCCTTCGGCTTCGAAGAATAGACGAAAACGCGCTAAATGTGGCAAAATGTTACCCAACAGATTTGAACTAGATGACTTGTTCAATCCCTTTATTTTCCAAACTTAGCTTCAAATATGTCTTGCTCGTCGTTATTACCGTCGTTTTTTGGGTCTTTTCCAAATTGATATATAATTTCTTTTTCTCTCTGCGTTCCACATCGTACTGAGAATTTAGATGATGTGATAAACAAGATTGCACCGGCTTAGCTCTAAATTAACGATATCATAAAAGCATGAATTATAACAAATTGTATTTACAAGATTCTTTTGAAATATTTTACACAAATTGAGAGTAAGTACCTATTGTGTGTTGTGTGTGTGTAATTGCTTCTATCCGATGAATTTCTTGCTATGGATCCCCTCTTAAATTCTTTCTTCGGTGTGGTGAGGCTCTGTTTATTTAACGGTTACTTCTTTTATAAACCTTTGGTTTTAAATACAGTTAAAATTTCTATTTCAATTTAATTTTAACTTAGTAAAATCGTATCTCGATGATTTTGCGTGTCGTTGCTTTTCGGTCGTCAACCAAACATTCATTCATTTTTTTTCCGTAATTAGGACGCTTCCCCCATCCAAAAGTTACTATGTTTTCTCCGTTGCCCAGAGAACTAGATGTTTACTATTTCCATAGATACCGCAATTCAGACAGAGGTCTAGATTTTTGATGCCCAGGTGTCCTTGATTTCTTATATCCAGTGGTAATTAGGACTTCTTGTGACGTGAAAGTGTTGAATGTATGTATGTGTTTAAATGGTTACATTGCTTTCTATCTTTTAATCGATGCTATTTATAATGATTGGTATTTTTATTTCTAGTTACATTTTTTTCTCCTATTAAACGTCTCTGGTTGGACTTAAAAACAGAAGCTATCACCCCCAGGGTAACTAAGTCTCTAAAAGGTGGCGTCCGTGGTATTGAGAAAGTATAAATCATTAAACAAGATGTCATTTGAACATGAGACGTCCATGACTCTCAAACCCAACTTTTACTGTAAACTTTGATATATTTTAATTGTAATTAACGATGGATTATTTACCAATGATGATGGCAACAAACCATGTGGCTATTATTATAGAGTTCCTTAATATTACAATATTATCAGGTTCCACTCGGGATCTTGTTTTTGTCATCAATAGCATCTGCGAAGCAAAGCTGATTGATTTCCCAGTGAGTTTTCCTGGTTTTCGCTTTGCAGGTTTATGGCTATATCATCCATAATTAAGATGAACATTTATGGGCTCAATGTACCCCCAATGTGTCGAACTCCTGTTTGGGTATCTAAGGTCTCTGATCTGTTGTCAATTCTCACGCTATCCTTTATACATCCGTACAGCCTTTTGATATTGGCAATAAGCTTTTTACTGACATGATGTCTCTTTCCCAACGTTTTGTAGATAAGTTCTCCATCCACCGAATTCTGCTGCAGCATCTGTTCTTCGTTCTACTAGTTACGTATTTTATTATGTGAACTGCATCCGTTCTAAACCAGTTCTGTTCCTCCGGTAGTTCTCTTTCCGTCTCGCCTTTCAGTTTTTTTCCAGACAAAATGCTTTCATACGTATAGCATATGAGACGATAGCTTGAAAAGAATTTTCTCCGGACACATCGCGAGCTCGCAATCGTTACAACCCATTTGATAATTATTTTTTCTGCTTGTGTAAATCGACACTATACGAAGTTTTATCGGACGCGTCGATAGAGTAAACCGCGACTAACGTACACACACACGCAGTTGGTTTTATTTATATTTACAAGAGGTCATTCGCAACAAACATGTTTATTATTTAGTATTTATACATTCCGGAACGATGAGTTTAAGTGACGAATACTATGTTGTTGCAGGAATTAGTAATCATGACGACATGGGAATTTCAAGAACAAAAGATGAAGGAACAGGAAGAGTATTGCAGGGAGGCGTACGGCGGTGCTGCCTTCAACAATGCGACCGCTCCTTTCACCAACCAAACTACGGGTAAGCCCTTCCTTAATTAAAGAATGAGAATGAATGAAAGTATGAAGAATTCTCGTCACACCCAAATGAAGTCTTATTTTGTGCGATTTGATTCGCGATGTGGTGTCAATATTTTAGTTAATGAATAATTTTTATGCAAGGTCCCTCGTATGCTTTTTCAATTGTTATAAAAGTGAGGGAAAAATATTTGTTTTTTGGAACAAACAGTCTTACGAGAATAGATTGGAAAGTTTCCGGAATGACAATGAAAATAAAATAATACTGGTTCAAGTTCAAGTTTAAATTTTTGCAAGATGGCTCTGAAACGAGACACTATAGTTTGTGCAATAATTTTTGTAATTCTGATGCTGCATAAGAGGTAAAGCAAAGCGAGATGCGCAGCAAAGCGCCTCGCGCTATACTATGCTTGGCTCGAAAAGATTCGTATACTACGAGGGTAGATTGAAAAGTTTCCAGAATGACAAGTTATATTTTATTTTTCAATACAATCCACTCGAAACTCAACGCGCTTGGACCAAAGTTTCTCTAGCTTCTCTCGATTCTCTTCCGGAAATGACTTTCTTCGAAGTTCCCAAAATATTCGCTTAACTCCTCTATCTATTTCCACCAAAAGTTGAGTTTCAGGAGCAGGTGGAAATCTAACGAAGTCTGGCGGATACGGAAAGCTTTAGAACTTGAATTTTGTCAATTTTTGCTGAAAAATGCACTTGAATGATCTGGCCCATTGTCATGGTGAAACAACACTTCTTTCTTAACTATTCCCGAGTGCTTCTCACGAATTGCTGCGTTCTATTTATCTAAGAATGTTGTGTAACATTGGCCAGTAACAATTTTGCCTTTTTGAAGATATCCAATTAGCAAAATTCCTTTTGGGTCCGAAGAAAACCGATGCCATCACCTTTTCGTCGAGTGAAGTGAAGTCGAGTCTAGTGAATGCTCTTTGCCTTCTTCGAAACCGATTCATCACGTTCCATCCACTGTTTTGATTGGATTGTTGTTTCTGGTGTCAATGAATCATCTCTTGAAATTCGTTGGATTCCTCCTGAACACTTCCAAAACAATCGACTTCGGTGGTTCGAGTTCGAATGCGTTTTTGTTCCGAATTGAGCAAATGCGGCACCCATCTTGCAGGGACCTTGTTTAAACCCAAAGCGTTACGCAAAATAGAGCCGCGGCTACTCAATTGCACGCAATTTTATTCGGTGATCTATCGAAACCATGTCACGGATTTTTTCCACAATTTCTGCTGGGGTAGCCGTTTTTGGACGTCCTGAACGCGTGGTTCATTACTTGTATATGCTTGAATTCCGAAACCCAAAAAGTCACGGTGGAAAATGAAGATGAAGGTGAATCCTCAAGAACGACATCTATCCTTGGTTTGATTTCCGTTGCGATTTTCCGCTCCATATAGAAAAATTTGATGACAGCGTTTTATTAAATTATCAATATGCGGTTCTAAGGTAGTATTTTGTTGTTTAAGTAATAACAAAATTTCTAAAAAGTTACCATGATCCAAATTTATATTTTCAAGTGACATGATGTTTTCATATATTTCTCGGAAACTTAGACCTCTTTTTCCAATCATTTTAACCATATTGACAATTTCTGTTTTCTTCGGCTTTCCTGTTTTTCAAAGAGTAATACATCCAAATTTTTAGAGCCTCAAAGTGTAAAATATGAAACAAGAGAATTGTTATGTCTTTTACGATTTTCATGTTCAAAGATTCTCTGATATATGGTATATGTTTCCAATCATTCATTCCTGTACTTTCGAAGGTACTTTTTCCAGGCAATGGAGCAAAACACAAGCATAATGAACAGAACAGTGATTTTTGTCATATGTATAAGAAAGCCATTTACGTATCGTATCCATGATGGAAAACACAGGAAGTCACTTGACGTAAATGCTTGTCAAAACCAGACTATCTGACAGATCGATTTAACATTTGCAGTCAATTGATATAAAAGAGTTACCAACACAACGACATAAAGTATTTGGAGAAACAGCAAACCCGCTAGAAGCGATTCCGGAAACTTGTCAATCTACCCTCGTATGCCTTTTCAAAGGATAATATTATTATATAACATTTGCGTGCGTTTAAACCAATTCCCGAAATATTTTTTCCACTCTGAATTTGCTACCTCAATAATAATAATAATAATAATAATAATAATAATAATAATAATAATAATAACAAACTTATTATCCAACAGACATAATCTAATGACATGGCGAAGTTTGATACAGCTAACTAATTAAACATGGTTTTTGACGGCTTCGGGAACTCGTTGATGTGCCAAACAAATTGCTATCCACGCATTTTCTGTTTGACATTCTTTTCTCTCATCATTAAAGCGCACTAGAGATAAAATTTTCCATGCAAAACAGAAAATTAAATTTCTGAAAATACAAAGAAATAAAACTTCTACCTCTTCGTTTTTTTCCTTATCCTCGGAATTCATTCGAAGAAGACGAAGTAGAACTAATTGATCGAAATTTGGATTTCAAACATAAATCTTTTAAATGGAATGGACGATATAAAAGTAAATGAGTTGCCAAAAGAATTGAAAGCTAATTTCAACTTTGAACCTTGTAATCCCGAAACTCGCCCCGATCTTTCCTTTCGCGTACACTCTTCGAGCGCGATGAAAAAGAATTCTTATAAATTTCGACCTTTTGCGACAACGTTCAAAGACGTCGAAGTTTCAACTTTAACCATAATCGCTTCTACTTATCAGTACTCGCATAAATACTGTTGTTACAACGCTCATATAATTCGAATTGGAAACGATGAAAGAATTTGAGATTCTTTTTATAACTAGCGTACAGTAAAATCTCATTTAACCGTCCTTCGCTTATCCGACCCTCTATCTTATCCGACGTCTCTAAAGAAAAGAAAACAGCAACACGCAAAAAACTGCAAAATTGCGCACAATTTACGCCTCAAATTTTTTTATAAGATTATATGAGGTAATAATGAGGTAAATAAGCGCAAAACACAAAATGATGAAAAAAATAGGCAAATGAAAATTTTGTTTTGGGTGCACTCACTTATTTATCGTAACACACATAACAGTGATTCAACGTTCGATGCAGCCAAACGCAGTGGCCGTGAAATTAAATTTACACGACCTGTCCTAATATCCACTTAACCCTGCTTAACATATGGGCCGAATTTTACTAGTGTATACACTTCTTTGACTAAATAATAAAAATTCAGCTTTACTCCTGACTGTCTGCAGTTCCCAATAATTTTCTTCTGCAACTTCGAAAATTCCGACGTCAGTAGGAATTTCTTTTTCTGCTATACATTTGATTTTATTTTTGTTATATATATTTTATTAGAAATTGTGGTTTTATTTTTGTAAACTCCGAAGTGTTTAGCATGACATGCGACACCGCGTAGATATCGACAACAGGTGGCTGCTCCGTACTCTTTACATACAACGTTATCAATTTAACATCTAATTTGATCCCCACTAGGTGCCAGTTCGCATTTTCCTACATGATATATTATACAAGTGCAGAATGCAGATGTTCCATACTCTAATTACATCTTATCTTTTAAATATTTCCTCCTCTATCACTTCCTTGGTCAATCGAACCACAAGTGAGGAGTTAATAGCTATATTTTCAGAACGTTAAAACTTAGGTGTGTTACAACTTGACAAGTTTGAGTTTGTGTTTTAACGACGAACACGCCAAGACATGATAATATAAAATATATGGAGCTCAATTTCTTTTCTCACTGTGCACTTTCAGCTATTTCATGCGCCGGCAATATCCCTTAAACACAAGCTTAGACTTGCCAAGCTGTAGTTGGGAACGCAAGCGTTACAATCGTTTTTCGCCCCATTCGTGAACGTTTATTCGCATTCGTATTCGCAACCAGTTAGGAATACTGCTCATACAAGTATAAAAAATATTTCAGCGTTTTCTGGTGCTGAAATTCGATGCACTTGATTACTAATGATTACTACTGAGACGGAATTCGGCTGAAAAAGCCAATTAGAATTTCATGAATTTCCAAGAATTTGTAGTGCTTTTACAAAATAAGCAACATCAAGTGTGACGAGCAAACTTAAGTTGGCAATAAAGTAATAAATATTAAGTTTTGAAGTGTTACCAATCAAGTTATGCAACCAACTTGACAGAAGTAACAGTAACTATGTAATTATTAGAGTTTCTGGTGGATGACATGTTATCATTGAGTAGTGTAAACGGGGCGTACGCCCTTGCGCGTAAGTGGAGACAAAGCCTGGTTTACACTACTTAATGATAACACGTCACCTTCCTTTTAAGAAACTCTAGCAATTATGCTGGATATATTTGTTTTACTCACGCCACCAACAACAAAAAGAAATTTGAAATAGTTTTTCACTAATCAATAAGTAAAATATGATATAAATTAATACATTACAAAATTAACTTGAACTAAGTTACAATATGGTAAAAAGTACCAGTTAGATTTATGTAGGTTGGCAATAAAATTGCATAAATATATTCCCTACACTGAGTTTTAAAGCGATCAGATCGATACAGAAATCAGTTTTTCTCAAAAAGAAATAACATGGTTTACTAATCACATACAATGCCGCCAACTTCAATTTGTCACACTTGAAGTGGTTCACATTTTATTAAAGATAAATCAATATATATTATTAATTATACCGCGTTTGCGAGCCAATCAAATAACCAAATAATGTAGACAATCAAAAATGCACTGTTGCCTGTACTGAGTTAGTAAAATTTCAATCGTTCTCATAACCTCCAAATATAACATTTTCTACTGTGAGTGTTGCCAACAGATTGGTTATACAACCAACCTGACAAAAGACGCGTGGCCAGTCTGGAATTGTCTGGAATTTTTAATTCACTCTCATTTCTGCCAGGACTACGAAATTCAGAAAAGTTATTCCCCATCTATTCCGCTAGAGAATGACGGAGTTGTTTCTGATAGATCTTTAATTACATTTACTTCTTGTAGATTCAAGTACAAAACATAAGTTTGCATTTACGCAAAGCGGGCATGACGATAAACGTCTGGATCCAATCAAGTTCCCCGTCACGTTACTACCGGTTTTGATGATTGTAGAAATCTGAGGCAAAACTCTGAAATTATGCTAAAATCAATTTAACTGGAATACGAACCTGAACCAGATTCAAACAGAAATTTTAATGGCTGTTAAGCTACCACCAGAGATTCAAGCGATTAAAGTTTCTTACTTTATTTTAACTTATGATGGGCTCGACACTACCATAACTGGCAAAACTCAATCTTTAAACTCCTAACTCCCAACTTCTCCAATTTTTATATTTAGCTTCCGATTAATAAAAATCCGACACTTTTGTTGCAGGTCAAAAATTTTGCCCTCCATTTTTTGATGGCTTCTATTGCTGGCCACCCACACCGATTGACACGTTAGCCATTGAACCATGCCCTGTATATGTGGCGGGATTTTTGGAGGTAGGTAGATTTACTGTACATTAATTAAAACGAAATATTAAAAAACTAACATATGTAGGATATTTATTTAAGTTACAAATAAAAACAATTAAACGATGCAATAAGTTATCGGTCATTATCATTGGCTTCCTCCATTTCTTCATCTTCGGTTTCCTCATCCTTCGAAAGCTTCTCGAATCCTTTACCTTTCCTCCAACACGCTTTTAATATCAACTGGAACGTTGCTAGTCTAAATTCTAGTAATTCTAAGATCTTAGCTTGTTCCGGCGTTAATACAGTTCCCTCTTTACAAACTTCATAATCTTTGATCAACGTTACGACTCCTAAAAAATAATTTTATTGTACTTTCCTGAAAAAAAAAAACTAACGCTATACCTCTTTCTAATTTTGTTGGCATTCCTAGTTGCCGTAAATATGGTTCTATCGCATGGGAAAATTGCTTTAACAGACCCTCGTCCAATTTTATCGTAGTATCAACCTTAAAACCAGAACGGGCATAATCATCATAGGTGAAATTTTCGAACCACTCCGTGACTTGTTTCTTTTTGGAATCGGTGAAGAGCAAAGCGCATTGGCCTCTTAAGCATTTTGACAACTAAAATGTATAGCGTACAGGATAGAATTTGATACGATTGGAAAAACATCAAACAAACCTTGTGTAAATCGTCTTGTACCTCTTCTTCGGGTGTCCGACCTAAACCTATCGCTATCACTTTGTTCTTTCCGAAGAAGAAACGGCTCGGTTTCCATTCCTGTCGAATTTCTTGCATCTTCTCGTTTCTCATATTTTTGAAGGTGAAGACGTAGATGTTTTTGTATTTCTCGACGCAATTTCGGACGTCCTCGACGATTTTCTGTTTTAAAGCGAGACCCTTTTTATCGGTTTTGGTTAGGGAAACTAAAAAAGCCAAGCGGATTGTGGTTTAGGAAAAAGCCACTTTTCGAGGGAGTTTACTTACTTTTCTTATCACGTTTCGACTTTGGCATGGTTAAAACGTATCGTCTCTATCGAAATTCCAATATATACTATTTTATAAACATTTATTTCTGAAGAGGGGAAGCATGTGCTAATGAACATAACCTCAACCTCCACTGGAGGTTATGTTTTGACTAGATTTTGAAAGCGCGGCTGCGTAAAAAATAGTAATTTATGTTTCATCCGTTGGCTATACTGACGTGTCTTCTAATATACAGAGGTGTAGAAAAAGTTGGCTATACTGACGTATCTCTTAATATACAGAGGTGTAGAAAAAATTGGACGTGAGATTTATCTTATAAGGAAAAACTTTCTTGTAGTTCGTCGTGCGCGCTAAAAGTGCATGGTGATAAATTATATATAGATAATTAAAATAACTGAAATGAATTTACATCCAGTAGAACCTGAAACGAAGTGTTCAGAGATTGGTAGAAAGGGAAGTGTTAATCACAATTAAACGCAAAAAAACGACATACCTGAGACACGCCTGTAGAATCCTTTAATTTTGTGGTAGTAGTAGTGGGTATTTCAGGGCTCTGGGACTTTTGTTTGCCTTTAATTATTCTCGCATCAACCTCTTCTTCTTTACATTACCCTCTTAGATCATAAGATGTTAACCTTATCGATAAACTTCGCACAAACCTTCATCTCGAGCATGTTTGGAAGAAGACCAGCATCATTTAATCTCCTGGACAAGCGATCTTTAACCCTTTACAGCTTGTAGAACTTTTTGAGTTTCTGGTATTGCTTTCGCGCAAAAATGCGCATTTAATACATATTGGGGGAATTTCTTAATTGAATTCTCATATCCAAGAGTTTGAACCCAGTTTGAGACCTCCTTGAACGCCATTGAGCAAAAACCTCATCGAGCATCTTTGAAACGTGATTAAATAATTTAGCCTTAGGCGTCGTAAAATTACCGGAATACCAATCGTATCGAACATTTTTGGAATATGAATTAAAAATGCCAGTATGATTTGACATGTTTGATTGCCAGATACTAACTTTATCGGATGCGTGTTTGGTTGCTCCATTAAAATCTACTTTATTTATCAATTTGGCATAGTTGCTGTAAACATTACAAACTCCATGAAGAGATATATTTAGAAAATTTCGGTTCACTAATCGAGTCCATCCCTCGCTTGCATTATTAGTATTCTGGGCAAACAGCGGTAAGAACGTACAATTACGAAATAAGTTACGACAGCATCGCCGGCTCCCTACTCTAGTTAGTAAATCGATGCCGTATGCGAGCAGTTCCCTGTATATGTAGGCTATCGTAACTTATTTTATAATTACGTGACCAAATAATATACGCAACCAAGACAACAGTGTTGCCTGTACTGTTTTAATAGAAATTCTGTCGTGGTAACTTTCCTTCCCCTAGCCAATGTACGTTGCAGACACGGAAAAAGGAAAGACAAAAAACGCACGGCGAAGTTAGGGGATCGCTACAACTGGATAAAGCGTGCCGCCCAGATTTAGGTTGGCAATAAGATTGAATAAAAATGAAGTTGAGGCGTCATTTGTGACATTCGTGTGATTTATTTATTAATCGTTTCAATACAAAAATAAGTTTTTCTTAAAAAAGAAATCGTACTTTACCATCAATATATACAATCTGCCAACTTAAATTCGTCGCGATTATGACGTTTTCTAGTAAGTTTTGAAATGTTACCAACCGATGGGTTATGTAACCAAGTGCGCAAAAATCACGTGGCTTTCCAACAACTTTGAATTAACTGTACAAACTATATCTCCTATGTTTCTATATGTTTTCAGGACCGCAACGCAACTAGGAACTGCACCAAAACCGGTTATTGGTACCTTCACGATGAATACAAAACGTATTGGACCAATTACTCCCATTGTTACGTCAGTGATCAGCCGACGGTGGTCGTATCATTCAACGAAACCAATTTAACTATACCAGAGGTACTTATTTGTATCTACAGTTCGTCTATTTTGGACCTTTTTACACACGTCATATATTTTTATCTGTATGAATCAAATCGGTACTCCTAGTTAGTACAGAATGCATTGAAATAATCTGCACGTCTCTGACAGTCAATAGATTAACGTAGTAGTTTATATACATATAACTTCTGTGTCAGACATACGTAAAAACATCCATTAGACGAGCTATACTAGCTACCTCTACTTGATCCTTTGGTACGATGA
Organism: Chrysina gloriosa; assembly: GCA_038088585.1. Lineage (NCBI taxonomy): Eukaryota > Metazoa > Arthropoda > Insecta > Coleoptera > Scarabaeidae > Chrysina > Chrysina gloriosa. Next base: position 5,117,354 of record CM076087.1, read on the forward strand.
AATCCCGTTCAAGAAGCGCATTATTAGCGTTGGGCGATCGGCAGATTCTGTCTCCTACTACTGAACTCCCCAGGTTATCAGTGGCGTACCTATTATTCTATTAGGTGCTGTTTAAAGAATAGACCACACGGTATTGAAGGTTAATTTGCTAACTTCTTGTTGTAGTAGGAGTAAATTCAAAGCGTTTCAACACCAACCGCCTAACTGTGATTGGCCGCGTTTGACACAAATATTCATGAGCTCCTGTGGGGGTGGTGAACAGTGTTTGCTAAGTCAAGGTCATCCAAACATGTTGAGACAGCAGTTGCCATGTTAACAAAACGTAGAGATTTTATACTGGCTGCATTAAACGCGTTTGCACAAACCCCAAACTAACAACGCTGTCAAATTTAGCGTCAACAAAGCGGTTTGTGACATCAATCGCAAACAGTTTGGTATGGCGAAAGTGGCCAACGATTTGCTCCTATCTACAGGATAAACAACCATGAAACTTCTAATTGAGAGCACACTGAGATATTGACAGTGATGGAATTTGACAGTGAATGCGAACATATCCTAGAAGTGAGATTGGTATCACAGACCGCTTGTCGTGTCTTAACAGCGCTGTTAGTTTAACATTTCTTTACGATTGCTAAAATGGCAACCGCCGCCTCAACATATTGGATGACCCTTGACGCAGCAAACGCAGTTCACCAGAAACACTTCCAACAGTTTATGAACATTTTGGTCTGTGACGCGATCATTATTAAACATCGAAAAGTTTAGGAAGGATCGATAAGAAAACCTGCCCTACCACTAGTGAAGGGTCCGCCTCCAAACCTACACGGGGAGGGTTGATATACACAGAAGCGCTAACGCGATTGATCGAAAGCTTGCCGCGTACGTGGCTGGCGTACTTGGTGGGGGTCAACGTTCCTAAACTTTCCAGGGTCTAGTCCTTCTACATCCTTCATAGATGTTTGTTTCTGCTTATATTTCGATATTTATGAATAGAGTTTGTTAAAAGTGTGGTATGTCGGTGAACGCAGCGTCTAGCGCGAATTTATTAACCGACATGGCCTCCCTCCTACCTATTCTCCAATCAACTCACTTGAGTACGCTGCATTCACCGACATGCGCCTTTGCCCGATACCAGCCTTTTAACAAACTCTATTTATGACCGACGAAAACATAAACAACTAACAAAACCTCATTCAATTTTCAGTTTTATATTCCGCTAGTTAAAGGCATATCCAGGACGGGATACACGTTCTCACTATTCGCCCTTCTCGTAGCTCTCGCCATTATGTTTTGTATAAAGTGAGTATATAAAAGTAAAGAAAAACAGCAATTTATACGATATCGACGACAATTGTTTTTCAGAAAACTCCACTGTCCAAAGAATAAACTCCACATGCATTTATTCGCGTCCTTTATCCTGAAAATACTCTTCACGTTACTGAAAGATTTCCTATTCATAGAAGGAGTGGGATTGAAGTCGAATATCCGGCATAAAAACGGAGAAAAATATTTCTTCGTGGACCGAGAGGTAAGTTCCGGATCGAACTTCGATCGGAGGAAATACTAATTTGGGACGGTTTCAGTCGAATAATTGGACTTGCAAATTCGTAATCAGCCTATGGGAGTTCTTCATCATCGCCAATTACTCCTGGATATTGATGGAAGGACTGTACCTGTACAATCTGATATTTAGCGCCCTATTCGCCGATTCCAATCGGAGTATAGTGCATTACATCGTTTTGGGATGGGGTAGGCTGAACATAGTTTTCCTAATTCGTGTTGTTTTATTTCCACACCCTAGTTCCAACAAAAATCGGGGATAACAGGACCAATTTTTTTTTTTTTTGGCAATTGAGTGTACAGGATACCCTTGTTTATACAGGGTGTAACTGTGAAAATAGTTAATTTATTAGTGTGGTAAAGCTAGTATGGTATAGTTAACATAATCAGCAATAACAATGGCAAATCACGCGAAACGTTTTTGCTTAATTTTAATAGGATTTTGCCCCTCCCCCTACATTTCTACATTACGGTACTGTACTCCTCGTACACGTTTATTTGAGAGATAAGGGATTTTTAAAAGTCGAAATAAATAGTCGGGCATTCACTTAGTATTCGGGTATTCTGCAATGTAAGCAGATGGTTTCATTGAAATAGCACCGCCAGTAAATAGCATATTATCGACAGGTGAATAATGCATTTCTGTCACTATTACAGAAAAATAAACAAATGTTTTATTTCGCTGTCATTACATGAACTTGATCTATATTTGAAAAGTTCGACGATTTTTTACGATAAAAATATTTTCTTTCAAAAAGATTTATTTATTGGTAAACAATGTAAAGTCAAGAAAACAAAGAAAGTTTCACAAGAAATACATAACATTAGACCTGTTTGACAATAATATGTTTATGCAATTGCTGTGTAAAAATGTCTAAAGTTAAAGATTAATAAGCCGCAAATAACATGTTTGTACTGTGCAAGCAATGTGAAAAATTCGCATATTTCAAGTAGACCGCTTATTCATAAATTATTTATGCTTACTCGATCAATGATCCGATCGTTAGTCGTATTAGAAACTCGCTACAATTGTATAACAGGACCGGACTCAAAACTGTAATTATAGATATTTTGCGAACGGTACGTTTGGGGCCCAACTTTTATTAAGCAAATATTGAATATATTTTAATTATCCGTTATATTATTTACCGTTGGACAACTTTTTAGCCACTTACACAGTTACACCCTGTATATCTTTATAGCAAGATCACCAATCAAATTCTCGTTACAGGCCTACCCGTATTAGTCATTATTCCTTGGATAATAACCAGACTGATTTTCGACGACACGCTCTGTTGGACCACGCATAAGGAAAAAATGATATTTCTAATCATAAGAGTTCCGATAATGATCTCAATTTTGGTAAGATTACCCGCAAAAGTTTAACGGTGCAATCTCGATCTAATTCTCTTTTTCGTTCTTTTTTCGGATTTCCAGATAAATTTCTTCCTTTTCATCAGAATCACCATCGTGATATACAGTAAATTGCAAGCGCCGTTTTACGAAGAGGCTCGCAGATATCAAAAATGGGCCAAATCCACGCTTGTGCTGGTTCCACTTTTCGGAATACATTACGCCCTGTTGATGGGGATGTCCTATTTCATCGATCAGAATTCGGTCATCGAATCGATATGGTTGCTATGCGATCAGATATTCGCAAGTTCTCAAGTAAGTATATGAATAACTAAATGTTCGTAATAAGTATATAAGTATCGGATCTCCGAATACGTTTGCAATTCACGTGACCAACTAATATACAGTTATGTTCGTATGTATTAGGCACCCTTAAAAATTTTAAAAATCGGCATATAAAAATTGAAACAAAATTATTTCCGTATATATATCTACTTTATTATAAATAAAAATGCACATGATTAATACTTCGTCGGTCCCCCATGCGCCTTAATAACTGCTTTAATCCGCCGTGGCATACTTGACACTAAATGAAAACAGGTATCGGCAGAAATTAAGTTCCATTCTTGAATAATTTTGTCCCGAAGAACCCGTTTAGAGTCACAATGGTGTGCAGAAATTTTTCTTTTTAAAATATGCCATATGTGCTCTATAGGAGACAAATCGGGTGACTGGGCTGGCCAGTCTAATAAACGTACGCTATTTTCATGAAACCATCGCATACTCTCTCTTGACCGATGGCAGGGAGCATTATCTTGCTGGAAGAAATATTCTGGAGCCTCTTCCTCAAAAAGCTTTAACACTGATGGCTCCAAAACTTCCTGCAGCATCGCTGTATATCGGTTGCTATTCATGCGACCTTCGCACAAATGCATTTCGCCGACTCCAGAAGCTGTCATACATCCCCAAACCATGATGCTGCCGCCGCCAAATTTGACCGTGGGTAGTATGCATTGTTCCTGGAAGGCTTCACCTACCCTTCGTCTTACGTACTGTCGCCCAGATCGCCCCTTAATCTAGAAAAAGTATCAGAAAAAGACTTTAAAAAATAATTAATAATCAGTAAATAAATAACTTATTAATTGATTACATGCACTAAGTGATAATAAAGCTTACCTCAATATTTGATTCGTCGGACCAAAGCACTTTTGACCAATCCTCGATGGTCCAGTCTTTGAATTTTTTAGCCCATAGTAAGCGCTTTTTTTGTGTGCCTCGTTTAAGTATGGTTTTTTTCGAGCAACGCGGCCGTGTAAATTAGAAGCGATGAGACGTTTTCTCACCGTACTAGCGCTAATGGATACATTATGTCGAACCCACAATTCACTAGAAATTTCTATAGAGGATTTTCGTCGGTTTTGTATCGCGATTCTTTGTATAAGTCGATCTGTTCGAAGTGTGGTACGGCGTTTTCTTCCCGTTTTTGGTTTGTTTTCGTAACTGCCAGTTTCTCTAAACCGATTTAACGTGGTTTGCACGGCACAGCGCGAACATTTAATTTTTTTGCAATCGCAGTTTGTGAAAAGCCTTCCGTATTAAGTAAAATTATTTGACCCCTTTCTGCGATACTTAATTCGCGTGTTTTCGGCATAATTTAAGAATATTGTTTATAAAGACACTGTAACACTCAAACAGCACGCATTCGAATAGTTATAAACACTTCGTCGGTTTGTGGTTTGAACAATACTAAATACGCCAAAACAAGTAATTGCATTATAATCCTAAAATTGGTGATTATAAAACAGGTGGGGGTTTGAAATACATCTATGCGGTGCTTTTGTAAGATATTTTATGACCGCCTACCTCGAATTTTTATGGTACTTGAAATACAGAATGTTATCGGGGGTGCCTTATACATACGAACATAAGTGTATATGCAACCAAGATTGTACTGTTGCCTATACTGTTTTGGAGCGTTTCGACCAGAACCACATTTCACGTTCTCATCGAATATTTCCTTAATAACACGTCTCTCGTTCCGGAAATTGTTTTAACCGTAATGTGCGCAAATAAAGGTTTAATTTGATGTATGATAAGTCATACTTCCGACTATTTCGATTTTCTTCGAAATCTCCAAGGGGTACCCCTTTGGAAATTTAGGAAAAATTGTAGATGTTTCAAATTAGACGAAACTTGGTGTATGTACGTTTCCGAAGGCGTAGAATGCGTTTTCGGCATCACAATCGATGAGAATTGCTTCGTTTGGATCTTGGAGCATACAGAAACGGTTCGACCAGAACCACGTTTCACGTTCTCGTCGAATGTTTTCTTAATAATACGTCCCTCGTTCCGGAAATTGTTTTAACCGCAATGTGCGCAAAATAAGGTTTAATTTGATGTATGATAAGTCATACTTCCAACTATTTCGATTTTCTTCGAAATCTCCAAGGGGTACCCCTTTGGAAATTTAGGAAAAATTGAAGATGTTTCAAATTAGACGAAACTTGGTGTATGTACGTTTCCGAAGGCGTGAAGTGCGATTTCGGCATCAGAATCGATGGGATTTGCTTCGTTTGGGTCTTGAAGCATACCAAAGCTGTTCGACCATGACCACGTTTGACGTTCTCATCGAAGTTTTCTTAATAACACGTTTCTCGTTCTGGAAATTGTGTTTTTACGTTTGAAATTTTTATCAGATTAAACAATTAAAAATATAACCTCCGTGTCTATCCAGTTTTTTTTTGTATCTCACTTAGTTTTCGAGAAAGAAATAAAATGCACTGACAAAATCCTATGGTCTAGGAAAATCTCTCGGCATCAATGCATGCACCCATTGAATGTGATATGGATGGAGTAAATTTTCATGGAAAACCTTAAAAAACACTTTCCTGACTTTGTGCATATTTACTTCACAGGATCTGATAGTGTTTGCACGCTAGAAGCAAGAATGAAGCAAGTTAGGACGCATATTTATATGAACTTCTTCTCATAAAATATAGCTATGAATCACCTGCTGTAATTAAAGATATCGCTTAATTTACACTCTATATATACAGGGTGTTTCATTGTGTGCCATGTATCTGGCGAATGCTTGCCCCAAAATATGATGATTTAACGTAAAACACTTGTTGTTAGATAAAATATTCCTCCTAACCGAGATACAGGTGTTTTATTTAAAAGTATAACGATTAAAGATAAAAACGTATTTAAGTTTCGTTAAAAAATGTATTAGAACTATTTGTAACTCAAAATAAAAATAATCAACAATAGTATACTACATTTTCAAATTGACCTTAATCGACTTCAATACGTTATTGAATTCTTGCTTTAAAATTCGTCCTAGTCCTTCAAAATATGTTTGTTTTTATTTCTTACTAATAAAATTCGCAGAATTTTGTATTTGTTGCCATAATTCGTATCCTGAGCGTACACTAGTGTCTTCGTATGCCCCCAGGAGTAAAAATCCAGGGGTTAAAATCGCGACTCCGAGTAGGCCAAGGAAATTTACTTCCTCGCCCTATCCATCAATGAGAAAAATGATTATTTAAATTCGCACCACTAGGGGGATAATGTGGTGGAACGCCATCTTGCATAAACCATCTATCTCTTCTTCTCTTTCAGCAACTGTTTCAACTCGTAAAAAGGCGTAGTTTGGAGTAATTGTAATGTAATAAAAGACTTTGTATATGGCATAAATCGGATACGTGGGGAAACACGTACTCACTTTCCCAAAAACATTTTTACCGAAGAAGATTTGATTCACTCCGAGCATTCCCGAACGATAAAAACCAAAATTCAACGAAGGCGTTTTATTTATTTCTATTCTCTAGGGCCTCTTCGTCGCCATCCTCTACTGTTTCCTCAACGCGGAAGTACGAACCGAATTGAAACCGCACGTCCACACCTTCTTGACGGGATGGGCAACGCACGACGTCTTCAAGTACGTTTTTCCGTGCCGGAACAAATATCTAAGGTGAGCATTTGGGTTTTCGAGACGAAAAATTAAAAAAGTTATCGGCAGTGTTCTCGTAAACAGATCTGGAAGGGGTAGGCCGTCGGTATGCACGACCATGTCATGCAGTTCCCTGTATAATAACGGAATTAACACCCAAAGAAGTAGCAAAGTCAGATTGGATACGTCGAGGAGTAAATTACCGAATATTCCAGGTAAGTCGGAGATTTGGATTGGCGCGAAATGTCGAAATAGGTTGTAAAGAGGGGACCATCTCAATCGTGACGAATTTAAGTTGGTAGCATTGTATATATTATTATCATTAATAATAATAATAATAAATATTGGCGATAAACTACGATTTTTTCTGAAAGACTCTGTTTCAAAACAAATTAATGAATAAATTACAGTGAGTCAAATATAAAAAGAAACTTCAAGGTCAGATGGAAAATGTAATTTCCCACAGCGCACTTCCAATCCCTTCAATCCAGGCCGTGTATTTATTCAATTTTATTGCCAACCTAAATTTGGTCATTACGCTTGAAATGGCTCATCCTGTATTACGATGAAAGAAACACTTATTATTATGAGTATAATGCCCTAAGAGTAAATGTTTGTTTTTCTTTTCATGCCCCAATAAAATGAATTTTTGGCGCTTTTGATTACTGCGTAATCTTAATTGTAAGTAGGCAACGTAAGTGTGCAAAAATTCGGTGTAAAACAATTTAAAGTCTGATTTTTTAGCAGTTCCAATGTAATTCGAGTTAAAACTTGGTTTAAAAAAAAAATATTAACTTGTAAGAATAATTTTCGCTTTTTGTTTTTTCCTAAAACGAACTCCTAGAACCGCAATAAAATTAGTAAAAAGCAATCCTCAAAATTTACACTTTCATGCGCAAATTTCATATACAGGGTGTTCCATAACGTGATTGCCACAGCTTAAGGATATGTTACTGAAGAAATGTTAAGTTAAAAATGTCTAATAAACATATGCCCAAAACTCAATCGTAACTGAGCTACAAGCATTTGAAGTTTTAGATAACCCTACTATAATGAAGGTATTACGTACGTTGTTATTAAAAAGTCGGGGTGTTTGTGATTCACCATTTATTATGAAGTTAATGTAGCATATTTTGTGTGTGTGTGTGTGTTACATTAAAATACTAATAAAAATATTCATTTTTCGAACGAATTGCATCAGTAACATATCCTTAAGCTGTGGCGGTCACATCATGGCTCACCCTGTATAAAAGTATTCCTGTTCTTCACGCTCTTTCTCTCTCAAATATTGCAATTTTTTTTCGTCAACAGATAGAAGTAAGCAGCACGTTTGTCGTCCCACCATCAGAAGTTGGCACGAAGCTTCGGTTCGATGGAGTTCAGACCGATTTCCCTCGGGATTATCGAAAGACATGCAAGTCAATTACTATTCAAACGGAAACCTTCCAGTAAGTGCGAGCAACGCGAACTTTTTTTTTCGGGAAATTCTACGTTTTGTATATATAACATACGATTCGATTTACAGAATGAAAAATCTCCGTGTCTAGATATCGCGACGGAGAACAACCATCAGATCGAAAATCGCAATCAACACGAAACTTCTTTCATGCTACCTCACCAGAGACCATAAACTACCATAAACGTATGAAGCAAACGTTTTTTTTTTTTTTTTTTTTTTGAAGAAATATATCCGTATTCTGTACGTGGCTTGTGATAATTGTACGATTTAAGATTCGGAATTATAAAATAGGAAATAGGAAGGAGGCGAGATATAATAGAAATAACAGGGTATTAATATCGAGATTAAGATCTATCTAACAGTTTCCTATTTTAAATGGAACGGGACCGTTCGTTTCTCTTCTTAAGCCCGTTTTACATTATCATATTAAATTGTACGTAAAAATTGAATACTATTTTATAGTACAATATAAAACACTGTACTATTTTTCTGTGCAAAATCATTATATGACATTAGAACCTATCCAATTTTCATACTAAATGTGTTGACTTGCGTCTGCTCACTAGTCTGGATTGCACGTATTCCAATCTAACCTCATTTTCTTATTTTATTTTTTTTTGTTACAGTATAAAATAAACGTGGGTTTATACATTATACTGTGGTCGTGTCAGCAAATGTTTTTATTGAGCGGTTTACTGAAGGTATTAGTGTTATTAGCTTAATATAAAATTAATCTTTTTGGAGGTTATGAGAAATATTTGTAAATACTGTGTGATACTGGTGTACAATTTGAAACGAGGATGTAGCATGGCACAGAATCATAAACAGAATTTTTGCACAAGTTCATAATACATATGTAATAGCCCTAATGAATGATGGAGTCTAAATTCATACAATAATCTTATACAAAAGACTGGTAAATCGTTTTACATTGTACTAAAAAATAGTGTTCAATTGTTTGGTACAATTTAATATGATAATGTAAAACGGGCTTTTTTTTGATTGTTCGTTTCTTCGATTTTAGTTGGACGTAATGTATTTTAAAATATTTTTTTTTGGCAGTTCCAATGTAATTCGAGTTAAAACTTGATTTTAACTTGGTTTATTTATGTTCGTCAATGGTGCTAGGATAAATAACGTAACGTTGGTATCAATGACATTGAAATGCTGAGTAAAAATCGTCATACCGAAATAATTTGGGGTTAAGGTACTCGAGAAAACATTAATTTTATATTTAATAAGACATTGACTACAAGAGAGTAACAAACATATTACTTATCTATGCCATATATTAGTGTGACGTCACGCCGCCATTTTTTGTTGATGCAGATCAGGATCATGTTTCTAAACAAACCTTTCCGTCATAAGAAATAACACGCGTGAAATCTTTATAATTTTATTTTGAATGATAAATGGGTATTTAACGTTGGGTAAGTGCGGTATGACGTCAAGTACATATAGCAACTCTTGTTAACATAAAAATATTTTTTAAAAAAATGTAAAGTCTATTTGTTTTAGCAGATTTATTCAAACAACATAACCTTAAAAAACTAAGATCGATATCTACAATTAATGTAAGTAGAGTTGATTCATCATCGTTTGGCACCAAACTGCGTATTGACCTCAATGATGCTGTATACAGACCTTTTAAAAATATTGGGTTAGTTTGATTTGTGTAGGAAATTTGATTTGATTAGAATTTTTCGATTAATAAAATATTAAAACTAAATTGCTTGAAGAGAAAAGTTTTCAATTAAAGCGTTAATAACGTTTATAGCACCCGCGACATCTCTCGGTATGAGTAAGAAAGCTTCAATTTGTTCTTTTGTTTGGCTTCATCATAACAAAAATCCAAAATGATATTCGGGGGTCCACAACAAGAAGGATTTTGGGAACTGCTTTTTTACTTTTGGGAACGCACTAAATTCGTTAACTTTTGGCGTCATATGTACGAAGGCAATTCGTAAAGTAAGCCCCGTTTGGTTATTAAAAAACATCAATACATGAAAAGGTTTTTATTATATACTACTTAAAGCTCCTACTTTCAGCTATTTTTTTACATGGTTGTCGTTAAGCTTGAGACATTTGTCATAATGATGAACCAGTTTTTTATGCCCTTTTCATGTTATTTACACACAGAAATCGGATAACAGTACGTAATTCGCAGTCAGTGGAATTTTCAATTGCAATATCATTGCATCATTTTAAACGACCGAAGTAGCACGAAAGAATGTCCGAAAGATTCTCTCACTGGCACTGCCAGACTCACACTGAATCAGACTACACCGTAGAGCTGCGATCGCGACGATATCCCCACTCTTCTGCTCACTAGGCAGAAACGGAACTTTACGAATCGCCATTGTACATACAATACAACAAAAGGCACTGTTAAGCATCATTTGTAAGACCAACAAATATTGCCTTGCAAGATTATCCGAAACGACGAAAACGATTAGAATCAAGACTGCATTTCGTCATTTCCTACTCCTCCATTTTAATGTCATTAAGATTATACTGGTCAATCCTAGCAACTGTGACGATTTTCATCGAAGAAGCTATCTCCGATTTCATAATTTCTCAAACGCGTACTTAATTACTCAACGTCTATCTTAGAAATATTAGAGAAAAATCAAATTTTGCATGCATCACAACATCGTGTATATAATTCATAATAACACTCACATTTAATATATTTAACATATCAACCACATTTTCACATCTCTTTCGTAAGATCCTGATGATATGTAATTTCACGTTTGCACCACGTAATAAAAACCTAACGATGTATTGTTTTTAACTTTAATTATTACGAGGGGTGCCTTTTAAGTTGTACAGGAACTAGGGAAAAAAACCAATTTTTGTTGGAACAAACTATTTTATTGCTGTCCAAATATTCGCCTTTAAGGTTTATATCCAGTAAACATTTTTAAATTTCGCGGGTAGTTTAAGTTGGCCGATCTGGCAATAGCGAACATATTCGCATGCATTGTGCTTAAAAATTGGCGAGTATGTCCACTATTGCCGGATATATAAGCTTAAACTGTCTGCGAAATTTAAGAAATGTTTACTGGGTACATTTTTGCACGCGTTCAAGCCAATTCTCTAAACATTTCTTTCACTCTGAAGTTGCTATCTCAAAAACATGGTTTTTGAAGGTTTCTCCAGCTTGTAAACCGTCTCTTCTGATGATGCTTTATTATCAAAACTTGAGCGAAGCGATTCAAGGCATTGTTGTTGAGTAAAGCCACTTTTTACTTTTTTTTATTTACTACGTAGCAAATCATTCAACATAAATCATTATGTAAAATTTCCATTCTTTCGCAAAATTGCTTTTTTAGACGTTCGCTGTCAACAAACTGCTTGGTCGATTTTTGAGCTACCACTGTTTTTACAATAACAAATGTCAAATTTCCCGGATATAGTAATAACTAAAGTTCGACAAACGAATGCATGATAAGATTGATAAGTTATCATTAAATAGTGTAAATCTTATTATTCAATGATAAGTTGTCATTGATAAGTTATCATTGAATAATAAAATTCGGAGGGGTAACAGCGTCAGTCCGATTTACACTATTTTATGATAACACGTCATCCACCTTTTTAGTAAACTCTAGTAATGACACATCTCAATAGCGCCACTTAGTGGTCGTTTGTAAAAGCATAAAATGCGCCCCTCGTACTTATGTATACGTATCCGCAAGAAAAATTATATTTGTACTGTTCTGTATGTGCCATTTTCTTAAAGTATATGTTGTATCAACACATTTTATACCTTTTAATTAATTACTTCTAGCATAAGAATTTAATAAATATTATATTATATATGTATGTATAACTTAATGTGATATCATCTATACTTTACCTCATTGTGATCATTTACTACGTGTAGTTTTACAAGATAATACGTATAAAATCTAAATGTGTAAGTTTAAATCAATCTAAGAGTACAAAGAACCCAATATTTAATTTAATTGACGAAACAGAAGTTTTTTTAATATTATTTTATATGCATATTTTTATCCATTACCACGAGTATAATGTGCTTAAATCGCAAAAAAAGAAAATGAGATAAAAAGTAGAAAATCAAGATCATCATTTCTTTGTTCTTCAAGACGTTAAGGAATAAAATATGTATGTAATTTTAGTAAGTTTGTATCTCTAACCATGACACAAGTAGTGATGATGTTCTATTTTTACGATTGTACAAAAAGGAAATAGTAATTATTATGTCATTAAAACTTATTTTTTAAAGAAATGTTGCTTTATTTTATAGGTATTTTTCCACATCTCGAAATCACTAAATTGAATATCGGTTTCAGTTGGCAACAGCGAGATATTGGCAGTAATAGAATTTCATATGAGGAATATAAAATTGCCAGATATAACACTGAAGTGCGCCATTTAGATTAGGACTAGGTGATGGAGAAATAAACGGTTTAATTTTTGTGAAATATTGACAAGTTCCTGCGGGAATTTTATATAATCCAAAAGGGATTAAATAAATTTACTACTTTAAATGTAATGAGTCAAATTCCCGCATCTTTTTTTTTTTTTTTTGGTCAAAACCTCTTTCAGGAATTTGCAATACTTCAAATAGAATTTGTCGCATTTTCCATTTTGTTTTATTGGTTTTCGTCTAGCCCGTTCTTGCCTGCTCTATAAAATATCGATAACATGTCACCTGTAAAAACATTTTATTTATATAGTGAATTCGAGATTGTTTGAAAGGCTTGGCGTGAGTTGTGTCAAATTGGTTGCATAACTTATAGATTGGCATCACTTCCAAACTTACTACAAAATGTCATATTTAGAGGTTATGATGCGCAGGTTGGTTGAAATTTGGTGAGGTACTATGCCTTCAAGTTAGCAGCCATGCGAAAACAAAAGATATTTTAGTAACATGAAAGTAGGCCCGACATGGTGGCGTGAACACAAAATAATAGTTTTTGTTATCGTCCAAACGTTTATCATTATCTAAAAACCACCTTCCCAACAATCATTGTGGGGAAAATGGAAAGAGACACATGAATAATATCTGAGCAACGTCACTAGAAGATCATCAAAATCATATTTTGTAAGGTATAACCTTAGGTTGGCATTAGTTGCTATTACCCACCATTATCTCTTAGGTTGGTAACACGATGCCATGAAGTAGAATAAGAATAATCTCGACGAGAATCGTATAATATCCATAGATAAAACACTAATAATAATAAGTAATATCACCGTGATGTAAAGACTTGGTAAAGTTGTATTTTCATTGACAATTTAGAGGTTATGAACAAAGTTAAAATAAGATGATTATAGGACTTTTACTAAAACAGTGCGGCCAATCTTAGTTACATATATTATTGGGTCACGTGCCTTACAAACATATTTGAAGACCCGGTATAAAAATACATCGTTATATCATATTTTTCTAGGGATAGTACGTTGGCTAGAAAGAAACTGGTGTTGACAGCTTTTATTAAATAGAAATCGTTTACTTTCATACAATACTACACTGGTTAGAAAGAGCAAGTACTTTCTATTACAGCCATTAATTAGAGAGGGACGGCATTACCAGCTTTTATTAATATATAGAAAGAAATTAGTTTGTTGCAATATATATAATATTAAATTTTAAACATCTCAGTCAGTCCAATTGATTCTTCAGGATTTCTAACCGAAAAATATTTTCAAAATCTAATCTAAATTAATATGAAGAAGAATGTGCGAAGATGTATCTTAATCTATTAATAATAATAATTAAGAACTATTTTAAAAATATCTTTATTATAAACAATATCGAAAAGAAATAAAATACATAGACGCTCATTATAACTTATTCACTCGAGAACGATTCTATCAGTATCGATCTATTATCACTATCTTCATCAGATATCAAACACTGATCTAGGTGCCCACTCATATCGAATTCCGTGTATAACTCTAAGCAAAACGGACAATTATACTTCTCATTCACACCATTCCCATGCTCACATTCACGCTGTCCCTCGGTACTACCACAAGGACGATTGAAATCGTTCTTGTCATCAAACACTCCGCTCATGCATTCGTCTAAATGGGCATTCAATCCGTTTTTAAGCACCTTCTTATTACATACGAGACAAGACACCTCTTCATCGACCCGATCTAAATTTAAATTGTACTTCTTATCTAAATCATCGAACACTTTAAGGAGACATTTCTCTGTATGTCCGTTTAATTCATCCTCAGCAAAGAAATTATCACACACTGAACACTGGGATACAACAGTAGATGTTGCTTTTCCACTTACATTCGATGTTGGTTTCTCACTCACATTCGATTTTGGTTTCCCACTCACATTCAATTTTGATTTTTCGTTCACATTCAATGTTGCTGCTCCACTCACATTCGATGATCCTAAAGAATCTTGCGTAGAACCGAACACGTTCTCAATACAGGATTTCCGATGCGTTTCGATCTTCGTTCCGTTGAACCATACGTTACAAATCTCGCACTCCTCCAACTCTTCATCGTCACTGATGCGGTTGTCGAAACAACCATCGATGTGATTGCGATAGTCCAACTGGGGGATCCCTTTGTTACAAACAAAACATTGTTGAACTTTCTCACTTTCAACTTGGGGCTGTAAAAGGCACAGATCTAAATGATCGTTTAATTGCGGTTCTTTTATTCGTTTGTTGCACACGGGACAGGTAACGAAGGAATCGTCTAAATTTATCGTATCCGTCGCATTATTCGGATTTTCTTCCATTTTCTGTTTCTTGGTGCTTATTTCCGCAGGCGATGATGTTGTGGTATTTCTTTTATTAATTTGACGAGAAGACGCAGATGGGAATTTATTCGCCCAATGGTTCCGTACAGCTGAGTAATCGGTCCGATTAAATTTACTATCTGCGGCTCTCGTTTGCGACAGGGACTTCCCCGTTCCAGAAAATACGTTGATTTCAACTTTTGTAGGTTGTTGGGTTACGGGCCCAGCATCTTTACTTCCCAACTTTTTATTTATGACGATCGTTGAGTTGCTGTTTGATTTAGTTTTCGTTACGACACCTGCGGTATTGACTTTGCTCGTTGTATTTCCACTCGAAATCGGTTTTACGTTAGTTTGGGGTACGTTTAAATTTGTGAAAACGTGGATATTCCCGGCGCCGGTGACTTGAGCTGAGTTTATATTTGTCAGAGTGTTCTTATTGTTTAATGATATGAAATTTCTAATATCACCGTTGAAAGACTTGTTAAGGACTGGTTTCGGTGTCTTCGCCTTAGCTTCTGGTTCTTTTACCTAAAAAAGTGCGTAAAAAGTGATTAAAATAAAAAAAAAGTAAGCGGAGATCCTCTCCCGATCAGGTTATAAATTTAACAGTTTATTCTCAATTGATCATAGGATCCCTAAAAGGATGCATAAATTGACTATAGCAAATATGATAAGCCATACCTAGGATAATCAAAACGTGCAAGAGCTATACTATTCAAAGTACATGGCACATTATCGTTATAGTAAAATGGATTAATCGAGCGAAAACATGAACGACATTGAAAAAGAATCTTACTTTTATAAATGTTCCGCCACAATTTCGAAGATGCTCGCTCCACCAACGATCATTGGACCCCGGTGCCCTATTAGTAGCTCTACGCACCATTCCGAAATATGGCTTTCTATTCTGGCAAGGCCCATTACACCTCCACCAATGCTGCTGATACAGCCGCACTTCATCATGAAATGTATGATACACCGTTATATTTGTACCGGCCTCCTTATTTATCCTATACATATGCTTATGAAATTCCGGTCCGTGGCCGTCCCTATCCCTATTATTATGCGTCACAAACAGATAGGCGTGGATCATTTCGTGCAGTAACGTCTCGACAAGATCCTTTCGAGGTCTCAGCTTTAAAAGGGGCTCGCTTAACGTGATGCTGCACATACCACCTCGACCTTGATACGAACAGATACCGGCACACGAGGTCATTCGCTTGCTCCAGGAAACGCATACCGTCAAGAGTTTGGTCCAGAAGAAACGTTGATTGAAGACAACAAAGAGGTTGTGTATGTCCGGCGTCGGGTCGATTAGTTCCCACGAAGGGTCAATTAATGAGCGGCCGTCTTCTTTCAGTTTGTTTTTGTGATCGTACGTTAGTCCATTTGCAGTTTCAGTTGTTATTTCCTTATTGAAATCGTCTTGCAGTTTTTGCGCTAGGTAAAGGTCGGTTCCGTAATTGGATTCGTGCTCTAATTGCCGCTGGACGAGTAAAGCTAGGTGGTAATCGGGGCCCTCCATCGCCGTAATGGTAATTTTTATTAGAAATCTTGGATCCTATATTTTCGCACGGAGAAATGATCTTAACTACATCTTTTTCATAATATTTAAGAATTTAGGAATATTCATATAACAGCAACAGTGTATTTATCACAATTAATATCTTCCTAACCACAGATACAAAAGAACCATATGTTTCCTGTCAAAACTGTCAAAGTCGGTATAATGTTTAACCTTGGGTCATATGTATTTTAGATATATTGGACTATAAACGATAATGCCACATGCATTACATCTAATTCCGATTATTTTACTGTAATTGCATCGTTACCCTACATTCTTTATTGCAATACGCAACCTTCAGCTAATTTTATGACTTCCGTTGTAATCGTTATTGACTATAACTTTGAAGTTTATTTTATTTTCTTTCCTATAATTTAACACAAATGCCCTATTCTATACAGACCGTTCAAAATCACCAAACATTTTTATTTTTCAAAATTTAATTCCGGTGATTAGAGCCCCCAACACAAAAACTTTTGGACTTTTGGACTGCTACGCTTATTCAATCTGTTCGACCGTGACCGAATGCCGGATACAAATCTATGACGACTAAACTTTGATAAAAGAGTGGATGACATGCATCATTAAGTAGTGTCTTTGTTTCCACTTACGTGCAAGGCGCACCATTTAAATTTCGGGAAGTAAGAGCATAAGTCCGGTTTACACTACTTAATGATAACACGTCATCCTCCCTTTTATCAAGCCTTATTTATTACCAGAGAAAGAGAGAGAGAGGTAGTTTGCCTTCTGCATAAGTGTTTAGTGAATAGAAAAATTGATGGAAGGTACGTGCCGTCAGCATAAAAAGGAAGTGGTTTACGCCTTTTGCAATAACATAGATGGTCGTTCTCGAAATACTTGTATAATATTTAATCAAATGTTTTCTTCTAATTTTTCATCCTAGAAAAATATGCCCCTGAGTTGTAGAGGGAGAAGTTTAGTTTGCATGAATAGGATTTAAGGAATCGAGGTTCAAACGGTAAGGTACGGTTTGAACATGCTAGCCTGGTTACTGGCGAAACACTTGTCGATGGATTTAATTTAAAAAATTATGTGCTGAGAAGTTTACTAATGCAATATAGTTATCAGCAATAGTACACCACAATCCTGGGAATCACTTCCATAACATATGTGCTATTGCGGTAACAAGAAATCGGACATTTAAGATAATTTAGTTTAAATCTGGCTGTGTAAAATGTTATTTTATTTTAAAATAATTATTGATATATGTATGTAATTATACCGCATTTATGTGCTACTAATGTAATACTAATGAACAAATGGCTATATAACAGTAAACATTTTTTTAAATTTCGCGGACAGTGTAAGTTGGTATTTCCGGTAATAATGGACATACTCACCAATTTCACAATGCATGCGAATATGTTCATTATTACACAAACTTAAATTATCCGCGAAATTTTAAAAATGTTTACTGAGATGGAGGAACTGTAGAAAGAAAAAGTGGTTTGATCGTAAATATGTATCGAATCTCTTCTTCAGTTGTTAAGAAATGAATCCGTTTGATACAGTGGTAAATGCTCAAAACATAACGCAATTTCCAGGTTGTGTGCGCACCGTAAAGAAATAGAATTAGAAAAAGTCAGAATTAAGAAATCGAGTCTCTGTTAAGAAACAATTTCTTAATGACTGGAATAAGCAACAAAGAATTGGCTTCGCATTGAAATTTCTACCCCACAATTGAAATTTTTGGGGAAACCTTAATTTTTCAACGAAAAAATATTTCAATCTTTTAGTAATGGATGTATTGTATATAGACTACCAAATTCTCGACTGTCTGTTGGAATGTCGAAGCAAGATTTAATTCTCACACATATACTACAATTTTAACAAATGTGTCTTATACCTTCTGTGGAAATTGTTTCCCAATCAAAATTTCATATTGCAACAGAATAATTTTGCGGTGCATACATCTTGCATTACCAATCAATAGTAATAGGAAAGCAATATAACACGTTTACCATGGGGTCCAAGAAGTCCAGATATTCGTCTTGCAAAGCCGCGCTGACGAGCGGTATAATTTCCGCGAAACGTACGTCTACGGATGGCAAGAGAAGATCAAAATTTTGTAATTTGCCATTTTCCCACGGCGGGTAACCGTAGAGCGCGGTTGCAGTTACTGCAGAAGGCTGTGGCAACGCAAGTTGTCCACTTCTGTAGAAAAAATAACTGGTAAAAAATGCGTAATACGTGCATTGTGAGAGAATTCATATCGAATTCCTCTCACATGTACAAACATCAATGATTATCTGTAAATAAATCTTAAAGCTAGAAATCAATATTAAAAAAGCGTCTAGTGACGATTTCAAGCGTCTCACATCGAGACGTCTTCCAGACTTTTCTCCAGTTAACTCTCGCCGCAGAACCTCAGTAAAAGAACTTCACACTAGAAACTATATTAATTTTTTATGTTTACTAATAAGATTTTTAAGTCAAATAAATGTGTTTAATAGAATTTTCTTGCGTTCATTACTAGATTATTTTTAACAGCAGATAAGTTATGATTGACGTGAACATGACAAACGACTGGTTTATACTGCTCAAAAATAGTTAAAATAGCCTATAAGACTTGTCCGGATTTTTGTTGCCGCTATATTTGCTAATTTTACTCATATTTCTGGAATTTCGCTATATTTACACTTTTTTAATTAATTTTCATATTTCGCCGGCTGGCAGTTCAAGGATTTGCACAATATATTTACATATTGCATCTCTTTGGCACCAGCTGTTGGAAGTATAACAAAATAATATCGGACGAAAATAGAATTTAATAAATCCGTAAATTGGAGGTACGCGAGGTAATTTAAGCATGTAAACACTTGCTCTTGGATGATGCCCAGTAAACATTTTTAAATTTCGCGGACAGTTTGAGTTGGTAGGTCCGACAATAGTGAACATAATCGCATGCATTGTGCTTAAAAATTGGCGAGTATGTCCACTATTGCCGGAACTACCAACTAAAACTGTCCGCGAAATTTAAAAGATGTTTACTGGGTGGCTGCTTTTTTTCCTCTTTTAATCCAAATACTAATAATTCTAATAAACGTGTGTATTGTTTTCCTCCTCGAATAACTATCAGCGCTAAAACTAGACAAACATTTAAATCAACATTAGACAACCATCTAGACACACTCGGCAATCATTCCCAAGAAATAATATGCATGCACACCAAACCAGAACATATCGAGGAGAAACCCAAAATCAATATCAAATTTGGAATTCTATATCAAAGCCGTAGGCAATACCTATGGTTATCTAAAATTTCAAATGCTTGTAGCTCAATTACGATAGAGTTTTGGACGTATGTTCATCAGATATGTATTTTTAACTTGCTTCAGTAATATATCCTTAACCTGTGGGAGTCATGTCATTGGACACCTGTATAATCGATATAAACGATTGATATAAAAATCGCTGCAATTTTTTCAAAAATTACAAGGAAAAAATTTGAACGAAATAATCCCCACAGATTTGCTTATAAGCTTATAAAAGATCGAAATTTCTCCTCGTCTCCTATACACATAATTAAATAAATGAATGAAACTACTACTCGTACTACATCTCATAAAATTATCCTATTTTTGTGCACGTACCACAAGATAACTCGTGATTCCCAGCACGTCACGAAAATATGCCCTTCCACCTTGTACAGTCAGACTCTCTCTAGAACTGCACGTCATCACACCGAGTAAAATTGCTATATATAAACATTCTGGCGCGCGAAGCGCGCATTCATATGCAATTTTATTGTTGTGCAAAAAATTGACGATAGTGCCCCAAAAGTGTATTCTTCATCATGAACAGCAGTAAGTACCTTTTTCGAATTCGAATATTTATTCTCCTTTTTCGATCGATATCTACGATATAATTTATGTGTAGATATTTATAATTTTTTCATCATTACTATAAGCGTGTGTGACCTTTCTTTGATATTTTATATAACTTCGTCGTGATTAAAATAATTTCTAATTCGTTTATCATATTATTAGGTATGGAGTACAAGAAACCGATTTTTATGTACGAGGAAGAATCGCAAGTTGATAAGTTGAGCAGGAAATCGCAAGAAACGCCGATATTTCCAATTGGTAAGAAGCGAAATTTGTTTCGTTTTTTCTCGTTTACTTGTGACAAATTTTAAGGGTCGTTTTCTTATCTGATTTCTTTTTTCTTGCGTAGCAATTACCGCTTTAACGGCCGCTGTCGGATACGGGGCGTATAAATTCAATAAAAGAGGAAAAATGAGCCCCAGCGTCTTCTTAATGCAGTTGAGAGTTGGAGCGCAAGGAATCGCTGTGGGGGCCCTCACGATCGGATTGCTTTACAGCATGGTAAACGAACATATATTGAAGAAGCAGAAGCAATAGGAAGGAATCCAATCGTAATTATTGAAGGATCGTGAAGGATCTAATTTGTGGGAAAAAGATTTGTAAATGATTGGGGTGCGCGTGTTCATGGATCATTATTTAATTTTAATTTTAATATTTTTCTGTTATTATTTCTATGATGTATAAAAATCAACTATAATCGAACGTCTTCTTCGAATAGAAATTGGAATATACTAAAATAAATTAGCTCTCTACTGAGGATAACCACTTGGTAGTCGAAACACGTATTTAGAATTTTTCAAAAGCGGTGTGGTAAGGGTGAAAATTAATTTATTTCATTATTAGGATGTAAAGTATTTTATCTGTATATTACAGATGACTGAAAAATTGTGAAGTAGAATATTTTTCTTACTATGTATAGATGTACCTATTTATTTATTTGTAAAGATTATGAGACTTTTTAAAATAAACTAATAAAAAAATTGTTAGCTTTTCATTCAATCATCCGGAAATACTCGCATAGTTTCTGGAACTCAACATCACGCGCACACGTTGTATAGATAAGACTTTCATCATTCTGTTAATATGTTTCACTTACGGTATCGCTGAGTAACGTCAGAAATTCCCACGATTACATCATAAAACTTGTTAAATATTTAATTAAGTAATTACGGAATTGAAACCATCATTTTAATATATGGATTTTTTTTTGAATAAAAGTCGAACGGTCGCTTCAATGTGTACAGCCCTGTATAATCATTAGAGTTTGTTGAAAAGGTGGATTACGTAAATCGGACTGACGCTGTCACTCCTCCAAATTTTAATATTCAATGATAACTTATCATTGAATAAGAAGTGGCAGTGTCAGTCCGATACACTACTTAATAATAACATGTCATCCACCTTTCTAACAAACTTTAATAATCATAATGTACACCAGTGGCGTAACTAGCCCTGAGTAAGACCCGGTATCAAAGTTTCATAGGAGGGGCGGGGAGGGGTTATTTGAAAATAACAAAAACAATATACAGTGTGTTCCCGGACCAACGCCTCAATAAGCAATATTTTTTTAATTTCTGACTGAAAAACTAATTTCTGCCGTGTTTTATCAAAAACGAACAATAATCAAGTACATCCTACGAATTAAAAAAAAAGTACTAACAATACATATTTTCTGTGGTCCATACAACAATATATTAAGAAAATTTGCTCGTAAACGAATAGTGAGTAATAATACAAAATTCCATCACTGATATTTTTGTACGTAAGTGTTGAAGACATTGAACAATTTCCTTAATAAAAGTTGTTCAAAATAAAAACTTTTGCAAATGTGCAAAATGTCAACAAAAACAATATTAGATTAACAAAATATCAAAGCGTAGGTAGGGCTTTGAAATTTTTTATTCTTGGTCAGTTTTTCTCGGTAATTTGCGGTATCTACTGCAGAAAATGGACCTTACTACTGCTTATAATTTAGCTTTTCTTTATAATTTTTTTTTTATTTGTTTTTCGTACAGGAACACAAACGCTGTAAATTTTAAAAAACTCTAGAAGAGCGCCAAGTAGACTACCTAAGGGATGCTTCGAGAGCTGGTCTCACAATAAGAAGATATGTTAAAAACAGTAGTAATTAATCAGAACAAGGTCTGAAAATAGAGGAAATAGGAGGAGGAGAGAAATTCGTACAACGTACCGAATTATTGTCAATGCAATGCCTTCAAAACTTGTATTCCTCCTATTTCCATTATTTTATATTCATCTCCTCATTTTTCATACTCCAAAAACATGGCTGACGTGAATTACTACGAATGAGAAATTATTATTATATAACAAAAGAGAAAAAAATAAGTATTAAGACTGCCATTTGCGCTTTTTATTACTGCCGATTTTTCTTTCGTCAACATCGTTCTTCACTTTTTTACTTTCGCCTTTTTTAATACCATTTCAAGCATCCTGTCCTATTCTCCTAATCGTTTTTCTCAAAATATTGCAAAAACATTATTTATCATTCCATTAAACTTTTACTCAGATAGTGATTTTCTTTTCCAAGGTTAAATTAAAATGTCTTCCCGTTAAAAGCAAATGCCGCACGCCAATCGAATGTGTATCTCTTCTTCATCTTAACTTCATTCTGACCAACCTAACAAATATTTGGTAAGGTGGGAAGTAGAACCTGCCCTTAATCACTAAAAACCACTCTGTACATACTTTCAAGACCAATACAGTAGAGTCCCGCTTATCCGACATAAAATCGGATAAACAAAATTTTCGGATAATGGGTAACATGGGCGTAGCTAGCGGGGGCTAGAAAATTCGTTGCCCCCTAAGAAAATCCTCTGACATGTATATATATATAGATATATATGTAATCAGCTGGCCGGCTGCACCCCTAGGAAAATCTCTAGCTACGTCCATGGGTAACAATTAAGTAAACGGCTATTAAACCTCAAGCTATGTTCTAATTTTACAAATTAAGAACCTAAACATCACGTTGTTTAAGATATCAATAAAAAAGAATTGTACTTTACACACTATCGTCAGCCAACGTTCTATCAAATATTCATATTTATTTTCGCCTCCAATCCATAAATATTCTTCTGTTGGTTTTAAATCAATTCATTCACACTGTCCATCACCGACACATATACGTGAGCACTGTTAATGAGAGAAAAATTGAAGGAGGCTTGTTGCCCATCGCCTATCTGAAATTTGATGGAATAATGTGTGGTGTGTTGATATTTTTCTTAGAGGTATCGGATAAGCGAAGATCGGTTAACCGAGATTCTACTGTAAATGCGGTTTAATTGTACATACAGTAATTCTTTATTTATTTATTTTCTCCGAAATTTTTGTGGCGGTCCTCGTATACTTGTTCGAAATTTTATATACAAGCAAATTTTAGTATCTTGGTATCATGACTACTCATGATTAGATATGAAATTCCAATTACCCACATTAATGAGAAATGAGCACAAATTTTATTACACCTCCTTTATTTTAAAAATAATGCTTGTAATAAATATAACACGCCATATCTCTACTTCAAACTCAAAAAGAAAAATGCCATTGACTGTACATAAATTGTTGCACATTTATAAAGAAATAAGTCGTATACAAAGAAAATGGACGAAATGCACTATTTAAGATTGTACATAAATAAAATACTCAAAAAATAAAATTCCCTTTTAGAGATCACCTACTTAAATGCTGCGCAACAATCACGATACATTTAATTTAACGTACTGTTACGATACTTAATACACAAAAAAGTAACTATAGCCCTATGTTCAATTCTAGAGATCACTTTTCTTTCTTGGAGAAGTAGTATTGATTAGCCATTGTGACTATGAGCCCCACGGTTAGGGCACCCACCGCGACTCCTTGTGCCCCTACTCTGAGCTGCATGAGGAATACACTCGGACTCATCTTTCCTCGATGTTTGAACTTATAAGCCCCGAAAGCGACAGCAGCCACACATCCAGCGATTGCTAAATAAATTGGAGGTGAGACGTGTTAAAACGTATGAATGTATTAAATCGGACGTACCTATTGGAAATATGGGCGTCTCTTTGGATTTCCTGGCTAACTTCTCGGCTTGTGACTCTTCTTCGTAAGTGAAAATCGGTTTGTCACCCATTTTAGAATCTATTGATTTAAAACAGAAACTGTATACATGTCACACAATCCCAATAGTCAATTAGAAGGTCAGGATAAAGTCAAATTACTAAAATACACATTAATTAAGTAAACTATATTGTATGAATAGATCTGTTTCCTTTTTAAAGTGAAATATAGTTACAACGAGGTAAAAAATTTTATACAAAGTTACAGGGCTTATTCAATCAACATATTTAGCCACTAACCGAGATAATCCGGCCGGTAAAAACGTAGAAATTCGTAGAAATCCCACCTCCTACTTGCAGATACTATCACAAAGTTGGTTTAAATTTTGTGTCCTCTGAGGAAATTGTGGTAGGGAATATTCACACAATTGATGTGACGTTGGTTCCTAATCACGAGAAATATACAGAGACTGTGTTTCGAACGGACGAATTTTCACACGAGTTGCGCAATATTACGCACTCGAATTTTAAAATATTCCCTTTTGCACGCAGAACTTTGTTTCTTTTTTGTTTTTCTAATAAAATCTGATCTATAAAGTTCCCAAAAATTACCATTTACCATAACGCAATTTGCCACAAAAGTATTTTTATTGATTTGTTTAGACAAATATTTATTGCCACGTGTGGTTCTACCTAACATATTTTAGTCCGATTTATACAATTGCTTCGAAAATACTTCAATAAAGGGATTTTGTATCGTTTAAAATGGGGTGAAGCGACGGTGACAGCGAAGCTGTTGAAAGAAGATAAAGTGATGCGTTGATATATAAGTTAGAAAGAGATGCTGATGGTACCTTGGTGCTCCGCTAACTTCACTTAGTTTCTTAGTTTCACTTCACAGTTTAGAATTTCTAAACCCGAGTTACACGATAAAACAAATTTTCGTATTTTGCATTATGTACTGTACTGTACTGTACTATGTCATGCTCAGATAAATCTAAAATAATCTAATTTTGACAAAGCGTTAAAAACATTTAAAATCATTTGATGGGAAAACGAAGGTATGTATTGCCAACACCGTTAAATTTATATTATCTTTTCCTGCTGAATGTAGAAGGTCTTTTTGTAGAGACAAATACCCGGCTGTCATTTTGCATACATTTATTAAACTAGGATTCATGTAGATACACAAAACGGTGGGGAGTAAAATTTTAGAAACATGGCGATACATTCGGAGTTTTGGTTGCATTTCAAGCGGGCAATTCAAAAATTATTATTACCGTCTAACATCTATGTTTGAACAAATTATTACATTTTGAAATGTCTAATTGAGTGTTCTTGTTCTTCTACGTCAAAAGATGGTGTTTGAGTTACACGTAACCACAGAATAGATAAAGAATCGACGACGAAAGTTAGAAAATCTTGTGATAAATTTTGTATGCGCATGTCCGGCAGCCATGTCTTAAATACGACGATACTATCTATATTTGGCTAGCTTCATTAGTTTTATCATTCTAGGATGGTGCGAGCATATTAGAATTAAAATACACGATTACTGTTGTATTTTATTGATATAACTTTTTAGCAAAAACTATTCTTTTAACATATCCAAAACTCTAATATTTTTCAATCAATAGGAACGAATATGCACTTTTCGTATTATCAAAATAGCGCTAGCTAACTTCTGAGCTATTTCGAGGTCATTCAAATCGACCACCAGGATTTCTTTGGATATAAATTCTAGAAACTATCAATACAAAACCAAAACCGCAGGGATCTTCGTCGCGGACCACGTGACAAACACGTCCGTTTAGCACCAGAGCCAAAACGAAGGTCTAATTGAGTGTTAAAATCAAGTATTCTATCCGCTGATTGGCTCGATTTCAATGGTTTTGCTTGGAATCGGTTCGAGTCTTGCCAGGAAGAGTGGTTAAATTTTACACCCCTTTTACCACCTTTCACAGCATCAGTTTGGAACATCTTTACTGAGGTAAGGGGTGGTTTGGTTTTGAAATTTTCTGCCAAAGATACGAGCAGATGCGAGTAGATGCACGTCCGTTTAGTACGAGAGCCATAACGAACGTCAAATTGAGTGTTAAGATCAAATATTCTATTCGCTGATGGGCTCGATTTCGTTGGTTTAGTTTGGAATTAGATCGATTCTTGCCAGGAAGGATGGTTAAATTTTAGATGTTTTTTACCACCTTTCACAGCATCGGTTTTGACTAGGGGTTGTACTAAGGGAGGGTGTGGTTTGGTTTTGAAATTTTCTGCCAAAGATACGAGTAGATTTGGAAACCATTTACGTACACCGGTAGATTTACTCCATTTTTCATACAGCGAACTGTAAGGTTGAATCGACTTTTAAGGTTTTACGCTCGATATTAATGCTATTAAAAGTCTTCTTTGTCGAGATCATGGAGTTGTTGATATTTTAACTGAGAGATGGTCCAATTTTGAAGGTTTCTATCGGTTAAGTGACTTGGTTTCTAAGATCTTAACTGGGAGATGTTAACTACAGTTCGATTGTACTTATTGAGAGCTTGATTTGATCTGGAAGGTTTCGACCTGCAACCAATCGGTTTGAAGATATCTGTCGGGGCATCCTCTAATGGTAAAAGCAACCAGAAATAAAGAACCGACGAATGCAAATTGTGGTGGTAGTAAATCGTATTGGTTATCCTTTTTGAAAGAAAACGTTTTTATCATTACCAATAAAAGATCGTCGAACATTTCAAATATAGGTCAAGTTCATGCAACGACAGCAAAATAAAACATATGTTTATTTCTCGGAAATAGTGACAGAGAAGCATTATTCACCTGTCGATAATATGCTATTTACTGGTGGCGCTATTTCAATGAAATCATCGGCTTAGATTGCAGAATACCCGAATACTGACTGAATACCCGACTATTTTATTTCGACTTTTAAAAATCCCTTACCTCTCAAATAAACGTCTACGGGGAACACAGTAGCGTAATGTAAAAATGTAGGGGCCCAAAATTTTATTAAAATTAAGCAAAAACGTTTTGCGTGATTTGCCATTGTTTTTGCTGATTAATTCGTTAATCGTTGCGGAATATATGTTTCGCCGGTATTGAGGCTACCAGCATCAACTCTGTCTTGCCCTTCATTCATAGAGTCAAGAACGGTTAGGGGGAAATATTTTATAACTAGAGTTTGTTGAAAAGGTGGATGATGTACTATTATTAAGTAGTGTAAACCGGACTTACGCCCTTCTCCGAATTTTAATACCGCGCCTAGCATGTAAGTGGAGAGAAAGACCGGTTTACAATACTTAATGATAACACGTCATCCACCTTTTTAACAAACTCTGTTTATTACACTCGAATCGGGGCGTGCTGGGTGAGAATGTAGAGAAGTGTTCGTTACAAATATTTTGTTTTTGTGAAAATGTTTGCCTATTTGTCTTTTATAAGCTTGTACATTACGAAGCGGAGATTAAGTTTACAAAGAAAACATTAAACCCTTTACAGGTTCTATTGAATATAAACTAATATATGCACTTTTATGAATAGTGTTGTCCTTGGAAGACAAACAGAGTTTTTCAGATTAGTTGGAAAATATTTTGTTGGGAAGCGCCAAAATATCCAAGCAGACTTCTGAAAAATAGTTTTGGGGATTTTGGAAGGTCTAGCAGACGTCGATAGAACTCATCAAGTAATCAAAAATACTCTAATTCATGCAAATTCATGTCATGTCGAGCTACCTCTGTCATTTCTAGAACATCAGATCGAACGAAATTGGCGAAAATACTAACAAAATCATCTCTGGCGAGTGAATAACGAAAGAAACATACATCAAGAGGCGATAAAACGAGAGTTTTTACTCCCCTCGAAACTCACGAAAGTAGATAAAATTAGTAATCTCCAGAATAGTCCCAGCAAGGATTGTTAGTCGCTGTTCTGAAAACGACAGCAAATCACTTGTCCAAACGTTTCATTTTCCATGTAAGGTATCCGATTTAATACATCACTCATTACTGCAGATAAGATGTCTGAACTACAAATTATTATCGGAGACTTATGATAAATAACATCAAAGCCTGTGCCATCGCGGTTGATTACGATTTATTTGGACTTTACTCCGTCTGAATGTTGAGACGTGTTTATTTCGTCATTGTAAACATTACATTAGGCATGCTGCAGTTTCATCAGGTCTTGTCTGAAAGTGTAAATAAAATGATAAACTACGGAAAAGAAAAAATTGCATAACAATAACGATATCGTTCAAATTATATAACAAAAAAGTTAGTGTTGTACCCCTGGTGGGACTCGAACCCACAGTCCCCGGCTTAGGAGGCCGATGCCTTATCCATTAGGCCACAGGGGCTACACTACAAACGATCTTATAGCAGGCAGTTATATCAAAACTAAAAGTTATTTTTGGTAATTTGTATTTTTCTTATTAATTAGTAATTGATAATGATTACTTATAAACAATAGCTTCACAATAATTAAAACTCAACATAAATACTGATATGATCGTTTCGCTATCGATTATCACGTCTTAGAGTAACTTATAATTGTAAGAATATGGTAAGAAGCTGCAACCTATGGGGATGAATTAATAAAATTATCCTCGCCACAATTTATTAGGACAATCCAAATACATACATATATTTAGATAGTACAATGCAATGGATACAACCAGGGGATTCACGTGTGTGTTCGGTTTAACACTGCACCGAAGAGCATGCAATGATTGACCAGTTACTGCGCAACTTGCACCACGCATCGTACACAGCAGTACTCAACCAGGTTATAATTAATTGATAATAATTGTTAAATGTAACTGAAATACGGGGAACTTTTTATATCGGTGACTAATTCAAGCATAAAGTTTCCACCTTATTGGTTAAAAAAGTGGTATCTAGCGAAATTCTTCAGTCCAATCCAGTTCAATCCAGTTAATAACAAAAGAAGAATTTAGAAATGAAGACAATTAATTCAGCAATCAAAATTCTATATATGTATGTAATTCTATAAGTTAAAACGCTGATGATCACTTAATAGTTGATTAGTGCTATGAACAGGTCGATATTCAGTGTGGCCATCTGTATAAACTTAAATTAGTACATTTAGCCAGAATCTTTTTTATTATTATTAATTATGGATTGGTAGATTTGTTCTCATTCACTTTTATTTTCCACTTCTTCAGCCATTGTTGGAAGTGATTTAAGTTATTTTACATGAAGTTAGAAGCTATTAGGGGATCCTCGTGGCCGTATCATCGACTAACGTTCCCGTCATCACGCCTTGCGCCATCGCTAGATCTAACGTGTACACCACAAACAGTAGTGGCCCAAGAATACTATCCTGCGGCACTCCTGAACGGATTAGAAAGTATTCGGGTGACTCTTCATTTATCTTCATTTGTTCTCTCCCTCAAGTATGATCTTAGGAGGTTGAAGTGGAGGAGGTTAAATACGTGCTTGATTTTGTAAAGTAATTTCTAGGACGCCAGACTTTGTCAAAAGCCCGGATAGTGTCAAGGAAGACTTGACTACAGTATTGTTTATTTTGTAATGTTTTATTTATAGTTTGTACAATTTGGTGAGCTTGCTGCACTGTGGAATATTTCTAGCGGAAGGTAAACTGATGGTCTGGCATCCAGTTTTCTGGAGGCCGATCTTTATTTAATCTATTTAATCTATAGAGCACCAGTTTATCAATTAATTTTGAAATTACTGACAGCAGATTTATGGGGCGGGAATAGTAGAATTTAATAAAACCGTAAGTTGGAGGTCAGTGAGGCAATTTAAACATGTAAACATTTGCTCTTGGATGATGTCCAGTAAGCATTTTTAAATTTCGCGGATAGTTTAAGTTGGTAGTTCCGGTAATAGTAAACATTTCGCATGCATTGTGCTTAAAAATTGGCGGAAATGTCAACTTAAAATGTCCGCGAAATTTAAAAAATGTTTTACTTACATAGAAGGAGACATCTGTTGTTGGTTGTTTCTTTGGTTTA
Source organism: Chrysina gloriosa (assembly GCA_038088585.1). Classification (NCBI taxonomy): domain Eukaryota; kingdom Metazoa; phylum Arthropoda; class Insecta; order Coleoptera; family Scarabaeidae; genus Chrysina; species Chrysina gloriosa. The sequence continues at coordinate 5,147,897 of CM076087.1, forward strand.
TTCATCATTATAATTCGAGCGGTTTTGACGTATTTTCGCCAATAAAAAGGATAAAGACAAACGGCATTGATTCTTCTCAAGATTAGAGATTTGAAATCTTCATCGTAAGTGGTGAAATCTAGAAACGATTATGTGTCTTATTTATTTATTACTATTATTATTATCATCGTTCACAAATTAAACTGGTATTAAACAATAAATATATATTTCAGTAAACAGTAAACATATTTTTCAACATTGAGAAATATATATGCATGTTGTATTATTGTGTAATCTACATATATTAATCCATGAGACCTAAATGTATTAACGTCGTGCCATCGAGAAGGTTATTTTACTTATTTTATGTCACAGAAACTTCCCGGTGTGTGCAACTATATAATGTACACATTTATATCAAAGAAGACCTATTTGCGTTACCAATTCTATTAATTATCGCTCTTCTTTTTGTGTATTTATGTTATTAGAGCAATCCGTAAACACATATCAGTGTATAATCTTGCAAATTACATGTACGATTACAATTGGCAATTATATAATTATATAGTTTGTTTTCTTTACCTTACTTCTATGGTCTGAATCATTTTAATTGGAAAAAATCTGGGAATATGTATATTGGTTTTGACTGCATATTACCGATACTACGAACTAATATAGGTTTTTACTTTTGATTGTACCCAGATTATCAATGTGTTGGTTGGATTAAACCTGGGAGTACTGTTCCTTCACCAGTCTTTGGAAATTACCAATGTGTCGATGTTGGACACGTAGCGGAGGAGGATGGTGATGTTTGGTGCAGAGACTTAAACCTGACATGACTGCTGGGGATGACTTAGTGCCAAGTTTTTGGTGCGGAATTGTGCTTCAGTGCTCGCGTACTCCCTATCTATGCTATTTAATTTAATTATATGTACTTCAACGTATGTGGAAAATTAGTAAAATTATACCCGTTTTTAAAAAAGGGGATCGGTTGGACATTAAAAATTATCGACCAATTCATATTTTATGTAACTTTTCAAAGGTATTCGATCATATATTGTACACTAGAATTTACAAAAATATCGAACGTCACTTGTCTACACACCAGCATGGTTTTGTGTCAGGCAGGTCGACTACAACAAATTTGTTGGAGGTGACACAATTTCTTTCTGCAGCTCTGGATCAGCGTAAACAAGTCGATGTTGTTTACACTGATTTTACAAAGGCATTTGACTCTATAGATCATGCGCTCTTGCTTGCAAAATTAGACTGCATGGGATTTTGCCGTTCATGGCTGGCATTGATGCGCTCCTATCTAACTGGCCGGAGGGGTTACGTGTTTTATAATGGCTTTTCTGCAGATCCCTTTTCTATACTATCAGGTGTACCCCAGGGTTCGAATCTTCTCCTTTGCTGTTTAATATTTATATTAATGATCTGTTCATGAAATTAAATTGCAAATTTCTTGGATATGCCGATGATTTGAAAATCTATAATGTAATTAACTCTACCGCTGATTGCATCAAATTACAAAAATTAATTTATCTTTGATAGAGGAGTGGTGCCTGCAGAATAGAATTTTGTTAAATGTAAATAAGTGCACGGTGGTTACTTACGGCTATACAGCTAGTGGCGACCTACTACACAGGGATAGCAGGGTTAGGGATCTGGGAGTACTTTTCGACTCCGCGCTCACCTTTTCGGAACATATCTCTTCAACATGCTTATCTGCCTCTAGGGCATTAGGTTTTCTTATAAGATCTTGCCGTAATTTTAATAATCCCAAGACCCTCATAGCTCTATACAATTCCTTGGTCCGGAGTAAGCTTGAGTGCGCCTCCTTGATCTGGTCCTCATATTATGTATACCATCAAAACTCACTTGAGCGAGTTCACAAGCGGTTTTTGAAATATCTTACTTTTAAACTTACAGGAACTTATCCCGACCGTAATATAGACTATACGTGTTTTTGAATCTACACCACTTCCAATCATTGTGCTATAGACGTGAGAGATATAGTTCGGGATTTCTGCTGAAATTGTCAACAGATGAAATTGATTCTCCGTCCTTGCTGTCCAGTGTTGGTTTTCACGTACCGCCTCGGAATACCCGCTCTTCGGTAACTTTCAGCTTGCCAAATGCAAGAACCAATCTTTTAATCAATTCTCCAGTATCGCAGATGATTAGGGGCTTTCATACGTTTTATGCTGACAGTTTTCTGTGCTGATGGGGGAGGAGGGGGAGGGCATTGTGTCGCTCTTTGCCTTTACATGACACATATAAGTGTATGCATATACCTTTTTTTTCTCTTCTTTTTTCTTTTAGTTTGTAATTGTTTCACTTCAATTTTGTAAATTGTATTATTTTTGTTGTATGTTTTGAATGTTTTTTCTTTTTAGTATATTAATCTAATGGCAAACTTTATTTGTGTGAACTATGGTACTTGCTGTATTGTAATTCAGTATTTGTCTTTGTCCAGTAACTGGTGTAATCTGTTGTACAAATAAAGATCATCATTATTATTATTATTATTATTATTATTAAACGTCTTGGAACCGTTATCACATAAAGAGACCTTTCCCAAAAAAAAAAAAAGAAAACTCTCAGTTGCCCACAATCCAAGAATACTTTATTAGAACCTTAACAAACTGCAGTACAAAACCTCTAAAAGGACTTTTTCTTGAATTTCGATAGTTTTATCACCTCATTTCTTAAGGTTTCTGATGTGATATTTTCATCTTCGCGGTTTTGTAGAGGTTATCGTTGGCTAAACTTATATATTGATATATTCAAAAAACCATTCTATCCTTTCGGGTGTAGGCATGGCTAAACTTATCAACCGCTATTCTGAAGGGGTTAGGGAAATAATTGCGAGGTCTTATGTTAGTCGACCTCTGAAACAAAAACAGCCCGAAAAACCGAAGGGTGAATGCATGCTTATATGACAAGGGTTAACATTTTCAGTACATGTTATAACTAACAAGTTTCAAATAAATGTGGAATTCAATGTTGGTTGTTGCATTTTGAATATTTAATAAAGCAAAGATGAAATGAATAATTAATCTAGGGAATTTGTGTGAAATACCTACCAATAGTGTACGTTGGGTTGCCTATGCTATCATGTCAGTCAGTTTTTAACATACTGTATTTGAATAATATCACCAAATCTTTCGACATTTTTCATTAGTATTTGATATTGGCGTACGCTTGATTATTCTTTCGGATATAATCCAGTAAACTGTTTTTTAAATTTTGCGGACAGTTTAAGCTTCGGCAATAGTGGACATACTCGCACTCATCAATTTTTAAGCACAATGTATGCGAAGATGTTCACTATTGCCGGAAATACCAACTTAAAGTATCTGCGAAATTTAAAGAATGTCTACTGGGAAACATGGATATTACCCTTGTTATATGAATATTTTATAGTTATTCAGCCAAATTAATATAATATGTAAACTATATTATAAACTACTGCCAACGGATTCAAGATATTTCGAGAATTATTAGTGTACGCCATCTATTCCTCAATTCTCAGAAACAACTTTCGTTGAATAACTATAAAGATATATAAACAAGGATATTACTATTAAATTTTAATTTTTATTACAAATTCTATGTTAACTGTTTGTATTAAAACAACAGAAGTATTCAACGTGGTTTATAAGTTGTAAGTAATAATTAAAACAATAAGGATGATTGCAAGGACTGTGGTGTAATTTACTGACACAAATATCACATGGGTAAACTCCTCACTACACAATTGTTTATAATAAAATCGGTGACACGTGCTTCGCTAGCTAGAGACGAGCATCTTCAACAACCGTATAAACCGAAGTGACAAATTTCTAACATTGAAAATTCTACAGCATACATTTTTACCCCACTTTTTACTGTGACCATGGCATGCACAAGTATGTTCCCTCTCGGTGGCGACTCGGACGCCTTTTCACCCCCGCAAATTCCCATATTAAGTCAAGTGGACGGCCAAGGGAAAAGTACCTGCAACTCGAAGTTTGAACGTTAAAGATTTACAAGTACATTGTGTGAATTAGTTAATGCCCGATGAAATTAAATTATAGTTAAAATTCGTTCATTTGATCGTAATAATCGGAATGAACTAGATGGAATCGGTCCCGCGTCCCGATTTAGAAGATTTATATTTTTGTGTATGTGTATGGCTTCAAATGCCTCGAGTTCTCGCGGTGAATTGACCTGTCTTCTCAATTTTAAATTTTCCATTTTTATGTAGTCCCCCGTGTCATGCATATGTTTCGCGATACTCGACGAGTCTATCCTGCCGTACCGATAATGTGGCACCATGTTCTTTGAATCGTGTAGCTATTGCGCGTCTCGACTGTCCTATATATGCATATATATATATTCACTACAATTAATTTTATAGATACCCAACCGTTGTTCCGGAACTGTTTTGTCTTTCGGATTACCTAAAAGATTCTTTAAGGTGTTTTTAGATGTCGAGCACACCTTCCAGTTTTGTTTTTCTAAAATATTGCTAATCCCTTTTGAACACCTTAAAGAATCTTTTAGGTAATCCGAAAGACAAAACAGTTCCGGAACAACGGTCGGGTATCTGTACAGCATTTACTACCGCTTTAAAATTCTGCAATTTGGTTAAACATTGTAGCAACGTAGGCTGCTTTACTATCAAAAGTTAAAATACGTCAATCCCTAAAATCATGCTAATTTTGGATCTCATTTAAAATCGTAGAAAATCATCCAAGTTGATGGAATCGACTCCATTCGCTTCGTGACTATAAAATCACACCGATTTATAAAAACGTTTATTGACAAAAATAGAAGTACAAAAATACGTGGCGACCTTACGTAAAATACAAATAAAATTAACATACATAAAATACTGGTACTGTACGAATTATTAAAAACAATTAGGTGGTATGAGCAAAACATGTATTACGTGTTTTGAGACAGATTCATTTTCTCTTAAATATCTTACTAATAACGTCCGCGGTTTCCGTGAGCAACATGTTCATAATATCGTTAGTGACTTCGTTTTTAACGATCACCTCGTCCTCGTCGTAATTCGTCCATTCGGATTCTTCCGCTTGAGATTCAATAACTAATATCTCGTCGACGTGATCTCTCTTCTTCCGGCTCCATTTCGTTATCATCTTCTCTTTAAACACCACCTTCTCGAACCCTAATATTTCTTTCGTCATCTTAAATAAATACGATTTCAAAGCGTTTCTATCGAACGGTTTTCGTTTAGCTAAGGATTTCTTATCGACAACTATCCAGGACGGACCGGTTTGTTCTACGAATTGCTTGTAATGTTCGACGGCGAATTCTTTACATAAGTCGAATAAGTACTCATAACAATCTTTATCGACGTTGAGTTTGGATAAAATTCTTTGTTCATCCGCGATGCTGGGCGTGATATTTTCGATATTTCCACCGTTTAGGTGGACTTTGTACAATTGGTCGGATATGTACGAAGTTACAGAATAAAGTTGTTCTACGGATGCAGGTAAAACTGACGTCGCGTGAGCTTGATTTCCGGGAGGTGTGTACGGTGGTGGTGGTTTATTCGGAATCTCTCGCATGTAAATGTACGGAATATGTTCTTTCTGTTGTTGTTCGAGCTGTTTGATCTATAAATTGAGAGAAAACAAAACAAAACATGTTATTTTTTGATTTTCATTTCATTCATTTCATTCATTCATTTCATTCATTCATTTTATTCATTCATTTCGTTCATTCAAGCACATTCACAAGCACCAATTATCTAGCCGTTAACCTGTACAACCATCTGCTATGTTCGGTGAGAGCCTTGGAGGTCAGGCACTTCAAGGCGGTGATCACAAAGTATCTGCTCAGTAACATCCTGTATGAACTTGAGGAGTTCCTTTCCACAGATCCGTCCACATTAATGGAATAGAATTTTTCTTTTTCTCATTGTTTGTTTTTTTTTGACTTTTTTATTTTTTATTTTGTTTGCTGTTTAATTTTAACTTAGCGACTGTTACATGATTTTGTAATGTAACTTTCTTATTTATTATGCCTTTTTATGACGTTATTTTGTATGAACATGTAAAAATATGGAAGTGTGATCAAGAGAATGACGTACATTGTAAATGTAAATTTTTTGTTATTATATACGTACATTGACGTGTCGAATACTGTATAACAGAATGTACAGTATTTTCATGAAATAAATCATATCATATCAAATCATATCATACCATATCATTCATTTACTTCATTCATTTCATCGAGTCGTTATCTATATATTCACCTTCCGATTCAATATTTCACAAACAAAAGAGAAACGTAATTAACTTTACCTCTTGTTCGATAGCCAATTGTTTCTTAAACAAGGCCTCGGCTTCCTCGTCGTATAACTGGGTAACGACAGCTATATTCCTTTCGCTACCCCCTGGAGAACCTGGAAGAGTAAAAACGTAATCATTTTAACATCATTGTACAAAGCGAAACTTTTAGATCGTAGTGATAGTAGGGTATTGAGATACATCTCAGATAATCGTATCCGGTTTCCCTTACCTATTTCCGGTGAATGTTCCGGTGATGATATATCGTAGGTGGTGGTATAAATATCTTGCAACCGTGGACTTTTATCCTCCCTAGAGGGTGCGGTATCCGCCAGAATTTCGGAAACCCTCTGTTTAACACTGACTGCATCGTGAGCTTGAAACGGTTTACCTTCTTCGATGTCATATAATTTCTCAAGGTTTAACACTATCCCCTCATCGTTCAATAATTTGGATTTTTGGATACTTTCGACAACATCTTCACTTTCTTCGGGAGATTCATTTGATGATTCCGATCCAGTCATGTTTTTACTTACATCTTCGATTAGTAAATTGCCACGATTAATATCCAGGTTTCGGCTGCTTTCATCGATTGCATCAACCACGATGGCTTTCTCATTATTATTGATAAAATCACTACTTTCTATCCGACTAGATAATTTAATTGAATTCGAAATTTCATCCTGTATATTGTCGCAGGCATTATTATCCTCGTGGATGGATTTTTCGAAACTAGACTCCGTCGATATGGTCGTTTCTTCTCCCTCCTCCAATTCGGGGATTTCCTCGGATATTCGTCGCAAATATCGTTTGGAATTTGCAATTTATCAGAGTCGAAGTCGGAGGGTTCGGAAAATCCATTTTCCAAGGGTAATTCGGAGGAAACGCTCGTTTGATCCTCGTCTGAAATCGTTTCGGGTTTTCTAATTCGAGCACCGATAAATCCATAACTTAAATCGAGAATATTTTGAGCTGCGCTTTCCGACGCCGTATCACTAACTTTATTATTGTGAGATTCCTCAACGGTCGTGATGTGATTTTTCGAAATATTCACTTCCGTCGTAACGTCCTCGTTTTCGCCAGGAAATTCGGTGTTTAATCCAAAAACTGCAGCTATGGTTGTCGATGTGGCATCATTGCATTTCGTATCCCATGCAGATTCTTCAGTGATCGTGGCTTGTTTCTTCCAAGCATCATCCGGGGGGATATTTCTGTAGCAACAACCTTATTATATTCATAATTTAAATCGTAAATTGCACCCTTCGATGTGTCATCGCTGTATTTCTGATCCTCTTCGATGGTTGTAGGATGTTTCGAAACATCATTTAGGAGGAAGTTTTTGTAGAGACAAGCCCATTACTTTCACAATTTAAATAAAAATTGCACTCTTCGATGTATCACCGCTGTATTTATCATCCTCTTCGATGGTTGCTGGATGTTTCGAAACATCATTTAAGGGCGATGTTTCTGCAATAACAGCCGCATTATTTAAATCGCGAACTGCACTCCTCGAAGTGGCATTGCTGCATCTGTCATCCTCTTCGATGGTTGTAGGTTGTTTCGAAACATCATTTAAGGGGGATATTTCTGTAGTGACAACCTCATTATATTCATAATTTAAATCATGAATTGCACTCTTCAATGTATCATCGCTGTATTGATCATCCTCTTCGATGATTGTGGGATGTTTCAAAACATCATTTAAGGGGGATGTTTCTGCAACGAGAGGCTCATTATTTAAATCGCGAACTGCGGTCTGCGATGTATCATTGCTGTATCTATCATCCTCTTCGATGGTTGTAGGATGTTTCAAAACATCGTTGAGGAGGGAAGTTTCTGTAGCCATAATCTCATTATGTTCACAATTTAAATCATAAATTACATTCTTCGATGTATCATCGCTGTATTGGTTATCCTCTTCGATGGTTGTAGGTTGTTTAGAAACATCATTTAGGAGGGAAGTTTTTGTAGGGACAACTTCATTATTTTCACAATTTAAGTCATAAATTACACTTTTCGATGTATCATTGCTGTATTTATCATCCTCTTCGATGGTTGTGGGATGTTTCGAAGGATCATTTACAGAGCACATCTCGATTGTGACACTTTCATTATTCTCGTTTCGTAGATCATTAATATCACCTGAGTTACCATTTGCAACGACGACGACACCGCGTTTCGCGTTCTCCTCCCGAACACTGTCTTGGACGGCATCTTCTCGTGACGATTCTTTATTTAAATCTGTATGTAACGACACCTCAGTCCCCACATCATCTATTATGTTGTTTATTTCAGCTCTTGGCTTATTAGAATCGGTGCATAATTCAATGTTTGACGCTAAAGTACCTTGTGAATCCGTGTGCGTATTTTTAGACGGCGCGGATTCAGGTGTTTCAATTATGTTGCCTTTCCGTTCGGATTTAATGTCTTGGCATGCATTTTGAGAGCTAATTAGTTCCGTCAAAGACCTAACGATTTCGGATTGTGCAGCGGCCGATTTCAATGTATCATCATCATCATCTTCGCTTTCATCTACCGCCGGAATATCGTAGCCGTTTTCTCTAATTATATTATTTGTAACCCCCGCGATCGTTTCGTCCTTAATTGTATTCGCCACCGACGATAGTTTATATATAGCCGATATCTCGTCGGTGATATTGCTGATATTTTGCATTATCTCGTTCAAGGTCGACTTCGACTTGTCGATTTCATCCACCAATATTTCCGTATTCGATTTATCGTCCGCTTCCTCGACGATCTCGGAAGAATCGAATTCGGACGAGTAACTCGAAACGGTATTATCATCGCGACTATCGACCTTCTTATCGACGTTAGAAGTCGATTTTTTCGAACGTCCGCTTCGAACGGAATCCGATTTAATCGAAGATTCGCTCCTTTCCGATTTCGCGCTCTTCATAACGTCGATATCTTCGGCCAAATTTTTCCTAGCGTCCGCGCAGAACTTCTCCAACCCCATCTGATCGAGGGAATACGTCTCGTCGTCTTCGAACTTTTTCTCGTTTTTCCCGGTCATATTGGTCCAGAGGAAATTGAGCTGGGCGCCTTTAAAATCGTACTTTTCATCGTCCCCTTTGCATAATAGATTATCCCCGAGATGCGCAGGAACTTGTTTGATGATCGTGTTCGCGGCCATCTCTAACTCGGCGATTTTTCGTTCTTCCTCCAACAATCTCTGATGCCATTGCAACAGATCTTCCGCCGCTTTTTTCCGTTTCTGCAAAGCCGCTTCTCTCATCAATAACGACCTGTAAAATAAAACTGGGATGTAATCGTTTTCGCAGGGCGCAAATTGAACGTGCGTACACCGTTAAATTACAAATAGACACTTTTAATACTGTAATCGAGGTAATTCGCGATTTACGTCCTCCCCCGCCCCCGAGGTGTGAACAATATAAACATCGATACTATACGGAGATGGTGGCAATTTTAAACGTAGTTCCTTTCGTTAGGAAGTTTCCTATGTAAAAACACGCTTTTGGAACGTCTCCAACAGGATATCTAATATTAGGTAGTTTGTTTTTAATCATTTCTGTAATGGTTACACCTTCAACAACACATGTGATTGTCCCTCGAGGAGAAAAAAACCCGTCGCTAACCTAACCATCCGATCTCGATAAATACGATAATTATCATTACGGAACTAAACACCCGGAAAACGATAATTCGGATAATCGGGATGGCCACGTGAACATTTCAATTCTCCGTCGAATCGCAAGTCTAATAAACTAAATTAATACGTTATTCCTGTAGACACGCGTGTTGTAGTTGTTAAGTGTCAGGGCTAATTTGTCTAAATATAGATTTTAATGTAAACTCGTTGATTTATTATTAAACTAAAGCGTGGCGGAGTAGGAGATTTGATTATATTACAGTATACTAGGTGCGCGTTTTGCGAACTTCCAACGGGAAAGAAAGTAGAAGAATTACACGCGATAGGTTTCGATTCGGAGACGTTAAAAACGCGAAGAAAAAGTGAAAATTAATCGCTTATGGGTAAACCTATAACTTATAACATTCCTGTCTCATTCGAAAAATTCCGTCGTCGTAAGCATTTTCGAATAAATAATGCCGCAAGCATGTTATGACGGGTTATCAGATTTCGTCGCGATTCGTTCGGTTTGTGGATGGTTTCATGTTTTCCCTTTTACCGTTTTTTTAATGAAAAATATAACGCAAATTGCGGTTCAAAATCACTTCATAATCGTCTGAATTAAAAAAGCCGTAAGTCCCATGCCGAGCCTCGTAGTTGACGAAACACGTGCCCACGATTAAATTAATAATAACTAGAATTGCTCAATTTGCGCCAACAGTACTACAACTATCCGAAATGGCTGTGCTAGAATAAAATAACATCAGCATACACGTTCTCAGTTTCAATGTATAGTATGAAGCTATCTCACTCTATCTGTATTTGTATAACGCGACGTTATTTTATTCTATACCTTATTTCAGAAATAGAGAGACGAATTTCTGAACGAACCTCAAGCCCAAATTACACACTATAAAATCTGGAATAAAATTTACGCGGTAAATTTCGAAAGAGGCAGAGAAAACCAAAACATATAATAAATACCACGATAACTAGCGATAATTTAGTGGTGATGGCTCGGGAAGATGCAGACCTCTGAAAATATCTTTTCCATTGGAATCTCATGTGGTGGCAGTTCTCAAAAAGGCTGCGGATTTAAAAAAACTGGATCGTTGGAGTACTGCAAATTTTTCTAAAGATCGCACCTTAATGCAGCGTGAACTACATAATACGAAACGCGAACTGGCGGATCGTCTATCTAAAGGCGAATCCAACCTAAAAATAAAATATAGAAATGGCCTTCCCACTATAATACAGTTTGAAAAACTAATTACACCCAACAGTCGCCCCATTACTCTCAATGTCTACTACCAGAATACCCGTGGCTTGCGTACTAAGTCTCATGCTTTCTATGTTAGTGTCTGTGAATTTTGCTACGATATAATTTTAGTGACTGAGACCTGGTTAGAGGATTCCTTCAATGACAGTGAATATTTTCCTCCAAGTTATAATGTCATAAGATCTGATAGGAAATTCCCTATGGTTAGCCTTACTACTGGGGGTGGTGTGCTTGTAGCACTCAATAATGGAATTACTTATCAGACTATTGATACCCCTGTTCTTACTTCAATTGCTCCCTTGATTGACATTATTATTTGCGAATGCTGCTATTTTTCCTTTGAATTTATTTTAATGGTCTTGTATATTCCTCCTGATACGAGCGCTGATATCTTTGAATCTCTTTTTGAAGCACTTCAAATATATGTAATTAATAAACCAATTTTACTGACTGGAGATTTTAATGTTCCTTCTTTTACCGGTGAACACAGTACCCTCTAATCAAAAGTAACAGCGTTGGAGAGTTTTTGTAATATGTTCCAACTTGTTCAATTTAATAACGTCTTGAATATTGACAATCGTGCATTGGATTTGGTATTTTCCAATTTTTCTGCTACATTGTCCATTGGTCATGACGTTCAGCCGCTTATTTGGGAGGACCCCCGCCATCCGGCACTACGTTTTGACCTTGACTGTAAAGCACTTGGCACTCCTCAGTTTCCTGCCACTACAATCACTATAATTTTAGAAATGCAGATTTGGTAAAGCTATATGATGATCTTTCTAGAGTCAACTGGACTTTTCTTGATAACTTTACTGACGTTAACCTTGCATTAGAAGAATTTTATAAAACCTTGTACGACTTGTGTGATAATTATGTTCCTAAATTTAACTCTTCCAATTATTCCTATCCGCACTGGTTCAATAAGGAAATAATATCCAATTTAAGATTCAAACAGTATTACCACAGAAAATGGAAATCAACTGGGAGTACCCATTACTATGATCGATTTAAATCATTTCGTTCTCTTACAAAACAGCTGATATCCGATTCATATAAATCATAGATGGAGAGTATTGAGCAGTCAATTCAGTCTAATCCTCGTAATTTATGGTCATTTTTGCGCAGTAAACAAGGTTCTACTCGTATACCTGGGAAAATGCATCGTGACTTAATACATTTGAATGGTCCTCAAGAAATTGTTAACTCTTTCGCTGATCTCTTCTCAGGTGTATATACTATGCCATCTGACGCACATGTGTGTCGGGATGCTTCTGTGGACTTCCCTTCTTTTTGGGTTGGGCCAGTCACTACTTCTGCGTTAGGGGAAACCATGTCTCGTTTTTCTGACAAATTTACCGCGGGTGACGACTTAATACCCAGCTTTCTTATAAAAGACGCACGTCAAGCCCTTGCTGTGCCATTGCAAAAAATATTAACATGGCCATCTCATCCTCAACCTTTCCTCGACTATGGAAGCGTGCTAGAATCGCCCCTGTCTTAAAAAAAAAAAAAGGCGATAAATATGACATATGTAATTATCGGCCTATTGCAATCCTTTCAAACTTCGCAAAAATTGTTGAACAATATTTGTATCGCTGCATATTTTATAATATTCGCCCGCACATTTCTTCAAATCAGCATGGTTTCCTACCGGGTAGATCGACTGTCACCAACCTTGCGAAATTTACGCAATGTGTTACTGAAGTTATTGATGGTCAAGGTCAGGTGGACTGCATATATACTGACTTCTCCCGTGCATTTGACACTATTGATCATCCTATTCTGTTCAGGAAGCTGTCTTCATATGGATTTGCATCGCGTCTTATGAAGTCTTATCTGCACAATAGAACGAATTTCGTTTTCTATAACGGTTTCAGTTCCAACATATTTATCTCCACTTCCGGCGTTCCCCAAGGCTCTAATCTTGGTCCCCTACTTTTTATAGTTTTTATAAACGATTTACTTTTGAATTTGCCTTGTTACACTTTGCGTTACGTTGATGACCTAAAAATATACTCAAACATTTCTAATGATGATCATGCCACCTTCCTGCAGGAGTGTATTGATGTTGTAGTGGACTGGGCTGTAACAAACCGGTTACTCTTGAATATTGATAAATGTTTTGCCATGTCCTTCACACGTAAACTGACGCCTATTCCAACTTCATACTCTATGAATGGTCGTTCTCTTAGTAAAACTAATATGATAAAGTATCTTGGAGTGACATTTGATCCGGCGCTCAACTTCAGTCATCACGTTCAGAATACATGTGTTTCGGCAGCTAAAGTTCTTGGCTTTATTATTAGATCGTCGAAGTACTTCAACAATATCCATTTACTGAAATCATTATACTTTTCGCTGGTCGTCAGCAAACTGGAATATGGGTCCGTTATTTGGTACCCCTATTATAATATTCAAATATGTGCTGTGGAGAAGACACAACGTCGTTTCTTGAAATTCCTTACTTTCAAAACTACTGGAATTTATCCGGAACAAGGGATTGATTACGACATTTTACTGGAACAACATGATGTCCGTTCGTTGGCAAACCGAATACCTCTTCATAGTGCCCGTTTCTTGCATAAATTAGTTATTGGTAGGATTGATTGCCCAGAGCTGGTTTCACGTGTTAATTTCTATGTGCCGAGGACAACAGCTCGACAATGCCCATCATTCACATACAGCACGCCGAGGACTAACATCATGTGGAGAGCTCCATTAACGCATATGTCACAGAATGCTGATAGACTTTATGATGACATCTTCATTGGTTCAATTTAATCTTTGATTTTCTTGTTGTTTCATTCTATATTCTTGAAATATCAATTGGTTTACTATATTAAGTTACATAAATTTTTATTTTAATATAAAATTTCATAGTTAATTTTCCTTTTTACACACTATATATATATATATATATATATATATATATATTTGTATTGTATTGTATTGTATTGTATGCAATTGTATTTTGTCCTGTAATTGGGTTCGCCTGTTGGGCAATAAACATTATTATTATTATTATTATTATTATTATAAACAAAGCCCAATACATTTGACAGAATTTCATACATGATATGATTATAGCAGGATTGGTGCAGTGTAATTTGGTGCTGTTTTCGACCAATCAGAATTTACAATAAAAGTGGTTTGTTCAGAAATTCGTCTCTCTATTTCTGAAATAAGGTATAGTACAGTCGTTTCCGATAGTTGCAGTACTATTGGCGCAAACTGGGCAACTCTAATAATAAATAGTGTCAGTTATGCTTCACCACAACCACCAAAACCATTGACAAAAGGGGGAGAAAAATATCGAAACGCCATTCACTTTCGTTCATTTATTCTTGCTTGCAATTTCTAAACCTGATAAGAATTTACCTGTAGAAATGTTTTTTCAGGACACTTACGAAACGCTTCAATTTAATGTATAACACGACCTATTTTGCAAAAATTTCAAAATCATTTTTATAAAAAAAAAAACAACAACAAAAAAACCGGATTTTCTTTGCCTATTTTTTTGCTTACAATCTCAAAATGAGTAAAAATATCACTTCAAAAGTAATTACCCGAGAAGCCCTGTTATGGAAAGCTTCAAATTGGTATGTACCGTGTTCTATTTCGCAAGAAATTTCAAAGGATTGTTTGTTGAGCTGTTGTGAAATGGCACAGAAATCCCGATTTTCGCTTATATCTTAAAATCGAGTAAGAATTTTCCCAGAAAAGTAATGTACCGAGAATCTACTTGCACAAAGCTGTAATTTGATGTATAACCCGATCTAATTTGTGAGAGATTTAAACAGATTATTTGTCGATTTTTTCGAAATATATAAAAAACAAAAATTCCAATTTTCGCCTTATTTACGCTTGTAACTCTGAAATCGCATAAGAATATTCCCGCAGAAGTAATTTCTCATGAATCCACTTGCCCAAAGCTGCAATTTGATGTATAACACAATATATTTTGGAAAAATTTAAAAGCACTATTTATTTACATTTGATAAAAAACTAACAAATCTGAATTTCTCCAAGTTTTGGTTTATAATTTGTGAAACGAGTTAAAATCTCAACACAAAAATAATTTCGCACGAACTCAATTACGGGGACCTTTAATTTGATGTAAAACACGACATGTACAGGGTATTTAAAAAATAAAAAATAAAAATCCTGAATTTCTCCAATTTTTCGTTTGTAACTTGTGAAACGAGAACTAATTTCAACGCAGAAATAATTTCGCACGAATTAAATTACGAAAAGCTTTAATTTTATGTAAAACGCGACCTATATTGCACACAATTTAAAAGGATTGCTGGTCGATCTTTGAAAATAGACACAAAAATCTTTTTTGACCTTACTTTAGTTAATAACTTGAAATCGAGTCGGACGTTACTAAGAAAAATAATTTACCGAGAATCCTCTTGCAAAATGTTCCAATTTGGTGTATAACACGACCAATTTTCTGAGAAATTTAAACGGATTTGATAAAGAAAAAGTATAAAATCTTCATTTTTGCCCTATTTTAGGTTATAACTTGAAACGTAGTAAATATTACTTAACGAAAGTAATTCCCCACGAATTTACGAGCGAAAAGTTGCAATGCCACAATATATTCTGGAAAAGTTTAAAAGAATTATATTTGTTTAGAAAATAAAGGTGATTGCAAGGACTGTGGTGTAATTTACAATAAACCGGTTTATACAGCTGTTGAAGATGCTTGCCTCGAGCTAGCGAAACACGTGTCACCGATTTTATTATAAACAATTGTGTGGTGAGGAGTGTACCGATATGATATTAGTGTCCTTTGTTTAGAAATTAAACAATGTGCATTTTTCTTATTTTTGGTTTGTAACTTGTGAAACGCCCAAAATTTCAATACCAAAATAATTTCAAACTAATCTAATTTCGGAAAGCTTTAATTTGATGTAAAACACGACCTTTATTGCAAGAAATTTAAAACGATTATCTTTCGATTTTCAGAAGAAAACTACAAAAATTGCAATTTTCGCCCTAAATTTCTATTATAATTGGAAAACGAGTGAGAATTTCACTGCAAAAGTAATTTCCCAAGAATCTAGTTAGAAGAAGTTTCAATTTGCTATATAACACGATCTACTTTGCAATAAATTAAAAAATATATTCGCCGACTTTCGCAAAAAGGTACAAAAATCTCGATTTTCGTCCTACTTTCCCTTATAACTTGGAATCGAGTAAAAATTTTCCCAGAAAAGTAATTTCCCGAGAATTCACTTGCCAAAATCAGTAATTTGATGTATAACACGATCTAGTTTATAAGAGATTTAAATCGATTATTGTCGATTTTTGCAAAAAAAAAAAATCTCAATTTTTGCTTTATTTCCGCTTATTACTTGAAATCGAGTAAGAATTTCACCACAGAAATAATTTCCCACCAAATACCTCTATAACACGACATATGTCGCAAAAATTTAAAAGGTTGTTTGAAAAACAACAACAAAAAATTTGATTTTCGCCTTATTTTCGCTTATAATTTGAAAACGAGTAATAATTTCACTACAGAAGTAATTGCCCAAGAATCTAGTTTGAAGTAACTTTAATTTGGTGTATAATTCGAAAATAAGAAAATTATTTATAGATTTTCGCAAAAAGTACAAACATCTCCGTTATAGCCCTACTTTCGTTTACAACTCGATATCGACTTAGAATCTTCCCGCAGAAATAATTTCTCACGAATCCACTTGCGCAACGATGCCATTTGCTACATAACAGGACATATTTTGAAAAAATTAAATACGTTTGATAAAAAAAACTAAAAAAAAAAAAATCAGAATTTTTCCTTATTTTTGGTTTATGACTTGTGAAAGGAGTACCAATCTCAACCCAAAAATAATTCCACACAAACCCAATTACGGAGACCTTTAATTTGATGTAAAACGCGACTTAAATTTTAAGAAATTTAAAAAGATTATTTTCGACTTTCGCAACAAAAGTACAAAAATTTCAATTTTCGCTTATAAGTTTGAAACGAGTAAGAATTTCACTGTAGAAGTAATTGGCCAAGAATCTAGTCAAAGGAAGCGTCAATTTGGTGTATAATTCGATCTACTTTACAACAAATTAAAAGAATATTATTTGTCGAATTTCGCAAAAAAAGTACAACAATCTCGATTTTCGTCCTACTTTCGCTTATAACTTGAAATCGAGTAAGAATTCTTCCGGGAAAGTAATTTCGAGAGGATCAACTTGGAAACAGCTGCAATTTAGTATATAACACGACCTATTTTACTAGAAATTTAAAAGGATTATTTCTCGAATTTCGCAAAAATCTCAATTTTCGCTTATAAGTTTGAAAGGAGTAAGAATTCACAATATAGAAGTAATTTCCCAAAAATCTAGTTAGAAGAAGCTTACACTTGATGTACAACATGATCTACTCTGCAAGAAATTTAAAAAGATTGTTTGTCGAAAAATCTCAATTTTCGTCTTTACTTTCGCTTATATTTTGACATCCAGTTAGAATCTCCCCGCAGAAACAATTTCTCAAGAATCCGCTTACGTAAAGGTGCAATTTGATGTATAACACGACTTAATTTGTAAGATATTTCAATTGATTATTGATGCATTTCTGCGAAGAAACAAAAACATAAAAATCCCAATTCTCGCTTATATTTTGAAACTCAGTAAGAATCTCCCTGCAGAAGTAATTTCTCTTGAATCCACAAGCGGAAAGCTGCAGTATGATGTACAGCACGACATACTTTGAAAAAATGAAAAGGACTATTTATTTATGTTTGAAAAAAAAAAA
Organism: Chrysina gloriosa; assembly: GCA_038088585.1. Taxonomy (NCBI): domain Eukaryota; kingdom Metazoa; phylum Arthropoda; class Insecta; order Coleoptera; family Scarabaeidae; genus Chrysina; species Chrysina gloriosa. The sequence goes on from CM076087.1 coordinate 5,165,857, forward strand.
AAAAAAATAATCTGAATTTTCCCTTATTGTTGGTTTAAAACTTGTGAAACGAGTAAAAATCTCAACACAAAAACAATTTCACACAAACTCAATTACGGAGACCTTTGATGTAAAACACGACCTACATATACAGGGTCTGTGATCCTTTCAGACATTAGAAGCAAATCAAAAACAGTTGTGGTGCATTGGAATTAACACTTTTTCATTAGCAACGCCTTCTATTCTTCTTTCATCATATTTATTCACTGTAATTTTTAACACATTGACAAAGTAGACTATTATCTACATTTGCCCCTGTTTCTATACAGGGTGTGTTTAAATTGGCGAAAAACTACAGGTAGCGACATGCTTCGTTAGGTTCTGAATCGAAAATCCTAATCTTAAAGTTTTGTTTCACGCTTCGTATGTTTTTAGAAAGCACTTGAAAGAAACATACATTTGGCAACACTGCACTCGCACTACGATAATAGTTAAAATTTGCCAGTAATGTTATTGATAGAAATCACATTTGAATATAATCTTATTGTTGTACAATGTTGCAAGATGTGTTTGAAATTTTAAAAAGGAAACGTTTATGAACAAATACTATAAAAATTCTTCTTTATTCTAAATTATAGCTATCTCTATCAACAGATATTAAACAATAACGCTTATTCGTGGAATAAAAGTCCGAACTTCTAGAACCTCCTGAAGACGTATAAAGCGTGGTACAATTTATACACATACGATATCGCAAAAAATTTAAAAGGGTTATTTCTCGACTTTCGCAAAAAAAAAAAAAAGGGAGGGAAATTCTAATGAACCATTCACAGTAAAAAATTATGACTAACGTAGGCCCTATAACACCGGCACACAAAAAAGTGGGCTGTACTTTTGACCAGACCCACCTACCGATATGTATTTCGATCCGCTGAATCCGAATTTGGCGTCAGTTTGGCCCGTACACCTTCAAAATTTCAAGGAAATTGTAAAAAACCGTTAAAAATGGCTAAGAATCGCGAAAAACTGCAATTTACGAAATTTTGAGGGTGTACGGGCCAAACTGATCCCAAATTCGGACTCAGCGCATCGAAATACATATCGGTAGGTGGATCTGGTCAAATGTACTATTGCGGCAACAAAAATCGGGACAAGTGTTATAGGCTATTTTGACTGTTTTTTAGCTGTATAAACCAGTCGTTTGTCATGTTCACGTCAATCATCTTGTCTAATGTCAAAAGTAGTTTACCTACGAACTCTAGAAACTTCTGTTAAATGCATTTATTTGAAATAAAAATCTTGGAAACAAATCTTCTCTTAATGGAAACAATAAATTAATCTAGTATTTTTAGTTATTTTTTACCACAGTATCAAATGGATTATTCCTTAAAAACTGAATAAGATTTTCTTCTTCCATGAAATTCCGTACTAATTTACTACCAGAATCTGTTGTAGTCATTTATTTTTTTAATGTTGTTTGTGCTTTTGGGCACTCCAAATCTATTACCTAGTCTTCTTATGGACCATCCTTCCCCAAGTAATGTAATTATTTCCATTTTTCCACTAGCACTTAAATGCGGCATAATGACATATGTCAATAATAATTTCAAACTTTTGACAAGGCAAAAGCCAGATTTAAACTACATTATTTTAAGTGTCCCATTTTTTGTTGCCGCAATAGTACAGACCATTTTTTCGAGTAAATTGCAAAAAACCGTTCAAACTGGATAGAAATCGCGAAAAACGCAGAAATTTTATAGACCTGGACACTGAGAAAGCAGCTTGGCTAAATTTTAAAAATATTTCACAAAATTTTTGGGGAAATAAGAAGAGTGAGAATTACAAGACTTTAGTTGAAGAGTTGCTGGAAAATTTCAAAAATTTGGGTTGTTTGATGAATCTGAAACTGCATTTTCTACATTCTCACCTCAACTACTTTCCTGAAAATCTTGGAGATTACAGTGAAGAACAAGGGAACGATTCCATCAAGACATAAGCGAAATGGAGCGTCGGTATTAAGGAAATTGGAATGTTAATATGATGGCAGATTTTTGCTGGACGCTAAAAGAGAAATACCGAGAGAAAATGGAAAACGAAAAAGGAACCCGCTGCTCGAGGAGAAAAGAGTCCGACACAAACGAAGAACAGTTTGAAATCGATATACTTCGTTTACTCCCTATTCTTTATATGCTACTTTTTACGATTTTTGATAAATTTTTCTCGGTTTTTTGCACTTTACTCAAAACTTGAAGGGTTTTCGGGCAAATGAACATCATATTTCGATCGAGCGGATCGAAATACATAAAGAACATACTTGATCCAGGTCTATAAAGTTTCTTTCATTTCCTTACCTGCGTTCTTTCGCGATTTTTAGCCATTTTTGACGGTTTTTGGAATTTACTCGAAAAAAAATGGTCTGTACATTTGACCAGACCCACCTACCAATATGTATTTTGATGCGTTGAATCCGAATTTGGGGTCAGTTTGGCCCGTACACCCTCAAAATTTCGTAAATTGCAGTTTTTTCGCGATTCTTAGCCATTTTTGACGGTTTTTTGCAATTTACTCGAAAAAATGGTCTGTACATTTAACCAGACCCACCTACCGATATGTATTTCGATGCGTTTAATCCGAATTTGGGGTCAGTTTGGCCCGGACACCCTCAAAATTTCGTAAATTGCAGTTTTTTCGCGATTCTTAGCCATTTTGACGGTTTTTTACAATTTACTCGAAAAAAAATGGTCTGTACATTTGACCAGACTCACCTACCGATATGTATTTCGATGCGTTGAATCCGAATTTGGCGTCAGTTTGGCTCGTGCACCCTCAACATTTCGTAAATTGCGGTTTTTTCGCGATTCTTAGCCATTTTTGACGGTTTTTTGCAATTTACTCGAAAAAAATGGTCTGTACATTTGACCAGACCCACCTACCGATATGTATTTCGATGCGTTGAATCCGAATTTGGGGTCAGTTTGGCCCGTACACCCTGAAGATTTCGTAAATTGCAGTTTTCTCGCGATTCTTAACCACTTTTGACGGTTTCTTGCAATTTACTCGAAAAAATGGTCTGTACATTTAACCAGACCCACCTACCGATATGTATTTCGATGCGTTTAATCCGAATTTGGGGTCAGTTTGGCCCGGACACCCTCAAAATTTCGTAAATTGCAGTTTTTTCGCGATTCTTAGCCATTTTTGACGGTTTTTTGCAATTTACTCGAAAAAAAAAATGGTCTGTACATTTGACCAGACTCACCTACCGATATGTATTTCGATGCGTTGAATTCGAATTTGGGGTCAGTTTGGCCCGTACACCCTCAAAATTTCGTAAATTGCAGTTTTCTCGCGATTCTTAATCATTTTTGACGGTTTTTTGCAATTTACTCGAAAAAAAAATGGTCTGTACATTTGACCAGACCCACCTACCGATATGTATTTCGATGCGTTGAATCCGAATTTGGCGTCAGTTTGGCCCGTATACCCTCAAAATTTCGTAAATTGCAGTTTTTTCGCGATTCTTAGCCATTTTTGACGGTTGTTTGCAATTTACTCGAAAAAATGGTATGTACATTTGCCCAGACCCACCTACCGATATGTATTTCGATGCGTTTAATCCGAATTTGGGGTCAGTTTGGCCCGGACACCCTCAAAATTTCGTAAATTGCAGGTTTTTCGCGATTCTTAGCCATTTTTGACGGCTTTTTGCAATTTACTCGAAAAAATGGTCTGTACATTTGATCAGACCCACCTACCGATATGTATTTCGATGCGTTGAATCCGAATTTGAGGTCAGTTTGGCCCGTATACCCTCAAAATTTCGTAAATTGCAGTTTTCTCGCGATTCTTAACCATTTTTGACGGTTTTTTGCAATTTATTCGAAAAAATGGTCTGTACATTTAACCAGACCCACCTACCGATATGTATTTCGATGCGTTGAATCCGAATTTGGGATCAGTTTGGCCCGTATACCCTCAAAATTTCGTAAATTGCGGTTTTTCGCGATTCTTAGCCATTTTTGACCCTTTTTTGCAATTTACTCGAAAAATAATGGTCTGTACATTTGACCAGACCCACCTACCGATATGTATTTCGATGCGTTGAATCCGAATTTGGGATCAGTTTGGCCCGTATACCCTCAAAATTTCGTAAATTGCAGTTTTTTCGCGATTCTTATCCATTTTTGACGGTCTTTTTGCAATTTACTCGAAAAATAATGGTGTGTACATTTAACCAGACCCACCTACCGATATGTATTTCGATGCGTTGAATCCGAACTTGAGGTCAGTTTGGCCCGTATACCCTCAAAATTTCGTAAATTGCAGTTTTTTCGCGATTCTTAGCCATTTTTGACGGTTTTTTGCAATTTACTCGAAGAAAAATGGTATGTACATTTGCCCAGACCCACCTACCGATATGTATTTCCATGCGTTGAATCCGAATTTGGGGTCAGTTTGGCCCGTACACCCTCATTATTTCGTAAATTGCAGTTTTCTCGCGATTCTTAGCCATTTTTGACAGTTTTTTGCAATTTACTCGAAATTTTGGGGGTGTACGGGCCAAGCTGACCCCAAATTCGGATTTAGCGCATCGAAATACATATCGGTAGGTGGGTCTGCTCAAAAGTGCAGACCACTTCTTTCTTGTGTGTGCCGGTGTAATATATCCTAGAACAACACATATGCGATTTTTTCATATTCGCAAACTGTAACAAAATCTTATTCTTGTATAATCGATCATGGGGACATAATCGCGCAATAACGTTGCTCCAAATGTTATTTTTTCCTCTCGTTTCCTCAATCAAACACGATCATATCTTTCCCGGATGATATCTGCGTCTTGGCGCCGTACTTATTTCGATGTGTCGTAATACATAATTTAACCTATATATTTCGAGGAAACGCGTTCTATATAAAAGATCGGCGACAGTTCATTTACAACACCTATATATTACTCTCGAGAATCGTAACGTCGAAAAGTCATTAACCAGCTCCATTTATAAAACGGGCGGCGTTCGTTTTATCAATCGTAGTGCTTTCCGTACCTACCCATAGTTTCTGTAGGGTTTATATTTGTATGGGAGAACGACTGAATGGCCCCCTTCCCCCGTTCTATTTCCGACGTTAGACGCGGGTCCCGCGTCGGGGTCGGTTTAGATCGTCGGATAGAAAAGAAGAAGCGATATTTTATTTTTAGCGTCGAAATAATACACCTTGTATTTTATTTGGTGAGTCGGAGCGACGCGCGAGCCTAATTAACTGGTTAATTTCGTCGTTTTATTGAGGCAAATTACGAGTTCTAATTTCGACACCGCACCGACGGTTGTTTGAATTAAGCAAAAATTTATTTTTTGTGTACGTAAATTGAAATTAATTGCGTACGGCGCGTTAACGTAATTAGTGTATATGTTGCGGTCGTAAACACGCGATTTTCACAACAAAACGTCGAGCGTGTGGTATATGTATATGTACCGTATGTTTGGTAGCTCTGAATGTTGACGGGGCACAAAACATTCACGATGCTATTTCTCTTTCTTTTTTTTGACGCGAAATGCAATGACGCGATGAAATTAATGCGTTTCTTTACGTCAACGGCACGTATCTCTCATTCTGAGAATTTTTCTATTTACTAATCACTCATGCAAAGGCCAAACTATCACTCCCTAAGCCAGGCACGAACAATATACGGCCAGCGATTAATCTTTCAATATTAGCTATTTAACTTCAAATAATTGGTTGAATGAATTCGCGATATTCCTTGTTTTTTTTTTTTAAGAAATTCCATTGTAGAAATTTACAACTATTATACTCGTTTGTGTGATAGTGCCGGAATAAAAAAATGATAAATTTAAAATATTTATAATAAAATAATGTATCTTGGGCAGTAATTCAAGATATACAGGTAATATTTAATTATGAATATGAACTGTTTGACGTTTAGCAACAAACAAATTCCATAATAAAATTTTGTGGACTTAAATGCATGGTTTTTGTATTTACAATTTTAATATTGTCTTCGGCCCGTGGAAAAAGTTTTCTTTCCAATCCGGCCCGGGGGCAAAAGCTGTTAGCCACGCCTACCCTAGGCAATAAATCAATCAGCGCTGATCGACCCAAGGAACCGTCGTCTTTGTTTAAAAGATTCGTATTTTTACGTATTTCTATCGCTTGGTACAGTTCTCGGGACAAATTTGCAAATTTTGCCAATTTTAAATTCTAGAAACGTATGCCGCTAAGTTGTAAAAAGGGGAAAATTTAAAGATACAGATATAATAATAAGTATAAAGATAATGAATCATCGTATTGAGAATGATCTTATCATAGGAAATACTAAATTTACGCACAGAGAAGTAAATAAATGCACAAGAAAAGATGAAGCAGAGAAGAAAAGACAATTATAAATTATTTCTGAATTTACTCCGAAATATGGACATTATTTAAAAATATTACGGTGAAGTGGAGCTCGAAGATAGACAGCCCCCACTATTTAAAATTAAAATGAACTTTAAGAAGAAAAAAAGAAACGCAGCGGGAAAGTGAAAAAATCAAAACAGAAAAAATTAGAAGCTAATGAAGAGAATGTAAAAGAAAAATATCATAAATAGCCGAAGAAGAGAACTAAAACAACGAAATCAACGTCACGAATTAAACAAAACAATACATTAAAAATATATAAATTAAATAAAAAATTACAAAAAAACAATCGAAGTATAGAAGAAAGATGGAAAGATCAGAGACAAAGCCTAAAGACCGTATCAAACTAACGGTTGTCGATTGCGGTTGCCGGTTGCCGTTGAGCAGCGGACCAATGGGAGCTCAGCAGGCCCCGGTTGAAGAAAAAAGTTTAAAAGATTTAAAACGTGTTCAAAACGTCAGAAAAAGCACCTGCAATATTATTTACATACACTTTATCACGTGATCTCTCTACGCAGCTCGCTATTGGTTACGGTTGTGGCCCTGCCGGTTGGAAATAGGCACACGGCTAAAATGGCAACCGAACCGTCAACCGGCGCCTGCTGAGCTTCCATTGGTCCGCTGGTCAACGGCATCCGGCAACCGCAATCGGCAACCGTTAGTGTGATACGGTCTTAACAATGGCAGCAAAAGAAAGTTGTGGCATAACAAAAGTGAGTAATAAACCCATACAAAGAGCAACGTGGTGGATAGAGGATATAGGAAAAAAAAGTATAAAAGAGACGATACAATTGTGAAAAAATATCAAGTAAACGGGGGACAAGAGAACGATGAGAAGTATAAAGAAAAACGAACGGGGGTCAAAGATATAGTCGAAAATAGTAAGGATGAATCGTGGGTAGTATTTGTAAACAAATTAACACAATCGTTTAGTGAAAATCAGAAAATGTTCTACAATACACTTAACTACACCAGGAAACCAAAAATAAAACGTAAAAACAGAACAAAGGCGGAATAGCAAATAATGGAAAGATGGAGAAAATATGTTATATACGAAGAATCGTTGGGACAGAACGACGCGACATAATAGAACATCGAACATCACAGAACACAACAAAGTCAAGAAAAGAGTGAACAAACAATAGAAGAAGAACTAATGGAAGTAATAAATAAAATGAAGACAGGGAAAGCACCAGGACACGACGATATAACGTAACATACATGTACGTATCATCATAAAAATGGAAATATGACATGAAAATTGTAAATTTAAAATTGATAAAACATCTTAATTCACTGCGACAATTTGATACGTATGAAGCGATACACATACGTAAAAAGACAAATCTTCTCAATCGTGACGGTGGCCCCGTTCAATATTCCGCCATGTTCAGTCTATTGTAATTAAATAATTAAGTAATTTAGTCTCTGTAAGGTTACTTATCATTTTCATTTTCTTCGGAAAATGAAATAAATTAGTTACAAACTAATACCTGTACAAAAAAAATTACGTTTGAAACTTATTCAAACCAGAATACAACCTTTACCGGTACCTTTTCTCTTCTTCGCATGTTTGTAGAAATTGGACACGCTGTCCACTTGAAATGTTATTTATATACGGGTCTTTTACGACGGACGGACATCGTGATAAGTCGTCTTCGAGAATTCTTTTTTATGCCCCACACACGATTAAGGTGAGGATGGGGTAAATATGCACGTTTAAAACTAGCTTGAAAAATAATGCCCGCTCTCCGATCAGTTTTGTACAGTTTTGATAACGCTCGCCTCGTGCTAACGAAACATGTGTCACCGAATGTTATTATTAAACAATTGTGTGGTAAGGAGGGTCAGTAAATACAACACAGTCCTTACAATCATTATCATGATGGAAAAACATGTGGAAAACTCAACTCGAAATATAACTCAACACAGAAAGGTATAAGAGTTCCTGTTTAAGTAAGAAATTCTCGACATAAGCTTTGTGGCAAATGGTGCTTGCGGTACCAGCATCAGAGTGGAAAAAATGCGACAAAATTTGGTTTCATGGCATGCAAACATTTTGAAAAACAATAAAGCTATAAGCTCATTTTTCCTTTTGAAGTGAAATTTCTTTAATCCCGTTAGGGTAAATCGAGAATTACACGCGAGAGGACTAACAGCGAATGCGAAAGTGTGGGAAGGGTGGGGTGGGGGTGAAAGATGATCGCGTGATGTTCCCATTGGTCGTAGTGTAAGAGAAAGTCGTCTTTTCTTTCTCTCTCACTCGATTTACGCGTGGTTGACGAGTTGACACAAACGGAATCACTGGGAATCACTCAATTATTAAATCGTCGAGGTTATGCGTACGGGGATTCCTGAAAGTCGTGAAAATAAGTGTGAAGATAGTAGAAATCGAGGTACGCGTGTTTTCTATTGCATTTATTCGAAGCTATAACGTGCCATTGATTAAATACCATAACCTACGAATCGTGTGATTCAACGAATTATTTGGTTTTATTTTGATTTTCAATTTTTGATTGCATTTGTTTTTCATTTATGAATTGCTGAACAAATTGGAAGTTTGACTTCAGCGCTCCCCAATTTTTTTCTATTACAATTTAAAAAAATTCTTCAGCAAATCTCACAATTGACCCTTCTGACAATTCACTCGAAACAGTTTTAAGAATGTCACTAGCAATCATTCAAATGTCACTTACTTTTTAGCTTCCTCCGTCCTTTTGTTGGCGATACTTTTAAACGAAGTATTCAAAATCATACTGGCGTTGTGATCGCCGGCAGCCTCCTCGGAAATCTGACCTACAATAGATTCCGATCGTGAAGTTATAATAATCTCTTCAGCAACAGAACTTCTTCTAGATATTGACGTTTCAGTGTTGATAGTTTCCCTGTGAAGATTATATACCTTAACTGGCCCCAGATGTCGTCGTCCCTTCTGAACCGATCGTCGAATCTTCGGTACGGCGTTGTTATTGGATAATTGAGCTTTTATCATATTACGTTGCTCTTTGAGGATGGTCTTGCGTTCTTTAGACGCGGCGTTTTGTATTTGTTTCAACCTGCGTGAAACGAAATAAACGTCACGAATTAAAGAAAAAAATTAAAAATTATAAATAGACATAGAAAAAACTATAACTAATAATTTAAAAAATAATAAAAATTAAAAAATCAAGGATAGAAATACAAAGAATTATAAACAATAATTTTAAAAATGAATAGAAATAGAAATTAAAAATGAATAAAAATAGAAATTAAAAATGAATAAAAATAGAAATTAAAAATGAATAAAAATAGAAATTAAAAATGAATAAAATTGACATTAAAAATGAATAAAAATAGAAATTAAAAATGAATACAAATTAAAAAATTAGAAAGGAATAAAAATTAGGAAAACTGGTTAATTAACCACCTTTGCATTTCTTGTTTTTCATGTTGAAGTTTTATGATGATCCCGCGTTGTTTTTCTTCAATAAGGACGCTTCGTGAAGTTGTCCAGTTTCGATCAATTGCCTGCGAATAATACGATCGGTATCAAACTCGCGTATCCGATTTGCGATTTCGGACCAGACTTACTTTTTTGGATTTCGAGCCACGCCAATTCGCCTTTGGTCCGATCCAGTAGAGCCTTCTCCCGTATTTTCAGGATAGTTTTAAGATTTTCGATCCTGGCATCCTCATCTCTGATGAGTTGATCGAACTATATGAAAGCGGCAGACAATTAAAAATTGTTTGCGATGTCACGTACTTATCTCGTGCATACAATTGCGATTATCTACGTTCGCTTCGAGTGGACACATTCCGGAGATCTTTGTGAATGATTTTTGTAAATATTACAACGCGAGCGGAACGCGTATGTATAACAATGCTATCGGTAAATGTGGAGAAGAGGATAAGAGAAAAAAAGGTATAAAATCGTACTTAAATAGAATTAATAATAATATACGAGGGATGACGTTTCGATTGTTCTACGAATTTCAACGAAAATCAGACGGAAATTCAAGGAATTATTGACGAAATTCATCCCCCAATTATGCCAAAATGTGATTGGAAATTTAGTGAAGTGGGTGAACGTTTACCAACACGCTCGAGGCGAACATTTGTTGGATGTTGTGTTCCACACCTAACCTCCATATCTGTATTTTGCAAAATGCAACTGGAATATGTATTTTATTAACCTTCCTATACTCACGCATACGGTCTGTGAGACCGATTTATATAGTATAGTATACGTGTTTCATTTTTGACGTGAGTATAGGAAGGTTAAAAACATACAATCTAATTGTAAGTAAATTTTGAGACCGCCTTTATTATTATATATATATATAAAAAACTACATTATAATTTTCATGAGAATCGACGAAACAAAGAATTATAGCCAAATTTGTAGAACTTTGGAAACACCCCCGTATAACAAATTATTATATAGGCTGTAAATTAAGTGATGACATCTATTTTAAGGAGGGGGAAGGGTGGAATCATTGTAATATTTTACGAGAAAAAGTTAATATAAAAATGTGCCCTAACTTGCTTCGGTTGTTCTAAGCGTGCCAACACTATAATATCATGCAAAGTGAATATGAACAACGTTAAATTAGCTCAAATGCATGTCATTTATGGGGTTACAGATGGAAATGCTGCAGAAGCTGGTTGAATTTATCAAGAACGATATCCTAACAGACAGATTTGTTCCTTCCTCAAAAACTGAGTGAGATACAAAAACGAGGGACAAGAAAGTTGTATTTTTATTGTTTAATCTGATAAAATATGTCAAGCTTTAAAAAAACAGTGACGTACGATTTTTAGAATAAAAATTAATCAGGTAACCTTCTGTGACACCACTGGAATTATTATTTTAAATCTAATTACATCAGATGAAGCCCCTTGTTATTGCTATTAACAGACATATCAAGTTTCATCGAAATCGTCAGAAAAACTTTTGAGTAATTAGCTTTAAAAAAACAATGTGATTAAAACTTTGATACCGCGTTTCTCGAAAATAAAGCAAGTTAGGACACACATGTTTATATGAACTTTTTCTCATAAAAAATGAATCGCACTCTGAAATTAAAGTCATCACTTAATTTACATTCTGTATAGTATAACTCCCTTAATTTACACCTTGTATATATATATAATATTTAAATTTAAATAATTAACATTTTATACGTACCATCCCTACTGAAAATCCAACGTAAATGTTACTATTAAAACTGACGTCATTGGCTGGAAACGATACGTTAGTCGTTGTACCATTCGCAGTCGAATTGACAGATTCGTTTATTTGAGATAGCTCTAATCCGGTAAATAGACTTCTATCAATATCGTCCTTATTAATAGTATAAGCACTGATTTCTTGTCGTACATCATCCACCACATCCGAACTCTTACGATTGTTATCTTGCTGCAACTCCTCCGAAATATCTAGACTGTTATCGTCCTCTTTCTGAAAGTCTGCAAAATCGCAGCCTCTTTCGTAGGTGATAGTCGATAGAGTCCTTTCGGATTTTTGTGACTTAGAAATTTCACTCGCTATGGTGTCGTTGGACTTTTTCGATGTGTTCCGTGGAAATGGGATCGTGGTTTGAGTATCTTGATTTTGGTAAATGGTCGTGTTCTGTTGACTTTTCCCGTGCAGTTCGAATAAGGACTAAATAATATGAATCGTTTATCAAATAATAGTATACTCTGTTCATTCAACAGAAATAGTTATGCCATTCTCTACAAAAACCCGCAATATTTGAATAAAATGTTTCTATTGGTGCTATGTTTAGAAACCCCCTATCAAATCAAATTTATGAGGAGTAGCTTAACTATTTCTGTTGGATGAATAGAGTATATAGAAGTATGAGGTCGTTACAAGGGATTATTTAAGCCGATGATAATCGGGTCAGAGATGTCGAAAGTTTTTCTAGCGGAGCACGACTGCAATATTGTGGTGTTTCCCTTACGGGGATTTTGCTATACTTCCAGTAATTATTTAATATTGCAATTAGCTATTGAGAAATTCTAGTCTGTAAAATAACAACTACCCGTACAGATCTAGAACCGTGTGACGACTTACTACATACCTAGTACAATCGTATACACGTTGTTCAAAGTAGCAACCGACTTCGTCATGTGTGACGTAAAACTGGTACCACAAGAATTGGAATCAAACAAAAAATTAGTATGCAAATTTTAGTGATATTCGTTTTTATATGTTTTTGTAATTTTCTACGTTGCAACATCCTCTAATAGTGCTTTTAACATTAGAGGCTATTGTTTTGGTTGGTGACATTTTCATAAATTTTTAAATTAATTATTAAATTCAAACAATGGAGTTTTACATTTTGAATTAAAAAATTATCAGATGAAGATATATAACGTATACATCAAAATGAAAACAAATAATAATAATAATACATAACCTTAACCGATACAATAAAATTATTAAACATGCGATTTGGCATCAATGCTAGAATGGGACGTCATAACTATGAATGACGAAAGTCGGCTGCCTATTTGAAAACCCTATGCCAATTACTTAGAGAGAGCAATTGTATGTATGGATTTTTATCCTAACAAGACAGTTACGTCATTAGTGACGTACTTAGGATATGGTCATATTATACTGTATAATATACGAGGCGTGTTTTTAAACTAAGTACCGTTTTTAAATTACGCCGCCGCAGCACTGCGGTCGCCCTTTAGCGCATGCGTGCCATGTAGCTACCTCTGTTGGGAAGCCATAGACGCCATTACAGAACCATCCGATCGAATCTATATCTGTTTGCGTGATTTTAAAATGCCTCCACCTATTGAGAATCCCGCCGACTGCGAAGTGCGTGCTGTAATACGGTTTCTTTATGCTCAAGGCTTCAAATCAGTTGACATTCATCGCCAAATCAGTGTAATGTATGGTGAAAACATTATGAGTGATGGAATGGTGCGAAAATAGGTTAGGGCCTTTAAAGATGGCCGCACAAACATTCATGATGAGAAACGAAGTGGGCGACCTTCAGTCATTACCGATGATCTGATTCAAAAAGTGGACTGTAAAGTGAAAGAGAACAGACGATTCACGATTTCGTCGTTAGCTGAAAAGTTTCCTGCTGTCCCGAAGTGAAAACAACTGTGAAACAGTGGTTGTCTAATCAGGCGGCAAGCTTCTTTGACGAAGGCATACAAAAGCTGGTCCCAAGATACGATAAGTGCCTCAATATTAATGGGAATTATGTAGAAAAGTAGAGTAAAGTATGACCTTTCAAGTGAATAAATTATTTTTGGAAAAAATTTACTTGTTTTTTATGTCAAAACGGTACTAGTTTAAAAACACGCCTCGTAGATAATAATAATATAGAGCAGATATATATCTGCCAGCTTCTATTAGAACTTCTATACAACGTTACCCCATTGACATTTTATACGTTTAATATACAAGCAACTGACGAGACAAGGAATAACAAGGACGGAACTGAAGGACATCCTATTGTTGAAAAACTCGAAAAATAAAAATATTCGTATGTAGGGTTTTTAGTGTTGCCAACTTATGACGGTTCCGATTGCTCGTTCTGTATAGATCTGTCGCTTCCTATTAGAGATTATGTACAATATAACCTCCTTGATTTTTTCTACGTTTAATATATAAATAGCAGACAAAAAAGAGGAAACTGATGAACAAGATGGCAGTGTCAGAAACTTGGAAAAATAAATATATTCATATTTAGGGTTTTCAGTGGTTCCTACTTATGACGCTTCCGGTTGTGCGCTCTGTATATGTCTGTCACTTTTCATTAGAGGTTATGTAGGTCATTGACATTTTATACGTTTAATATATAAGCAATAGACGAGACAACGATTAACAAGGACGAAACTGAAGGACAAGAGGAGAGGGTGGAAAAACTCGAAAAATAATAATATTCGTATTCAGGATTTTCAGTGTTGCCAATTCAGAACGCTTCCAGTTGCTCGATCTGTATATGTCTGTCACTTTGCATTAGAGCTTATGTACAAAGTTACCTCATTGACTCTGTTTACGTTTAATATATAAAGAACAACAAAAAAAACGCAAATAACAAGATGAAACCGAAGGTCAAGATGACAGAGTCGAAAAACTCGAGAAATAAAGATATTCGTATTTGGGGTTTTTAGTGTTATCAATTCAGAACGCTTCCGGTTACTCGGTCTATATATGTTTGTCACTTTTCATTCGAGGTTATGTACACCGTAACCACATTGACATTTTATACGTTTAATGGACAAGCAACAGACAAAACAACGAATAACAAGGCCGAAACTGAAGGACGAAGGTCGGAAAACTCGAAAAATTAAAATATTCGTATTTAGGGTTTTTAGTGTTGCCAACTTATGACTCGCTATGTATGTCACTTCTTATTAGAGGTTATGTCTGAAGTTACCTCATAGACATCTTATACGTTTAATCACCGTTTAATAATTCAATTGGTTACTACAAACGTGGTTGACAGAAATAACCTCAAAATACCGAATATATTAAAAGAAGGCAACACTGAACATGTCCGTTTCAGTGACACCAACATAAATGCGTTAGATTTGCTTGAATTTACTTTTTAAATAAGACATACAAAACTGGTAGGCCTGAAAGTATCCCTAATGACGTATTTGGCTTGGTTTAGTCTTGTTGGGATAAAAATCAATGATAGTGATTACAAGGACTGTGGTGTAATTACCGACATATGTATATCACATCGAGCATCTCCTCACAATTATTTAATAATAAAATTTGGTAACCGAATTTTTAAAAATACATAAAATTAAAACCCATCATTCAATACATAGCGGTCCGTTTGTACAGGTAGTAGTCATTTTATAGACGAGAACCGTTAAATTACAACAATCACCCCAGCTAACTTAACATCCAATTGAATTGAATCTATTTAAAAAATACAATCTCGATAACAGGCAGGTTTAGTATCTACGATGGGTTAGACTATAATACAGAACCATTTAGACCGGGTTTCCAAATACTTTTGCAAACCACGTGACCAGCCTTAGTGTTATTATTAAGGTTTGATAAAAGAGTGGATGACGTGTTATCATTAAGTAGTGTAAACCGGATTGATGCTATCACTCCTACGAACTTTATTATTCAATGATTTATATGATATTAGATTATATGAGCTAAAAGCAAGTCAATAAATGCAAAAGAAAACAATTGGGCAAATAATAGCTTAGGTTTGGGACCACTGACTTATTATTCGCAGTGTATCTCTCGATATGCAATCGTCGTTCGACGGGGTGGTAAGATGAAACATGTGCGTTTTATCGAACTGTCCACTTGAACTTGCTTAACATATTAGCGTAATTTTACATGTTTTAATGATAATTAAACATTTAAGTACATATTGTGGGAATTTCTTAATTGAATTCTCATACGTACAAACATTAAACGTACTAGCATATATTGTGTTTATCTGGAAATTAAAACTACTTCTCACAAAGTCGCACTGACGAGCGGTATAACCGCGACACGCGTCTGCGCATGGTGAAAGTAGTTTTCTAATTACACATTTTCGGAAGGTGGGTTAGTCGAGAACCGCGACTGCAGGAGTTTGTGGCAACTTAGCTGTCCACTCCTGTAGAATTAAATAGTTGCAAAAATGCGCATTTAAGTACATATTGGGAAAATTTCTTAGTTGAATTTTCATATGCACAAACACCTATAATTTCTAATCTATCTGGTACTATTAGTACAGTGTTAATCCACAGGACTGTATAAAAAAGAGAGCTAAGGACACCGTTATGGAGGCCAAGAACCTAAACGGACCATAGTGCCACGGATGGATGGCTGATATCTAATCCATTGTAGATACTAAACCTTTTCGATGATCATTGCTAGTCAATAATTGATCGAAGACAAAAGGTTTTGACAATGAATTAGTAGCGCGTTTAAACCTACCTTCTCAACTGCCATAAACTGTCTTAAAGATTCGTTAAAATCATTCAGGAGATGAAGTTCAGCTTCAAATTTCAAATGGATTTGATTCGTATTTGTCTGCAAAGATAAAACATCAATTACACTTCTACATATAAATATCTTATATTACCACAATTAGGTCAATTAAACAAGCGTGATTGAAATAATAGTTATATTCTCAGAACATTTACAAACGTTTTCGGAAATCTTTGACTAGGTTTTTGATTCGGGTTTTCCCTAGTCCTTGCACAGAATTGTTAAGGTTTGGAAAAAGATTTTTTGATATAATTTTTTGTTGGTGTTTTCGTAGCTTGCATCTATGTGTTTGCACATTAAATCAGTGATTTATAATATACATTTTTTACAGATCCTATATATCAAGAAATCTTAGTCATTAGTTATTTTGTTGATAGTTCCCGAATAAAAAACAAATGTTTGTTTATACATTTATCTAGTTATAATTTCACTGATGAAGGTGTTCCGAAAACGTACAAAACCTTAATCTCACCTTAGTTTCGAAGCATTTCACCTCACCAGGCTTGATAGAGATCGAATTTTTGTTTTCTTCTTGTATCGATAATTCTAAATCTTTAGAGGTAGTTAAAGTAACTGTAGGACGTTTCAATAAAGGCACTGAAGATACCACACTTGCGGTGGAGTTTGAAAAATTACTGGAATAATTCTCCTTTTCGCTTTTCGCCGAATCATTGACGGATTCGGATGTTTTTTCGGATTTATCCGGTAAGGTTTTGAACGAATTGGAGTTTTTAGTGCTCGACGATTTCTTCTGGAGCAATTTCGCTGGTCTTTTCGAGTTTTCTAAACTATCCATGTATTCCAGGAAACTTTGTAAGTTCTCATCCAATTCTAGGGAACGTTTTGAAATTCCCTCGTTGATTTTCGCGTTTTGGAAATTTCCGATCCGGCGCTTTTATCGAAAATTAGGTTTGATCTCTTACTAAGTTTATTCGGATCGGAAATTGTCGAGATGTGACTCTCCAATTTGCTGGTTTTTCCCGATATTGTATTATTGGGTTTGGATTTATACGAAGTGACATTCGAAATGTTACTGTCGGATTTACTAGCTTTTCGGTGAGATATTTCGCTTACAGATTCCGATCTCGCACCCTCCTGAGAGGTCACGTGTATATCTTGTAATAACGGGGCCGAGGATGTGCGCTTGGATTTCCGGTCAATACTAACCGAATCTTCCTGGATATTATTAGACGATTTCGTCCTGTTTGAACGGTCTACGTATTCGCCGATTTGCGGCATTTCCCTCAATAATATCTTATCATCCTTACGCGTATTCTCGGTTAAAAGATCCATGGTGTTCTCCATAATATCGTTCCTTCGTCCCCTAAGTTTCAAACCTTTCAATTTATTCAAGTTTATTTCCAGTTTATAATCCGAAACCTGCCGGTTTGTGGAATGTACTATTGATGATGATACAGATACGGACGATTCGCTAGAAATATCTGGAATGTTTTTCGACGTATCAGATTCGCTCGTTTCGCTCTCCAGTAAATTGACACCTTTCGGTTTGGAATGTGTTTGCTTTTCAAGAATTTTATCGGAGTGTTTGGTAATATCACAGTCGTTTCTAAAATCACGGAATTTATCCTTGTGCAGGTGCAAATCTTTAACGCTTTTGAGATTGAGACATTTATGGGATTCGAATGAGCCCGCTTCGGGATACGCGCCTCGTATGGATTCCTCGATAGCTTTCTTAATTTCATCTTTCGTTTTATTGAATTTGTTGATTCTCTCGGGGTCTTCCATCGATATTTGTACGCCGATGTCCGAACTCGTCTTGACACGTGTATTGGCAGCCAAATTCAGTTTCTTTTTAACAGTGCTGATGAAATTGTACGGATAGGGTTGGATTGCCGTTTGTAACCAGAACGGTACGTTAGAAACTTCTTTGGGCTTCTCTGGGTTATCCGTATTTAACGCCGGTTTAATCGTTTGTGCCACGATATTTAATTTCTTATTCTTCCTCTTCTTGATTTTCTCGAATAATTTCCTCTGGCGATACCCTCGATAATACGATTGAATTTTGACCGCGGCCCTATGATGGACATCTCTGTACTGTTTCAAGAGGTCATCGAATGTTACCACCGCCGTATCCACGCTTTCCCTAACACAAATATTCTCCAATTCCGCTTGAACGTTTTGATTCTTATTTGAGCAAACGACAGGAACTTCCTTGATATCATTGACGATCAAATCAGGAACTGTATGAGGATTTCCTTCGAGATCCGTGCCTTCGACGCTTCTATTTATCGGAACCGCATCGTGGGGAACTTGCTTGTCTTCAACTAAAATTTTCGTTTCTTTCGAACGCGATCGATCCCGTTTGAGATGTACGTTCTTCTGTACTAATTCTAAACTTTTCTTTTGTAATTCTTTCAGTTTCTCCTTGCGAGTATCGATGACGTTCTGCGAGGCTTGTACTTGCAATTTCAACGTTTCCATCCGTTTCTCCTTCTGTTTCCTTATATATTCCCTAGCCTCTTCCACGTTGTAATGTTTCACCTTCTTCGATGACACTTCCTCATTTCTTTCCTCCTTATTATAATTCCGTTTCGGTACGAACGTTGAGGGCGGTTTCTTATGAGTATTCGAATGTACCGGTAAACTAGATGCATCTCTCCATACATGTTGCGGTTTAACTTTCCTGGGTGACACTTCCTCATCTCCTTCTTCCCGTTTCGCGATGTATATCGACGACGGTTTAGTGTAGGGATTCGATTGTAATCCCAGACTAGGCACATCTTTCGATCGATGTTTACTTTCAGATACAGTTATTGCTTTGCTATTATTAGGTCGATCTGACTCGATCCCTCGATTAATCAGCTTTTCTAGTTCCAATTTTAACTGTTCGATTTCTTTCTTCGTTTGTTGCACCCGTTGACTGACATAATTAGGATCAATTTTTTCCATTTCTCTGACATTTTACCATTTTCTCAACTGTGTAACATTTTACCTCGCTTTCGGTTTCGTTCGCGTAAACTTAATCGCTAGTCTTGAATGTCCGAAGGAACTCTGCAATTAGCAACAATTGTTTAGTATTCAAATAATTCGCGAGAAAATGAGAAAAAGAATACATAACCTATAACAGTAACATTTATTGAACTTGAAAGTCTGCGATGTAATTACACTTACCTGGACAACTTAAATGTATATCAATTCATTTGCACAAACGGTGATGTATCACAAAAATTTGGGGTTTTAACAAGTATTCGAGAAAATTTCACTACTTTAACATTTTCGGTTAGGACATTTTGAAATCCTTCGAAATCTTAAAATCTGCAATATATGCAACTTAATACGCAGCTAAAACGAACGGAATGATAAACGAACTAACGGGAACAAAGAAATAAATAAGAAATTGCAGTTCAAAAGATTTTATTAAAGGCAAAGGACAAACTGTCCTAAACATGTTTTCTTGATCGTGAGACTAATCTTCCACATTTTCACCTATCTTACTTAAGTTAGTAAATCGTTTTAATTACGGAAAAATATCTTTAACGTTTAATGAACAAAAATCTATAATAAATAATAAACTGAATATGACTTTGAACTGTTATAAATTTGAATTTGGCGCTTTGCTAGATTGAACTTTTTATTTCATTTTATTGGCACACCGTAAGTATTTCAAAAGTGATAAATTCATGTCAATCCATCTAATTTCGTAGTTGTAGGCTTTCTTCTCCTTTTAAACCATTTATTTTCCTAACGATTTCATACAAATCGTTACAGATAAATTCTTTCATATATTTATTTATACATACACAGTGTCTGTAATTATTGTACGTCAATTAAATTGGCCGACCTGCAATTTTATCAAGGTGTAGTGGCACCACTGCCGCTTGAGCTGAGGCATAGACGTTAAATGGTCGTTAATCGCATTTTCAGTTACCATCCTTGTTCTCTGGCTTTATTTCTTCATATTTATATCTTAAATTTCAAACAGTTCTTTCCAGACTTCATTAATTATCGTTTCTAAATTGCGTGTAAGAAATAACATAATACGAAATGCAACTTACGTTCAATAATCACTATTTAACTTTTCAAAAATGTTTTTTCCTGAACAAGACGCGTATATTCTTATAGCCCAGTTTAGAAGTGCAACTCAAAACCAAAATGGAATTTAGTCGTATAATTGGCAGTTTTGCTTTAATCAATTTGTAGAGGCGTTTCCTCAATTATGAGGTATTCGGCCATCACAAACGTGAGATTATAAAGCGTTTTGAGAGGGAGGAAAAACACTATTTGAAAAGGAAAATCAACTGGGAGACCTACAATATTAACCGAACTTACTGTCAATGCCCAGTAAACATTTTCAAAATTTTGTGGACGGTTTAAGTTGGCATTTCCGGCAATAGTGGATATACTCACCAATTTCTAAGCCCAATGCATGCGAATTCTTTTATGCCGGAAATGCCAACTTAAATTACCCGCGAAATTTAAAAAATGTTTACTGGGTGATCTTTAAGAACGAATGAATCACATTTCAAAGAATTTTCTTTATGTAAATCGTTTCGGCTATTTCGTTCAATACTTTCTTAAGAATAAACTATTAACAAAGATATTTCAAAATGCGTAAAACATCTAATAGGCTACTGTCCCTCAAATACTTTTCATTATTCGTATATACCAATATTCCACCATGCGATTTTGTACTGCCGCACGGAATTTTACCAGCTGTAGAAAAATAAAATCCATAGCACTGTGATGCGTAGATTAGTAGGCAGCGGGGAGTTGTTAGTAGAAAGTTGGGCACCGTGAGAAAAGGATGCTGCTAGGAATAAATAATTCGCGTGGCACACGTGTGTATAGGAAAGAAAAATAAACGTTTTGGTTATCGTAAAAACGTGTTTTATTAAGAAATAGTGTTCTTCGCAACAGTCGGGGCAAGAATAGGAAGTACAACAGCAACGATACCTAACAGCACCAACATCAGCCCGAAACAGTGTATATCCAGTAAACATCTTTTAAATTTCGCGGACAGTTTAAGTTGGCATTTCCGGCAATAGTTGATATACCCGCCAATTTTTAAGCACAATGCATGTGAATATGTTCACTATTGCCGGAACTACCAACTGAAACTATCCGCGAAATTTAAGAAATGTTTACTGGGTATGCATTGTCTCTTTCCTCCACTTACCAACGTACCTCCTCTCCATGGCGCCAAAATCAAAATAACTACTAACTAACTACGTACTTTTATTTTAAATTATGATTAATTCCCGAAACCTACTTATTCTTAGTAATTAAGGAAATAATGTTTGTGCACTACGAAACGCACCAACCCTCTAACTAAATTTACCACTCCCAACCTCACTTATAAAAGGAAACGTGCGAAATTCGAATCGATACAGGACGTTTTTTATTACTTCTCTGTTTCTTGTCCATGTTTCAAAACCAAAGTGATTTTTCCAAGAAAATAGTGTACGAGACATATTCCTACAGTTCTAGGAATTTAGCTGTAATTTTTGGATTTTGTCAATTTTCATCAAAATACAATGTAGTTGTTCCAATTAATTGCATATGTACATGTACTATTATTATTATTATTATTATTATTATTATTATTATTATTATTATTATTATTATTATGACTATTATTATTAGTATCCTGTTGAAATAACTGACGCTTATGCAACTTTCCAGGCCATTTCTTGCAAAGCACTTACCGCCATGGGCCGGATAAAAGATTTGAATAATATTCTGCGTTAATTGTAGTACATTTTGGAACTCCACATTATTAAAATAATCTCCTCGCAATCCCAGAATACAGTAAACCTTGCTTTTCCAACCGACCGAACTGCTCGTTCTTTAAACAGATGTCCTTCTGCTGGTTTGCGGCATATTTTTGATTGATTTGGGGTATTAAGCTTGAAGTAAGGTATTCATATTTCATCCGTTTGCCAGAATTGGTCGCCGTAAAGTGTTAAAAGCTCTCGAAGTTGGTACCTGTTGAGTTTCTGTTTCGGTCTGAATTGTCTTGGTACTCAGCGGGATAAACTCTTGTTCTTCATCTTCATCTCGTGAATATCAATTTCACGAATAGTTATTCACCTACCCAGTAGACATTTTTTAATTTCGCCCACAGGTTAAGTTGGTAGCCACAGCAATAGTGTACATACTTTTTAGCCCAATGCATGCGAATATGTTCACTATTGCCGGAAGTTCCAACTTAAACTTTCCGCGAAGTTTAAAAAACGTTTACTGAGTATTATCGTCCAGTAGGTTTTCCACGGTAGCAAGGTTTCTTTCATTTACAAAGGTGCTCGGGCGTCCACTGCGTGGATCTTCTGACGTTGTTGTAGCTTTAAAACGATCGACTTCTTAATAGGCTGCATATCGTTAGATTATGCAGACTCTCCAAGTATGTACACCTTGCAAACGTTGATGGATTTCTGGTGGTACCACACTCACTCCAAATAAGAAGAAAATGATAGCGCTTTGTGATTTAGTCGCGTCTTCCATGATTGCATAATCAGCGATAAGGAAATGCGTCTGTTTCAAGTAGCTGAAGTATATCAAATGATATTGCACGAACCTAGTGAACATTTTTTAAATTTCGCGGACAGTTTAAGTTGGTAAATATGGCAATAGTGGACATATTCGCCAATTTATAAGCACAATGCACGCGAGTATGTTCACTATTGCCGAAAGTACCAACTTAAACTATCCGCGAAATTAAAAAAAATGTTTACTGGGGAGATGGCAGCGTAGACGTGTCCAGACTTGTCTCTGAACTATAAGATTTTCGCAATTGAATTAGAGCCAAATTCCTAGAACGTTCGGAACATCCCACATATATGCGTACGAAATTGAATAAAACGAGATAAAATTTATTATAGCTAGCAATAAAGGTACAAAATAAATAAAAAATAAAAACATGCGTACAATTTGAACCATCTCTGGTTTACAAGAAAATGATTACCCATCGTCCTTCCTATATCTTAACATTACTAATATGGAATACAACCTATCCTCGTCCAGCAAAAAAGCGTCAAGCTTCCTTAGCACTTCCCATCCGATATATTTTCTTAATTCCTTCAAAAGAGGCTGAAATAGACTTTATAAAATATACAAAAATACGAAACAAACGTCATCATTAAGGTTCGACAAATGAATGCATGATAAGTTACCATTAAGTGGTGTAAACCGGACTGATGCTGTCACTCCTCTGAATTTTAATGGGCCGCTTGCGCGTAAGTGGGGACGGACAGCGTCAGTCCGGTTTACACTACTTAATGATAACTTATCACGCACTCGTTTGTCGAACCTTAGTCATTATTACCATCACCATGAACCAGATATGTAATATTTCCAAAGTTATTCTCGAGTATGTTGTAAATCCTCCAAGTTTGCTTAAAATTTCCCCTATCAACGTCGCTTTCTCCGTACCGCAAGTGATTGAAGGAAAATACTCTCTATAGCGATTCTGGAAAGTATTCTAAATATGTAAATTCGTATGATAGGTTCGATAAATCGGCATACTAACAGAGATTAAGTGGAGAATAACGTCTACGTCTTTATTGCTCATATTTTCCACCGTCATTCGTACGAATTTTTGCATGTAAGATATTCTCTAAAAGACAAAAAATTTAAAAAATTATTCAATTTTTTTAACGTTATAGAACAATATAACCTAACGCTCTAAGGGCAAAAGGATACATCGACGAGAAGATTACACTGGGAAAAAATTCATAGCCAATCAACTTTCTTCAAGGTAACATTCGTGTCAACACGTTAAATTCATTCAAGATTGGGTACTTTCACCTAAGAACCAATTTCATTGTTACCCAGTGTTATTGACGTTTGTATTTAAGGGTTTCAAATCTTCAATTTCTTATTTGTTAAAAAAAGTGGAAAAATGTAAAAGCTGCTGTATACGCACAAGCTTGGTTTTCACTGAGTTTTCCGTTAACTCTTATTAACCAGGGCATTTTTACTAGGCAAGACCTTTGATTGGGAAACTAAGGTGCTGGATTATCAGCACCTTGAGTTATCATTATTATTATATAATTATAATTATATAAACAGTAAACAATCGAACTGTACAGTTGCCCTGCACAGACCAGGGCATGACCTGGTATCTATTATAGACTATTCAGTTCCTGATAAATAATGCAAAGTCTCACCGCATCTGGCGCTAGTTTTCCAATTTCAAAGTTAGCGCCAATTTATTTTGAATTAGTTTCTTGTTTCCTTCCCACGGAGATTTCGAAGAAAATCGAAATAGTTGGTTAGTATAACTTATTATATATCAAATTAAAGCCTTTTCTGCGCAGATTGCGGTTAAAACAATTTCCGGAACGAGGGACGTATTATTAAGAAAACATTCGACGAGAACCTGAAACGTGGTTCTGGTCGAAACGCTTCTGCATGCTCCAAGATCCAAACGAAGCAAATCTCATCGATTCTGATGCCGAAATCACACTCTATGCCTTTGGAAACGTACATACACCAAGCTTCGTCTAATTTGGAACATCTTCAATTTTTCCTAAATTTCCAAAGGGTACTCCTTGGAGATTTCGAACAAAATCGAAATAGTTGGAAGTATGACTTATTATACATCAAATTAAAGCTTTCTTTGCGCAGATTACGGTTAAAACAATTTCCGGAACGAGAGACGTGTTGTTAAGAAAATATTCGATGAGAACGTGAAACGTGCTGCTGGTCGAAACGCTTCTGCATGCTCCAAGATCCAAACGAAGCAAATTTCATCGATTCTGATGCCGAAATCACACTCTACGCCTTCGGAAACGTACATACACCAAGCTTCGCCTAATGTGGAACATCTTCAATTTTTCTTAAATTTCCAAAGGGGTACCCCTCGGAGATTTCGAACAAAATCGAAATAGTTGGAAGTATGATTTATTATACATCAAATTAAAGCTGTTCTTGCGCAGATTGCGGTTAAAATAATTTCCGGAACGAGGGACGTGTTGTTAAGAAAATATTCGATGGGAACGTGAAACGTGCTTCTGGTCGAAACGCTTCTGCATGCTCCAAGATCCAAACGAAGCAAATCTCATCGATTATGATACCCAAATCGCACTCTACGTCTTCGGAAACGTACATACACCAAGCTTCGCCTAATGTGGAACATCTTCAATTTTTCCTAAATTTCCAAAGGGGTGCCCCTCGGAGATTTCGAACAAAATCGAAATAGTTGGAAGTATGATTTATTATACATCAAATTAAAGCTGTTTTGCGCAGATTGCGGTTAAAATAATTTCCGGAACGAGGGACGTGTTGTTAAGAAAATATTCGATGGGAACGTGAAACGTGCTTCTGGTCGAAACGCTTCTGCATGCTCCAAGATCCAAACGAAGCAAATCTCATCGATTATGATACCCAAATCGCACTCTACGTCTTCGGAAACGTACATACACCAAGCTTCGCCTAATGTGGAACATCTTCAATTTTTCCTAAATTTCCAAAGGGGTATACCTCGGAGATTTCGAACAAACTCGAAATAGTTGGAAGTATGATTTATTATACATCAAATTAACGCTCTTTTGGCGCAGATTGCGGTTAAGACAATTTCCGAAACGAGGGACATGTTGTTAAGAAAATATTCGATGAGAACGTGAAACGTGCTTCTGGTCGAAACGCTTCTGCATGCTCCAAGATCCAAACGAAGCAAATCTCATCGATTCTGATACCAAAATCGCACTCTACGCCTTCGGAAACGTACATACACCAAGCTTCGTCTAATTTGGAACATCTTCAATTTTTCCTAAATTTTCAAAGGGGTACCCCTTGGAGATTTCGAAGAAAATCGAAATAGTTGGAAGTATAACTTATTATACATCAAATTAAAGCTTATCTCGTGCAGATTGCGGTTAAAACAATTTCCGGAACGAGGGACGTGTTGTTAAGAAAATATTCGATGAGAACGTGAAACGTGCTGCTGGTCGAAACGCTTCTGCATGCTCCAAGATCCAAACGAAGAAAATTTCATCGATTCTGATGCCGAAATCACACTCTACGTCTTCGGAAACGTACATACACCAAGCTTCGTCTAATTGGGAATATTTTCAATTTTTCCTAAATTTTCAAAGGGATATACCTCGGAGATTTCGAACAAACTCTAAATAGCTGGAAGTATGATTTATTATACATCAAATTAAAGCTTATCTCGTGCAGATTGCGGTTAAGACAATTTCCGAAACGAGGGACGTGTTGTTAAGAAAATATTCGATGAGAACGTGAAACGTGCTTCTGGTCGAAACGCTTCTGCATGCTCCAAGATCCAAACGAAGCAAATCTCATCGATTCTGATACCCAAATCGCACTCTACGTCTTCGGAAACGTACATACACCAAGCTTCGCCTAATGTGGAACATCTTCAATTTTTCCTAAATTTCCAAAGGGGTATACCTCGGAGATTTCGAACAAACTCGAAATAGTTGGAAGTATGATTTATTATACATCAAATTAAAGCTCTTTTGGCGCAGATTGCGGTTAAGACAATTTCCGAAACGAGGGACATGTTGTTAAGAAAATATTCGATGAGAACGTGAAACGTGCTTCTGGTCGAAACGCTTCTGCATGCTCCAAGATCCAAACGAAGCAAATCTCATCGATTCTGATACCAAAATCGCACTCTACGTCTTCGGAAACGTACATACACCAAGCTTCGTCTAATGTGGAACATCTTCAATTTTTCTTAAATTTCCAAAGGGGTACCCCTCGGAGATTTCGAACAAAATCGAAATAGTTGGAAGTATGATTTATTATACATCAAATTAAAGCTGTTTTTGCGCAGATTGCGGTTAAAATAATTTCCGGAACGAGGGACGTGTTGTTAAGAAAATATTCGATGGGAACGTGAAACGTGCTTCTGGTCGAAACGCTTCTGCATGCTCCAAGATCCAAACGAAGCAAATCTCATCGATTATGATACCCAAATCGCACTCTACGTCTTCGGAAACGTACATACACCAAGCTTCGCCTAATGTGGAACATCTTCAATTTTTCCTAAATTTCCAAAGGGGTATACCTCGGAGATTTCGAACAAACTCGAAATAGTTGGAAGTATGATTTATTATACATCAAATTAAAGCTCTTTTGGCGCAGATTGCGGTTAAGACAATTTCCGAAACGAGGGACATGTTGTTAAGAAAATATTCGATGAGAACGTGAAACGTGCTTCTGGTCGAAACGCTTCTGCATGCTCCAAGATCCAAACGAAGCAAATCTCATCGATTCTGATACCAAAATCGCACTCTACGTCTTCGGAAACGTACATACACCAAGCTTCGCCTAATGTGGAACATCTTCAATTTTTCCTAAATTTCCAAAGGGGTATACCTCGGAGATTTCGAACAAACTCGAAATAGTTGGAAGTATGATTTATTATACATCAAATTAAAGCTCTTTTGGCGCAGATTGCGGTTAAGACAATTTCCGAAACGAGGGACATGTTGTTAAGAAAATATTCGATGAGAACGTGAAACGTGCTTCTGGTCGAAACGCTTCTGCATGCTCCAAGATCCAAACGAAGCAAATCTCATCGATTCTGATACCAAAATCGCACTCTACGCCTTCGGAAACGTACATACACCAAGCTTCGTCTAATTTGGAACATCTTCAATTTTTCCTAAATTTTCAATGGGATACCCCTTGGAGATTTCGAAGAAAATCGAAATAGTTGGAAGTATAACTTATTATACATCAAATTAAAGCTTATCTCGTGCAGATTGCGGTTAAAACAATTTCCGGAACGAGGGACGTGTTGTTAAGAAAATATTCGATGAGAACGTGAAACGTGCTGCTGGTCGAAACGCTTCTGCATGCTCCAAGATCCAAACGAAGAAAATTTCATCGATTCTGATGCCGAAATCACACTCTACGTCTTCGGAAACGTACATACACCAAGCTTCGTCTAATTGGGAATATCTTCAATTTTTCCTAAATTTCCAAAGGGATATACCTCGGAGATTTCGAACAAACTCTAAATAGTTGGAAGTATGATTTATTATACATCAAATTAAAGCTTATCTCGTGCAGATTGCGGTTAAGACAATTTCCGAAACGAGGGACATGTTGTTAAGAAAATATTCGATGAGAACGTGAAACGTGCTTCTGGTCGAAACGCTTCTGCATGCTCCAAGATCCAAACGAAGCAAATCTCATCGATTCTGATACCAAAATCGCACTCTACGCCTTCGGAAACGTACATACACCAAGCTTCGTCTAATTTGGAACATCTTCAATTTTTCCTAAATTTCCAAAGGGGTACCCCTCGGAGATTTCGAACAAAATCGAAATAGTTGGAAGTATGATTTATTATACATCAAATTAAAGCTGTTTTTGCGCAGATTGCGGTTAAAATAATTTCCGGAACGAGAGACGTGTTGTTAAGAAAATATTCGATGAGAACGTGAAACGTGGTTCTGGTCGAAACGCTTCTGCATGCTCCAAGATCCAAACGAAGCAAATCTGATGCCGAAGTTGCACCCTACGCCTTCGGAAATGTACATACATACACTAAGTTTCGTTTAAGTTAGAACAATTTTTCTTAATTTTCCAATTATGGACCACGGGTTGACCTCAGCACCCGACTGCACTGGACAGGTCGCTCAAGCAAGGGTAACAACTTGAGAATTATATCGAAGAACATCCACTTGCAAAAAGTACCGAAAAAGAAATAAATAATGGGCGACTTACGTCTGAATTTTCCCTCGTATTTCTCCTCCAAGACCAAAGATACCCCGCGTAATATCTGGCGGTGTGCTGTTTCGCATTTTCGATGTGGCAATTTTCATTTACCTCCATAACATTTTCCAAGGTACTAAAAAGTTGCGACTTAACTTCCTATGCTTATCCTTTTGTTTCTTAAACGCACGTACCTACCTGCAGTAATTTATCATTCTCTCGTATATTTTATCGTTAAACGAATCGGCGACTTCAGCGTCGGATACACAGCGGTTGTAAGGACGTACGAAATCCGAGAAGAAATTCCAATTTCCCACGAGTTTGTCCCTTAAAACGGAAAAGTGACCCTTGACGTCTATAACTTTACGGACGACTTTGAAAATTAACGAAATCGGCGTCGATTTGAAGCAGCGTTTCTTGAAACTTTCCTTTTAATTTTACCGAAATTTTTACATTTTCTTTGGAGATTTTGGCGGGGAAATATCGGTGCCATTCCGATTAAGTCAGAATTTCCGAAAGAAGAAACGAAAAAGTGACGTTGACACTTTTTTATTATTATTATAATTTCTTCCTTAACTATAAAATCGAAACGTACAAAATAAAAATATTTACATTTCATCCGATTAGAAACGAGCTACGCACAAATTTCACCACCAGATGAAATATGCAAGCCTTACACATCATCGTCTTCTTACGTACAACCTTTCTCTCAATATTATCGCCCGGTTAATATTTGGAAAAGTTTCTCGGCGTTTTCCCATCACGTCCTCTTAGGAGCGTACGGCTTTTCCTTGTCTTTGATGATGTCGCCGATTTTCAAATGGACGTTCTTCATCGCGTCCCTTTTCTCTCGTTCTTGTCTCAGTATATTGAAGCCTCTCTTGACGACCGTGTTGTACCTTTGCGATAAAGACTCTTCGTTTCCTTTAACCCTGGGGATATGTCCCGTGTATCCGGCTATCGGTGGAAAATCGGGGGATATTTCTTTGGCTGGAAATTAAAATGAGGTTTAAAGTGATGGATTTGCGACAGGTGTGTTGCTGTGGAAACTATTTATATTTTCTGGCTATACAAGGTGATACTGCAATATTTCGAGATTGCAGGTAAACTTCGAAGTTGTCTTCGGGAGAGGAGTTTGTTACGAGAAATTGATGAGGATATAACCACAAAAATTAAGCAACAACGCGTAAGATGACTTGGGCACATTTGAAAGGTAGGAGAGAGGACGACGATATACTCGATGGTCAGAATACCAGGAAGTAAAAGAAGAAGATAATGGAGAACGAATAATAGAAATAAGTTTAGAAAATGAGTTAAAGATTGGCAACACACACTTTGAGAAAAAAGAAATCCATAAAATAACTAGACAAGTGATATCAAGAAAGGAAACATCTGTTATAGACTACTTCTTGATACATAAGGAAATTTGGAGAAATGTCAAGGATATTAAAGTAAAAAGAGGCCCGGAGATAGGCAGCGACCACTTCTTGTTACAGATGTTACTAAAATTTGGAAAGGAAAACGTCAAAGAAAATAAACACAAAATTGTAAACTCTAAAATAAAATGCTATAAACTAAGGCAGAAGGAAATAAGAGAGGAATATCAAAAGAAATGTGAGGAAAGACTGAATATCAATAACGAGGAATTAGGAATAGAAGAAAGCTGGAGAAGACTTAAAGATATCATTTTAACTGCGGCCGAGAGCACATGCGGCGCATCAAGGATAGTAAATAGAAAAGTCCAGAAGACAAACTGGTGGTCAGATAGAGTAAAAGCAGCGGTCAGTGATAAAAAGAGAGAGTGGAAAAAATATTTGCAAACAAAGGATCAAACAGACTATGAGAAATATAAACAACGAAGGAAAGACGCCAAAAGAGTGATACGGGAAGAAAAGAAAAGATCATGGCAACAATTTGGAGAACGAATGAAAAACGCGTATAAAGAGAACCAGAAGCTTTTCTTCGGTGTAATTAGGAACATGAGACAGAAAAGAGCAGGAACAATATTAAATATAAAGGACAAAGAAGGAAATATCATAGAAGAAGAAGATAAAATTATGGGCAGATGGAGAGAATATTATAAAGATCTTTTAGAAGGAGAGGACATAATCGCCGAAAACCAACATCTGAGTGTAGGACTAGAGCACGGAATAGAAGTAACACAAACAGACGAGATAAGTATTAAGGAAGTAAGGGAAGCGATAGCAGAGTTAAAACTGGGAAAGGCACCGGGACATGATGGAATTACAGCAGATATGATAAAAACACTACCACAGGTAGCCATAGAAGAACTTACGATGATGATGAACAGGATACTGTTAGGTAGTGCACCAAGGGACTGGACAACAGGTATAATAACACCTATCTACAAAAGAGGTGACACAAAGGACTGTAGCAATTACAGAGGGATAACACTAACTAGCACTGGAAACTGGAATATACCTTGGAGGAAACACAGTTTGGATTTCGACCGGCTAGAGGGGTAAATGATGCAATATTTATAATGAGACAAATAGGAGAAAAGGCAATAAAAGAAGACAAAGAGGCACATTTATGCTTTATAGACCTACAAAAAGCTTTTGATAAGGTTAATAGAGAGGACATATGGATGACACTAAGAAATAGGAAAATACCGGAATTAATAATAAGAGGAATACAAAGCTTATATAAAGAAACAACAAATTATATAAGAACAAAACAGAGGAAATCAGATGTGTTTGCAACAACTAGAGGTCTCAGACAGGGATGCATTTTGAGCCCGATGCTCTTTACACTGGTGTTAGATGAGGCAATGAAGAGAGTAAAGATGAAAGGAATAAGAGCGTATGAAATAGGCTACTGGAAAATGAAAAATATAAAAATATCGGAGATATGCTATGCGGATGATATAGTTATAATTGCAAAGGACGAAGAAACACTTAATATGAATATACAGACTTACAAGGAAACATTGGAGGAAATAAACATGAATATCAATATAGAGAAGACTAAGACAATGATAGTGGGAAAGAATCCGCAAAAACACACAATAAAAGTAGGAGAAGAAATACTAGACCAAGTAAAGAAATTTAAATACCTAGGCTCAATATTATCAGAGGACGGAAAGATAGAGGACGCAATTAAAGAAAGAACAACAGCAGGAGGAAGACTGTTTAATTGTATAAAAAATACATTTCTGGGAAAAGAAGAGATACCGAAGGAGGTTAGAGTACAAGTATTCAAAAAGTGGCTATGCCAATACTTTTATACGGTGCGGAAACATGGACCATGACTGAGAAACAGAAAAGAAAGATGCAGAACTGCAGAAATGAGATTTGTGAGAAAAATAGTAAATAAAACAAGAAGAGACAGAATTAGAAACATAACACTCAGAGATAACCTGAAACTCAGACCAATGGAGGAAAATATTGAAAAAGCACAGCTGAGATGGTATGGACATGCGAGGAGGATGCCGGAACAGAGAGTGGTTGAGCAGGTATTTGAAGCCAGGACGAGGAGGAAGAGATCGAGAGGAAGGCCCAGGCGGACGTGGATAGAGAACGTGATGGATGCACTGGACGGAAGGGCAGTATCGTGGGGAGAAGCTCAGCAAGCCGTAGCGGATAGGAAGCGATGGAGGGAAATATGCAACATTAGTTCCGGAGGCTAAGCTTCACACACGCCTTACACCCCAGGACAGGGGTAGAAAAGGCTTAAGGATTAAGTAAATAAGTAAAAGAAGAAGAGATGGACCGAGGCTAACGTGGTTCGAATGAGTCATGAGTAGATGTGTAAGATGACTTTTGGCATTTTTGAAGCGCAGGAGAAAGAACGGCGACATACTGTACGGTTAGAATGGATGCCAAGCGGTAAAAGAAGAGGAAAATACGATCATTTGTTGTCATGTAACTGTCAAATACGTAATTATGTAGCCGACCAAAAAAAAAAATAGACCGAGGTAGCAAGAACTGATAACAAACCTCAACGATGCCGGTATCCACAACTGGAAGTACGAAACTAGAGATAGAAACATTGAGCTAAAAAACATAAAAACAAGGGAAAAAGAAGTTGGGAAACCGTCGGGTATAAGAGGTATTAAGAGGTGTCAACATAGCGGAGATGTACACAAAATCACCAAACGCATTGACTACCAACCGAAAATCTAGTTCGACCTACCAACTGCAAAGAAACACAACCAGAAAAAACTGCCAGTTTCGGGGGAATTGGTATAGTCCGAGTGTGTTGATGGAGTTAGAGGGTGTTGGTTGGAAATTGATGAGCATATAGTTACAACAATTAAACACCAACGTGTAAGACGACTTGAGCATATTTGAAAGGTAGGAGGGAGGACGACGATATACTCGATGGTCAGAATTCATACCAGGAAATAAAAAAGAAAAGGTAGATCGAGGTTAACGTGGTTAGGAGTCATAGCAACCCTCGACAGTGCCGGTATCCACAACCGGAAGTACAAACCTAGAGATAGACAAACAGAATTCTTGATGAAGAAAACCTAAAAAACGAGGGAAAAAGAAGTTGGGGAACCGTCGGGTATAAGAAGAAAAAATAGCTTTCATAAAGATGGAGAATAAAAGGTGTAAACAGAGCAGAATTGCACACAAAATCGCCAAATGCGTTGATTTTACCAATCGAAAATCTAGTGAGACCTATCAACCGCAAAGAAGCAAAACAAGAAAAACGCCCTTTTCTGGGGAATTGGTGTAGTTCGGGTGTATTGATCGAGTTGGAGGGTGTTGGTTGGAAATTGATATAAAGTTACAAGAATTAAGCCACAACGTTTAAGATGACTTGGATATATTTAAAAGGCAGGAGAGAGAATGACGATATACTCGATGGTCAGAATGGATGCCATGAGGTAAAGGAAGATAAGATAGACCGAAGTTAACGTGATTACAAGAAGTGAAAACAAACCTCAACGATGCCGGTATCCACAACTGCAAGTGCAAAGCTAGAAATAGAATTTTTTGTCAATTTTCCATAAAATTAGCCCCGCACAAGACGGTGTAACATTTCTGTCTGCATGATTTTAATCAGAAGATTCTGTTTCTGAAGGAATTTTGATGATGGTAGCAATAAATTCGAACATGCAGACATTTCTGGCGTTAGAACGAGGATTTCAACCGCGAAGGGCATTTCTACTATTTACTCATCGATTGCCAGAAATCTGACTAATTAGGGGTTTATTACATCATTCTGTCGAAAATACTATAGAACAAGCGCAACTTAGACAAGTAATGAGAAGATGTGAGTATAAGCTAGACAGATACCTAATTGAAGCGAGGGTTATTGCAAGAAAGAAAAGAGGGAGACCGAGAAAGACGTGGAGGGAAGAAGTACGCTCAGCGGCAGGGAGAAGAGGAAGAAGATAGGAAAATGTAGAATGCATCACCAGAAATAGGAAGAAGTGGAGGGAAATGTGGAAGACAGTACCAGAAGGCTCAACTCCAAAATAACTTGATACCGAAAGGTAGAAGAGTTCCAGATTAAGAAGAAGAAGAAGAAGAAGAAGATCACATCATTCCTTTAGCAAGTGAGTCAATAAATCTAACTTAATGATATCTTTAATGTTTTGGGGACGGATTTCTTGAGCTCTGGACAAAACTGCTAGTTCATATTTCATCACAGTTTCCGTTTCCTCGTAAAATATTTAACTGTTTGATGTACGTATTCATACTTTTTTACCTTTCCATCAGGAACAAATCTCAAATGGACCTAACAGTATACTGCTGGACGATAGATTTATGGAGGTATCTAAAACGTGGTTAGTTTCATCGAAATTTCATTTCTAAAATATTCAATTATTTGACATAATAGGCATTTACCAGAACAATATTTCAAACTGAAAGAACAATAGAACCAAATATTTGTTAGTTAACACTTTTATTGACAAAAGGAAAAATGATTCTGGTGGTGGACCTAATTAGAAACCAATTTTGAAGGAAATTTTCCAAATAGACGTGCATTCTATGATCTATTTTGGAATTCAAATAATTTTGGAACACCTTTAGCCCTCATCCCATCTCGGATCAGGATGCAGAGAAGAATCCAGAATAAATGAAAACAATAACGAAACACTGTAACGTACCTCTATATCGACATTTTTCTTCGTATTCATTCAGTAGCAGATTGATCTCATCCTCTTGCCGTAACGGTCTCATTTTGGGCGCTGTCGCAGCCCTATACGTTCTCTCCTTGTCCTGGCGAGTTTCCTTGACTCTCCTTAAGTTTTCCGAAAATTCGTACATGCTATCGTCGGCCGAACGACCGTACGATTTTCCATAACGGAAATTCAGCGTTGGGATGAAACCTGTGGAAAGAAATTTGTAATTGTATCGAAGGGAGTGTTAGATATCAAAAAGTCACAATTGATTTTTGAAGGTTGAGAATGAAATCAAACAAATTTGGAAGGCGTCTCTCGTAAACTTTGGGGTTGACCAAAATTCGCGAGCCACGCTTTCTTTCCTTCGCGTTAGTCCCCATTGAAGATGACCACTTGGTGGTCGAAATACCTTTGGAACGAAATTTGTATCAGTAACGAAGTAACTGTTAACTTTCAAAGCGTTACAATTGATTTTTGAAGGTTGAGAATGAAGTCAAACAAATTTGAAGGCGTCTCTCGTAAACTTTGGTAATGACCAAAATTTACCAGCCACGCTTTCTTTCCTTCGCGTTAGTCCCCATTGAAGATGACCACTTGGTGGTCGAAATATCTTTGGAACGAAACTTGTATCAGTAACGAAGTAACTGTTAACTTTCAAAAAGTCACGATTGATTTTTGAAGGTTGAGAATTTGGAAGGCGTCTCTCGTAAACTT
Organism: Chrysina gloriosa; assembly: GCA_038088585.1. Lineage (NCBI taxonomy): Eukaryota > Metazoa > Arthropoda > Insecta > Coleoptera > Scarabaeidae > Chrysina > Chrysina gloriosa. Next base: position 5,201,685 of record CM076087.1, read on the forward strand.
TGGTGTTGACCAAAATTTACCAGCCACGCTTTCTTTCCTTCGCGTTAGTCCCCATTGAAGATGACCTCTTGGTGGTCGAAATATCTTTGGAACGAAATTTGTATCAGTAACGAAGTAACTGTGAAGGTTTAGAATGAAATCGAATAAATTGAGAAGGCATCTCTTGTAATCTTTGGTGTTGACCAAAATTCGCGAAGGACGTTTTGTTTCTTTCGGGTTGTCTTTATCAAGGATGAGCATTTGGTGGTCGAAATAACTCAAAAAATCACAATTGATTTTTGAAGGTTGAGAATGAAGTCAAACAAATTTGGAAGGCGTCTCTCGTAAGCTTTGGCGTTGACCAAAATTTGCAAGGAGAGCTTTCTTTCCCACGCGTTTGTCTTCGTTGACGATGACCACTTGGCGGTCGAAATACCTTTAGAAATTTGTTTTACTGACGAAGCAATTTTTTGCTCTTTTCAAATAAGAATCAAAAAACTGTGGCTGAAATAATATGTATAAAAAATTAAATAAAAAAAAGTACATAAAATTACTCCTACCACACTTTTCGAAATTGTCATCTTGGGTGGAGAACTGGGAGAGTTCAGTATCATAAGCGATATTTATTTTTTTATTTATTTTTAAATATTAGCTCTTTTATGTATTTAAAAGGGCTCTCCCGTAAAATTTGGTGTAAAAATTCGCAAGAGACGTTTACTTTCTTTTGTGCTTGCTTTCATTGAGGATGACCGCTTGACCGCCGAAATGCGCGTTTGGAGTTTTCCAAAGTCCAAAAATTTATATACAGTATGATAAATGAATGTGAAGTGTTTTCTTGTACCTATCGTCCCAGGTTTCTGATTTTATTTAAAAAAACAGTAATATGGCACAAGTGTAAGCAAATAAACAAAGCCACACACATGCAATTTGGTCCATTGATGACGTAATATGTACTTCTGAAAGTATGGCTTCTATAGATATGACTTTTTCCTTACAAAAATCAGAGAACTGGAAAGATAGACAAGTCAAACCATGGGCATAGCTATGGATTTTTTAAGGGAGGTTGGGGGGCAGCTGATTATATATATATATATATATATGTCAGAGGATTTTTCTAGGGAGGGGGCAACGAATTTTCTAGGCTGGGAAATGCCTACCCTTGCTCCCCGCTAGCTACGCCCATGGTCAAAACATTTCTTCACCAATTTGTCCTAGTGTGGCCGCTTTACCTGTGTATCCAATTATATATTTCGAGCATCTATACTTATTATCCACTGCATAATCCCTCATTTGTCCGCCGATCCTATCGATAGGTCTGAGCACCACTTTTCCCGGATCATTCTCCCTATAGGGATGGCGCTGCACGTCTTGCAATACTCGTTTATCTCGTAGATCCTAAGATAATAAATCATTTACACCATCTAATCATCAACATCCTAAATTATAGAAGTTACCGCTAGAATTTCTTTCGTCTTGGCCCCATAACAGGTGCCGTAGTGGAAACGCAACGTCGGACAATGCCCTGTATATCTGAAACATACATCTTTATGTGGTAACTAGCCTACTCGTCGCGCGTTGCTGCGACCTCAGACGAAAGGAAATTAAAGGAAACTCGTTATGATAACATTGAATGTACATTGTGTCATTTTTATTGAAACTTATCATTAGTCACTATTTACATTCAATTGAATTGAATTTGTTTGTATGCACGCGTGCCACCTATCGTAGGATATATGTACTATGTCAAAAACATTAGACACCCGCGCGCCACCTACCGTAGGATAAATTCAGTATTCCAAAGATTGTGAGAATTGAAATCGATTAAACGCACGATGAAAGAAATAAATGGAAAAATTCAATATTCGGAAGATTATGAGAATTTAAATCGATGAAACTCGCGATGAAAAAAATGTGTGTAAATGTATTGAGTGAGAGCGACGATTGGATGTTCACAATGAATATAAATTATTCCACGTCTCACACGCGATAACTGTCGACGATGTTCGCAAATTCGCTTGAATAAATAAATAACTGGAAACACCCACGAACTGAACTGTCATTAGTCATTATCTTATATGATAGATCTCTACCACTAATAGGTCAATAAAACAAGGCTGGTTTGAACGATAGTTATATTTTCAGAACGTTTACAAACGTTTTCGGAATACCTTCTTCAGTGAAAATATAACTAGATAAATATATAAACAAACATTTGTTTTTTTATTTGGGAACTATCAACAAAATGACTAATGACTAGGATTTCTTGATATAGAGGATGTGTAACAAACTTTTATATATATATATAAATTATAAAAACTAAATTAATGTGTAAACATACATGCAAATTAAGTAAAAGCCTATATCAAAAAATCTTTGTCGAAACCTTAACAATTCTGTTCAAGGACTAGGGAAAACCCAAATTTAAAAACCTAGCCAAAGGTTTCCTTCTTAAGAAATGCAAATGTCATTTTAACAAATTGCTATATACATTACTTAAATTTTGAATATCGGTTCTGAAATTAATAGTTTTAGTGTCTTTTGTATATTTATCATTTCATATATTAGTCTTTTTTATAATTATTCTCTGTTTTTAATATAATTGTGTTTTCAAAATCAAAGTAATGCCCAAGATCTTTGTAATGCTTTGTTACAGCGGTCATTGCACCAAAATCATTATTTAAAGAATACTTATGGCTATACAACCTTTTCTTTAAATATTGTTTCGTCTGACCGATGTAACAACCATCACAGTCTTTACAGTTTATTTTATAAACTACATTACTTTGATTTTGTTTAATTATTTTAGATTTAGTATTAGTAAAAGAGATCTGTTACTATAATTTGGAATGAAAGTAATGTTTATGTTGTTTTTATTAAACTCTTTTTTATTTTTTCGCTTAAACCTTTTTTATAAGGAATAGCGTTATAAGATTTATTGTTATTATTTTTAATTCCTCTATTATATAATTTGTTAATTCTATTTTATAGAATTAACAAATTATATAATAGAGGAATTAAAAATAATAACAATAAATCTTATAACGCTATTCCTTATAAAAAAGGTTTAAGCGAAAAATAAAAAAGAGTTTAATAAAAACAACATAAACATTACTTTCATTCCAAATTATAGTAACAGATCTCTTTTACTAATACTAAATCTAAAATAATTAAACAAAATCAAAGTAATGTAGTTTATAAAATAAACTGTAAAGACTGTGATGGTTGTTACATCGGTCAGACGAAACAATATTTAAAGAAAAGGTTGTATAGCCATAAGTATTCTTTAAATAATGATTTTGGTGCAATGACCGCTGTAACAAAGCATTACAAAGATCTTGGGCATTACTTTGATTTTGAAAACACAATTATATTAAAAACAGAGAATAATTATAAAAAAGACTAATATATGAAATGATAAATATACAAAAAGACACTAAAACTATTAATTTCAGAACCGATATTCAAAATTTAAGTAATGTATATAGCAATTTGTTAAAATGACATTTGCATTTCTTAAGAAGGAAACCTTTGGCTAGGTTTTTAAATTTGGGTTTTCCCTAGTCCTTGAACAGAATTGTTAAGGTTTCGACAAAGATTTTTTGATATAGGCTTTACTTAATTTGCATGTATGTTTACACATTAATTTAGTTTTTATAATTTATATATATATATAAAAGTTTGTTACACATCCTCTATATCAAGAAATCCTAGTCATTAGTCATTTTGTTGATAGTTCCCAAATAAAAACAAATGTTTGTTTATATATTTATCTAGTTATATTTTCACTGAAGAAGGTATTCCGAAACGTTTGTAAACGTTCTGAAAATATAACTATCGTTCAAACCAGCCTTGTTTTATTGACCTATTAGTGGTAGAGATCTATCATATAAGATAAGTATAAAAAAGGTCACGAAATATATATATATATACATTTAATTAGTCATTATTTAGATACAATTGAATTGAATTTGTTTGTATACACGCGCGCCGCCTATCGTAGGGTATACATATGTACTATGCCAAAAACATTCAGACGGACGCGCGCCACCTATCGTAGGATGAGCATTACACGCACAGAAATTCATGGCGTTTGACATGCGTGTTTATATATATATATATATATAGATGTACGGTTGATGGCGTCAGCTTCGTCCCTGACGAAACACGTGTGCCGATTAAATTAATAATTATGTGATATAGAGTTACCGATACAGTTTAATGCCGGTTACATCTCTATTATTTATCTCACAGATTTACTAAAAAAACGAGGGAAATTGAAAATGGATGGGGCTGAGAAACTATACAGTATGTCTCCGGATTGACTTCACCATAGGTATAATTCATCAAACATTGTAGAATCTCGTTTTAATGTTTTGGGATGCCGCCATGCTTGGCCTGGAAAGATTTTGAAGCATATTCTTTTTTTTTTCAAATTGAGGCCGTCACGACAATTGAGAACAAAGCAGTTCATATTGAAGTGAAGTGCCATTTCAGTCAATAAAGCGAAAATAATGAAAAAAGTTGTTCAGAGTATGAAATTAGGATTCCCTACGCAAAATTTCACAAATATTGGATTATTTTGACTAAATCAATATTTCTTGGTATTCTTCCATTGTAGCCACAGAAAAACAAGTATTCTGTGTAAGTTATCGACCTCATTTTCTTTTTCTTTTTTTTTTTTTTTTTGAATAAAATACTTTCTTGGAAATATTATTTTTTTTTCCTGATAACTTACACAGAATGCTTGTTTAAAAAAATTATGTAAATTTCTAATAAAATATTTTACGCCAAACAAAAAAAGAAAATAGAAACAAAGAAAACGGCACATTATTCTTTTCTTTGACAATTTTCGCAGAATGCGTTTCCAAAAAAAAAATTATGCAAGTTCTAATAAATTATGCTATTAAAAAAAAAAAAACAGTTCATGTTGAAGTGAAGTGCTATTTTGGTCAATAATACGACAATATGTTATTGACAAAAGTTATTCAGAGTATGAAATTATGACTATATGCAAATTGTTTATAATAACATCGGTGACACGTGTTTCGCTAGCTCGAAGCCAGCATCTTCAACAACAGTATAAACCGAAGTGAAATAAACATATTTTACTTTCAACAAAAAGACAGAAAAAAAGAAAACGAGACATATTTTTCTTTGACAATTTTCACAGAAAGCGTGACATTACGTGAACATTATGCAAGTTTCGAATAAAGTATTTTATTCAAACAAAAAAAAAAAAAAAAGAAAAGAAAATATTTACATTAATTTCTTTGTTTTCACAACTTATACAGAATACTTGTTTTTCTGTAGTTCCAATGCATGAATACAAAAGAAACCCTGCTTTAGTCAAAGTGACAGAGACAGAGAAGCATACTGGCGGCGCTATTTCAATGAAACCACCTGTTTACATTGTAGAGTACCCAAATACTGACTGAATGCCCGACTATTTATTTCGACTTTTAAGAATCCCTTATCTCTCAAATAAACGTGTACGAGGAACACAGTACCGTAATGTAAAAATGTAGGGGGCCAAAATTTTACTAAAATTAAGCAAAACGTTGCGCGTGATTTGCCATTGTTTTTGCTGATTACGTTAACTATACCATATTACCAACTTTACCATATTAATAAATTAACCATTTTCACAGTTACCCTCTGTATATATATATATATATATATATATATCTATCAATTCTATAGCATGTTTTCTTTTCTTAGCTTACGTCATAAGGCACTGCAGGTTTTAAAAGAATGAGTACATATTCTTCTTCTTTAAAGCGGTCAACGCAACATCAGGTCATAAAGACATCCTCTGTACCTACATTACATAACGCAGGGAACCAATCATCATTTACGACCCTAATTATAGGCGGTAAGTAATTAAAGGGTATCATTTCAATTTATCGTCGTTGTGTGCATAGGGATTTATTTAAAAGGGAATGGAAAACGATGCCAGGTACGTCCTAGCACCGCACCGTGCGAGTTTATTTCTTTCGAGGAAACCGTGTTATTTCGAAATTATCGCTACCGAAGCCAACGTGGAAATTTGATTATTTCTCGAAACTAATTGCAAGTCTAAAGGGCTACTTTGGGGAAATGCTGGAGTCGCTGTATAATGTTTCTTTCCATAAGTATGTGTCGTATTGATTGGCTAAAAGTAATTACGAAAATTATGTAATCTACGGTTTGTATGCCGCGCGGGAAAAGTTACCTAATGAATATTTCCTGTTTCAATCGTACTCTTTTTTTTGAAAATATCGAGTTAGTGTTGATTTGGAATCAAAATCGTTACTCGTCCCTCGATGGACATTACTATAAATTGCTAGATTTTCACCTTTTCAATAGCTTCCTTAACAGAACCCGTGTATATTACCACCTTGTATCTAATCTACAAGGTGTAAATTAAACGATGATTTTAATTTCAGGAAGTGATTCTTTGTCGTGTTTTATAAGTAAAGGTGTGTGCTAACTTGCTTCGTTTTCTAGGAACAGGGCGCCAAATTTTAATAAGAAATTGGCTTTCTTAATTGATTTCTCAAAAGTTTTTTCGACGATTTCAATAAAACTTGGTGTGTTTGTTAGCACTAACAAGGCACTTTCTTTAATGTAATTATATTTAAAATAGTAATTCCAGTGGCGTCGCAGCAGCTTACGTGATTGATTTTTATTGTAAAAATCATTTTACCTCTTCGCTCTTTTTGGTTGGCATTGATGGGGTTGGTATCATTGACTACCTCTTATCATGTTCGTTTCCCTCGTATTTTATCTTACGAACACGTGCGACTTATCACTGCTAAGTCAGTTAACCGCTGTGGAGTTAGAGTGTTCTTCAATTTTTAAATGAAAGTTCTAATTTTCATTACAGTTTTTCACTATGGATTTTCCAAGTCAATGGTGGCGATCTTAATATCACTTTGCCGTAAGTTTAATTTTATACATTTTTATAAAAGAAAACAGTTTTTAACTCCAAAAATGGTTTCCTCTTTAGTACACTGAGGATGCCCTTAAGCTGAGGGCGAAAATTCTGTAGCAGCAATAAACGATATTAGCAAAATTTAGCTTTTTCACCTTGAACTGCCCGAGAAGCTAACACGTTGTTACTCCTAAAGTTTGTAGTTATGTTGTACTCGTTACTTTTGCCTGCCGTAAAAAACATTGTACGACACTGTTCCTTTCAAGTTTGATAGTTTTATGAGATTATACAATTAAAAATATAACTTTCTTCTCTCTCGAGTTCTTTTTCTATCTCACTTTGTTTTCGAGAAAAAAAAAGAAATACATATGTGTGTTAGGATATCGTTCTTGATAAATTCAACGGGCTTCTGCAGCAGTTCCATCTGCAAGCCCATAAATGAAATGTATTAAGAGCTAATTTGACGTCCTGAATTAGGCAGCTTCTTATACACAGTGATCCAGAATGATTGACGGTCACGTTACAACTGTATTGTCGTTTTATTATCAAAATTACTTTCCAAGGGAAAATTGATAAAATATGATACAATACAATATAATATAATATAATATATTAAATGTAGAAGACTCTCTATAAATTGATAGGATTGATAGGAAAATTGATAGTTCAATTAGGATTCGTTTTAATTCGTTTCGATGATCAGCGCCCTCATCATAGGCGTGCAGATAAAATTCTCACTTGTCATTTTAGTGCTCATTTTATTAGCGTTTTCGTGTATAAATATGTGTTCTAACTTGCTTCGTTTTCTAGAAACAGGCTGTCAAAATTTTAATAAGAAATTGGCTTTCTTAATTGATTTCTCAAAAGTTTTTTCGACGATGTCAATGAAGCTTGGTGTGTTTGTTAGCACTAACGAGGCACTTTCTTTGATGTAATTATATTTAAAATAGTAATTTCAGTGGCGTCGCAGCAGCTTACGTGATTGATTTTTTATTGTAAAAATCATTTTGCCTCTTCGCTCGTTTTGGTTGGCATTGATGGGGTTGGTATCATTGACTACCTCTTGTCATGTATTAACCTTCCTATACTCACGTCAATATGAAACACGTATACTATATGCGTATGCGTGAGTATAGGAGGGTTGAGAGCTAATTTGACGTCCTGAATTAGGCAGCTTCTTATACACAGTGATCCAGAATGATTGACAGTCACGTGACAACTGTATTGTCGTTTTATTATCAAAATTACTTTCCAAGGGAAAATTGATAGTTCAATTAGGATTCGTTTTAATTCGTTTCGATGATCAGCGCCCTCATCATAGGGGTGCAGATAAAATTCTCACTTGTCATTTTAGTGCTCATTTTATTAGCGTTTTCGTGCAAGTTTTAGAGATTATTCCGATCGTTTTTCACTTATTTTATTACAAACATTATTCTAAAAACGGCGAATATATTATACTTTAGTAGGTATACTAACAGAAAAGGTTAATCAGTATTAACTCTCAACTTTTAGGTTGCGATGGTTGTCACCACCGATTTACTTGAAGTTCAGCTTAATTCCATATTTGGGCAAATAAAGTAATAATCTTAGTTACTTTTATCTTTCTTTCATCATTTTCATTCGCAGTTTCTAAGAATTTGATATAAATTTTGTTTTAAAATCCAATAATACAATACATTGAGTGACAAAAGTAATGGATTGTCGGTACGTCTATGGAATTCATCGTTAAATGCATGCATATGGAGCAGCAAATGTCATATTAGTATAGAGAGGCACACGTCAATCATTCTGGATCACTGTGTATTAAATTTTAAAATAAGGCAGATCATTCGAATGTTCTTCCACCGGTAGTGTGTTTGTTGAAAATTTTGTGTATGTTGGTTGTACAGTTATTCTTTCTTTTCGGATTTCAAAAACACGACTGTCTGACTGTACAAATTCTCCCTACACCGTCTCAGGCAAAATGACACTCTTATTATTTGACCATAAAGTTATTTTGTTGTGTCTCTCTTAACCGAATTAGGGGAACATTGACCGGGGAATCACCGGCAACCGACCGCTCGAAGAAGTGCATTCGACACTAAAAGTAAAGTTAAATGGAACTAATCCAGTAAACATTTTTCAAATTTCGTGGATAGTTTAAGTTGGTAGTTCCGGTAATAGTGAATATATTCGCATGCATTGTGCTTAGAAATTTGCGAGTACGTCCAGTATTGCCGAAAATACCAACTTAAATTGTTCGCGAAATTTGAAAAATGTTTACTGCGAAACTTCGTGCGTTTGTTTTCCATATCTTTTGCCACTATTTTCCCCTTGCTAGTTTTAGTGTTCTCTCCGAGATTTGATTTAAAATAATAACTAAAAACTTGCTTCGATATCTTGCCAACATTGGTGAATGAAATTATCAGAAAGTTTTATAGAAAACTATTTGACTTTTTCTTCGAAATAAGTTTTTGGAATTGTGTTTTGGTGCTACGTTTCCCTGCAATACCCTAGTATGTCTCATGCACTTTCCTCATATTTCCCGACATATCGCAAAACGCAAAACAATGCTTCAATGGAAGCCAGAAAGAAAATGAAAGAAACGTTTATCGTTATTATTTCGAGAAATCTCTTATTAAAATGCATATTATGTCCATTTTGTAAGGAATATTAGATACGAATTCTATAAAAACTCTTTATTCCTCAATAACAATACTGTTACTAATAGAGGTCATGAACATGCGTGGTCGTTGTCTACGATGAACACGAACGAATTCGGCCACAACTTTTTGTCCTCGATGAACAGCGACGCGAGAAAGTTGCTATGCCCCGAATAGCGTCATCTTCGATCTTGACGAAAATGTTGCCTTCTGACTTCGCTGATAAGAAAACATCTTCTTCTACTGTGACTTTGTTACGTTGACATTACCACTTCATCCTGGTTTGCCTTCAAAGTCTATGCATTCATATCAAATACAACTCACTTTGATTGGAAGAGGTCCAAACCAAGTATCACCTCTTTCATAATGTCCACAGTCAGGAAGTCTTGCAAAATCAAATCGGATCTAATTTGTATTTCTGCTTGTATAGCTGCATGGATAGGTGCCTTGGTTCCACTAGCAGTTAGGTTAACGCGTCTGGTCTTCTCGTCTCCATTTTCTTAAATCATATCATATAACTCTTTCTACGTGATTTTCTACCTCTCCTTTCTACCTTCTGGTCCACTTTCATTTAACAAATTTCTAACTAACCCGGATTTCCGCTACAATATGTACTTTCTCATTTTAAAGATGAGATACGTGCTGTCAGAGTAATAAGGAATAGCCTGGGTAAACAGCGATAACAACGTACAATTACGAAATAATTTACGACAGCACCGCCGACTACCCATTCTAGTCAGTAAAAGTCTAAATCGATGCGCTGTATGCGAGTAGTTCTGTGTATATGTAGGTTGTCGTAATTTATTTCGTAATTACCGCTGTTTGCCCAGACTAATAAGGAACGTTTTGACGAGATTTGCGATGCACGTGGGTGACCATTCCCGGAATAATTTTGCATCCTAGTAAATGAAATATGGCGCCGAGTTGTAGGCGGGGAAGTTTAGTTTGCATGAATGGAATTTCAAAAATCGCAGATCATTCGGTAAGCTACGGTTTGAAGATAGCAGTCCTTTTGCTAGCGAAACACGCGCTGTCAAATGAGAACTTTCGTTTTATCTACTTCCGATATATACGTACTATTCCGTATTATTCCCTTTTTCTTTGTGCTTCTATATTTACCACTAACTAACTCTTTTAAACCTTCCATTTAACAGTTATCAAACCGGCGCGGAGTAATGGCGACTTTTATCTCCTCGTAAGTTTGTAAAGATCTCTCTAATAGTCTATTATTCAGATACAGTACAGTGTTCGTCGTCATTGCCTTTAGAATTTAAGGCTGTGTCGTTAGCGGTCATTAGTTCCTGGTAATTGTAGTAACAACATAGAATAAAACCACCAGATCAGCAGCCGGAGTGACAAAACTGACGTATATATATAATATATAATTCCGTTACAGTTAATAGGATGTATTATTATATTTGGACCCGCTAGTTAAGTTCAATAAACCAGAAGGGACCTAAATGTAGTACGTACAAAGACAAATCAGAACATAAACGCACAAAATTACGGGTGCGTGAAAGGAAATCAATTGAGCGCAGATCAATCGCCATTGAAAGGATAAACGGAGAGATCGTTCGGTCGTTTAGAATTCAGATAAACCTATTTACCTATGTTCACTCGCATGTTGTTCCGTTAAAGTTCTACTTGACGGTTCACCTGTTTCAGATGAGATTATTTTGCACGGCGGCGCGGCGGCGTGAGAATCAATTGTATTCGTGGATTAAATCAAACGTTGTCGACGTTTTTCCAATCGTAGTTTGTTTCTTTTTCCCGCTCGGTTTAATCGTCTCGTGAACCGTTCTACAGTTCAGATTCGTTATGCTAATTTTATAAACAAGATCTCGCGTTCTAATTTTTTTTTGTACCTTATATACGGATGTTGCATTTTTATAATTATAGTTTATCGATTTCTTAGACTCGTCTAATTATAATCTAAGAGATCAGGTCTAGCGTTCAAAACAATTTTTCCGAAAGTGTTGTCAAAAATATAGTGCTATATGAAACTGAAATGTGGCCAGTGGCAATAGAAATAAGATAGAGGAATAAAAAGAAGAAGAATAATTAACTCTGGAAAGCAATACATGGAAGACTTTAAGATTTAAGATATGAAATTTAAGTATCAGATAGCTATAGATAAAAAGAACGTTAAACATAAAATAACCAGGAAATATCAGACAAGAAGAAGAAGAAGAAGAAGGGGTTCAGATGTTGAAGACAATATACGGCAAAGACTTCAGAAAGGGAAAAAAACGAAGTAAAAAGAGCTATAGAGAAAAACGACAAACATATAATAGAGAAAACATAAGAGAATAATAATAATAATAAAGTATACGGGAAAGACATCAGAAAGGAAAATTGAAGCAACAGGGAAGAAGAATAAAAGGTTCAGATCTACTACAGACTATGTGCAGAAGAGACTTCAAACAGAAAAAATGAGGTCACAGAATGCTATAGACAAAGAATGACAGACATAAAATAGAGAAAACATCAAAGAAGAAAAAATAAAATAAAGGATTCAGGTCTTGAAGATAGATATCCGGAAGCGACTTCGGGGAGGAAAAATGAAGTAACAAAGAGCTACAGAGAAAAATAATATGGAAAAAACATCAAAGAAGAAGAAAAAGAAGGAGAATGAAGCGTTCAGATCTTGAAGACAGTATACGGAAGAGACATCAGGAAGGAAAATTGAAGCAACAGAGGGCTATATACAAAGAACGAAAAACATAAAGAACATTAGAGTTTCCGTAATGACAATGAAAACAAAAAAGTTGGCGTGTGTGGTTTACGCACGTCTGAAATGAATACTCATTAATTTTTGAAACTTTAGAAAAAAATAATATGTTCCAAATTAGACGAAATTCTGTGTACAGATGTTTTCGAAGGTGCAGAATACGACTTTGATGTCAAAACTGGTGAAATTTGCTTCGTTTGGGTGTTAGAGTGTACCAGAGCGATTCGTCCAGAACCACTTTTCACTTTCTCATTGAATATGTCCTCGATGAACCGTCTCTCGTACCCGAAATTATTTTATCCCTAATCTGCACGAGAAGAGCTTTAATTTGATGTGCAATAAGTCGTACTTCCGACCATTTCGATTTTCTTCAAAATGTCTTTGAAATTTCAGAAAAAAATTAATATGTTCTAAATTAGACGAAATTCTGTGTACAGATGTTTTCGAAGGTGCAGAATACGAGTTTGACGTCAAAACTCGTGAAATTTGCTTCGCTTGGGTGTTAGAGCGTACCAGAGCGATTCGTCCAGAACCACTTTTCATTTTCTCATTGAATATTTCCTCAATGAACCGTCTCTCGTATCCGAAATTATTTTATCCCTAATCTGCACGAGAACAGCTTTAATTTGATGTATAATAAATCGTACTTCCGACCATTTCGATTTTGTTCGAAACTTCAAGGTGATACAAATGAGTGCAAGATTGTTCGCAAGGCATGTGGCCTTTGTTGTAAAGTTGGTTGCATAACTCGTCGGTTGGCGTTACCTCAGAACCTACTAGAGAATGTTATATTTAGAGGTTAGGTCATGTTCAGATGTTCTGAATGAAATTGGGAGTTTTATTAAAACAGTACGGGCAACAGTCGGAGAGCTGTCACTCTAACATAGGGCCGAGAGTCTTAGTTCCCACTGGCCCCCTTGTCATCCCTGTGGCGGCCACAATCTCACCGCTGGAAGTTGAGTGTTTAGTTGATCCTGGGGATCCGGTCACTGGCTTCGTATCTTGATAGATGTTATTTGCGTCTTCTGGGTTGACTTAATGGTAGATAATCTACCCGACGCCGAGAAAATCCTGCACCCGCCGCACTCGGATCATAGGCGGGGGTCTGTCCTGGTCAAGCTCAACGATGTGTTCGAGCACCGGGTTATCAAAACGAGAAATCCTCTCTATTGTGCCCCTAGCGAGTTGGACGATGTATTCGTCCAGGGGCACCATCTGAAGATCATCTTGTAATTGTTTGTTTCTGACAAACCACGGTGCTCCAGCTATCATTCGCAACATTTTGTTCTGAGCTGCGTTGAGCCTCTTGAAGTGCGATTTCGCAATTGTCGACCAGGACAGCGCTCCATATGTTAATATTGGTCTAAGAAAAACCTTGTAAATCAATAATATGGTAGTGATGTTTAGCAAGGAATTTCTACATAGGAGCGGCAGTAATGTTCTTCTCGCATGCTGGTATCTTACCATGACCGGATCCACATGGGGCTTGAAGGTCAGGCGGCGGTCAAGTTTCACACCAAGGTAAGTCGCATGATGTTGCCAAGGTAGTCTTGTGTTCCCCGCGACGATGTTATCGGCGGGGATACTGGTCTTCTTCGTGAACCTGACCGCGACGCACTTCTCGGCGTTCAGCCTGATCCTCCATTTGTTCGCCCACTCCAGGATCTCGTCAGTGGCCGCCTGGAGCCTCCTGCAAATAATGTCGTCGTTCCTGGATGACGTCCAAACCGCCGTGTCGTCCGCGAACACCGCCAGGGAGGTCGCTGTAGTTCTCGGAAGGTCGGACACATATACAAGAAACAGCTCCGGGCCTAACAGGGAGCCCTGCGGAACGCCGCACACGCTGGGCCTGGATGTCGATCGAAGGTCCCCATCGGGCAACAGTGCAATTTTGGTTCCAAGTATGATTTCGTCAGCTGACTTGTAAACATATTTGAAGATCCGTTATGTCAAACAATGGTAAAATCTAATTTAATATGATAGCGCTGATTGGACCAAAATTTACGCCGATTGGACCAAAAAACCTGAAAAGATTTACGTTTGGGCTGATCTTGGAAATAAGGTAATCGGTCCTATTTTCAAGTATACAAAATACAATTCATCCCTTAATAATACAAAGTTTGGAAAACCAGCAAGATCAAATGGGGGAATTTATCTATTAATAGAAATGAGCTTTTCTTCCAACAAGATGGTGCGCCCGTTTGAAATTGGCTGGATAACAATTTTCTAAATCATTGGTTAGAGCGGCGAGGATCAATCGAATGACCTACCCGCTCTCCAGAATTGACCACACTTGATTTGTTTCTTGTGGGGTTAGCTGAAAACAATTGTGTACCGAACACAATCGCGGAATATCGGCGAACTTGGACTTGGACTTAGAGTTACTGAAGAATGCATGCGTATATCACCAGAAACATTTGAAAGGGTCAGAAGAGAATTTGAAAATAAGTTATATGTCTTCAACAAAATGGTGCGCAATATGAACAGTTAATTAATCCATTTAAATATGTCTTTGAATAAAAGCTGATACTTTTGTAGTCCTTGCTTAGTATTATTTCTCTTCTGCTATAACCCCCAAACCTTGACCAAATGTTAAAGTATGATGTATCATTGAATTTGTAACAAAAATACCTATCCAACGATGTGTCACAGATGGTATCATTTCCATTTAAGATTTTAGGTCGGGGAGGTAGAGCTTAAGGGGGTAAGTTTAATATCATGATATATTAATCAAAATGGTTCCCCCTCGAAACGAAAGTTGACGTCCCTTTGCATTCTTTTTAATAATAATAATTCTTCGAATTTAGGCCGCCTGGGAAGTTTTCAAATAAACATACTGTATATAACTTCGGTTTATACGGTCGTTGAATATGTTTGCCTCGAGCTAGCGAAACACGTGTCACCGATTTTATTATAAAACAATTGTGTGGTGAGAAGTTTACCGATGTGATATAGTGTCACACTGTATATACTCAAACGAAAAATATATTATTCTTGGTCGTACAATGGTGAATCGATCTATAAAAATTGTTACACAAAGCTCTCCCCGTATTTCTTAAATTAGTACAAATTGCGTGTACGTAAGATCAGATAAGTTTCCTTTCGTAAGAAGTCAATAAAACTCACATACCTGAAAGGAAAACGGAAAGAAAAACAAAAACTAACTCACCCCGGAATGAAACACTTCGCATTTTGCGTAAAATGTAACTGTTTTTCTTTTTCAGTTAAAGGCACGAACATGATCCGCACACTTTTCCGTTAAGTGCCCATAAAATATTTCAGCTCACGCATAATGTAAGGTATGTATATATACTATGTGCTAACAGCTTTTTACTCGATAAGGGCACGTTTTCGAATACCAGAGTTTTAAACGTTGCACGGCGAAATAAAAGGAAGCCCTAACCGCACGGTGTGCGATAGGTAAACAATGATATCGCTGTAGCAACTGTCGCTCCTGCGTACCGCTCCCCAATCTACAACCATTGAAAAGTTACCTGCATATGTATTGTCCCCCCGGCAAAGTTTGCGTATTGTCCCCGATGGTGGTCTTTTATCGGTTTGTGCAACGAAAAAGAATCCGCGCAAGGTGCGAGGAATCGGGCGAGGGGAGGAGGAGGACGAGAAAAGTATTGGAACAAAAATTCGTCTACGGCATGGGGAAGGTTTTATTTGGATTTTTCCCATTTCCTGAAAGTGTCACCCACAGAAGGGATGAAAAATCGTTTGTTGGATTTTGTTCTTTTTTTTGCTTTTACAGTAATAGTTCGTTATAACGCTCCCGTTTATAACGATTTCCCGGCTATAACGCTTTTTTCCTTGGTCCCGATCCCAGCGACTAATTTTCTGTAGTACTTTTATTCATTATAACGCTCCCATTTCCCGCTTATAACACCCCATTGAAGGATATCTTTAGTGTACATACATACTTCAATTATTAATCTTTTAACTTTGCAAACACTAGGAAGGGATATGATTAAACTAAAATAAATCTTTAAAAAGCAGACGGAAATGGTCTACATATTTCTGGGAAGTGAACATCATTACGATTTCTATGAAATACTAGTATCAACAAATCCCACCAAGATGTTCCACGAATCTTGGCTAGACAATTTTCCGATAATCTGACTTATTCATTTGGTGGTTGCGTAATCAAGGTTTCCTTTCAGTCTTTTACTTTTTACGCTGCTGGCAACATGTCGCGAAAATCGTTTCCGTTAAAAGAAAAAAGTGATCCTAGAAATGACTTTTATAAATCCAATTTAAATCAAAAAGATTTTGCGGCGTCAAAAACATCAATGCTTCAACTTTACGTACAATTTTAAAGAAGCGGAGTGAATTTCTTTCGGTGCACGAGGGAACCAGTCGTAAAAAATACGATCCGCGAAATATGAAGAGCTAGAAACGATTCTGAAAAGTTGGTTCGTCCAGACCAGGAGCTACAACATCCCGGTAAGTGCCCCAATTTTACAAGAAAAGGCCCTCCAAGTGGCCGACGGTCTTGGAATAACAGACTTTACCGCTTCAACTAGATGGCTCGATAGATTTAAAAATTCTATCGTGTACAAACTCTATCTATTCTATCGTGTACAAACAAATTTGTGGTGAATCAAATTCAGTAGACCCTGATGTAACATTCGACTGGAAAAGTTAAATGTCGACCCTCGCCTCTGGCTATAGTCCGTCAGAAATTTATAATGCGGATGAATTCGGATTGTTTTTTAAAGTGATGCCTGATAAATCTTTAGTTTTAAAAAATGATAAATGCCACTGAGGAAAATTAAGCAAAGAAGGCCTAACGGCTAGAATTGGCCCTATGGAGGTTGTGTGCGTCCATTGCGGTACATTGAAGTTAGTATTTGTTAATAAGACGGTAACCTTTATTTTTGGTAATAATAAATCAGTAATTATCACTTCTCTTTCGACTATACAGATACAAGGACAAATTCACCATAGAATTGGATCATTGCAACCGGTTGAAGACGCACAGCATACAATGGTTACAAATTTACTTCATGGCCAATATGGAGGACTAACTTGATCGGCGTCAAACGATCAATAACACAATGAAAAGAGAAATTCTTCAAGATTTGCAGCAAATACTTCATGAACATCGAATACGATCGATTCGGTTGTTCAAAACTGCATTGGATCGCATGCCAAGTGATGACTATAAAGTCGTGATCAGAGCAAATAAACGCCCCGCTGGAAAATATGAACGACAATTCAATACTCGGACAATGGATGAAGTCGCAAAATATAGTATATCACAAGGTGCTTCAATGAAGATAATCGACACGACTGCAATCCATTTAGCAAATAGTTTAACAGAAAGTTGTGCTACACGATAATCATTTGGTTTACATTCAATTGAATTTGCTCCTTTTTTAACTTTTATTCAACTTGATTAATTTTATCTTAATATAATAACTTAAGACAACATTTATTAATTCTAAGGCGGTACGAAGTTCGCCGGGTCAGGTAGTAAAATTATATTTATGATCGAGATTGGAAAATTTTTTAACATACTCTACGGGTACACGATGGATATGGCGGATGTGACAGGCTTAAGATAGAAGGGCTTAATTGAAGAGCTAATTAGATGAGATATTTGTGAAGAAAAGAGTTCCTTTGCTTTATTTAGTATTATTTAGTATAATCCAAAACACAAAGCAACCATTTTCTTCACAAATATCTAATTGAATTAAGTTTTCAATTAATGTCAAATTAATCTGTTACCTCCAATAAGTTGTGGAAATTCCACTAAGCGGGCCAGGGGTGTTGCGGTGTACGTATGTATACGGATCGGTGGCTCCTAACCCTTACACCCAGAAAGGATAGAAAAGGGGTAAAGATTATATAATTATATGAAACTGATTAACAAAAATGGATCATATAATTAAAATATTTACACTATTTACAAAAATTAAACAAAATTAAAAATTAATTTTATATAACCTGGGTCACCACACAAAAATGATGCACAAAAAGGGCAAGCTGCCTGGTAGTCATTGAGTCCACGTGGTATGGGAACGGTGGCCCAGTACTTGATAGTCCTTTCCGTGGCCATGTGTCCACAGGGATTAAAAGCGTAGGTTGGCGGCCCTGAGTCGACGTAGAAAGCCGGCTCTAAGCCCATGCATATTTTCACTGCAGGTGTAACCTTTAAACAAATAGGACATTTCTCATCTCCTGAATCTTTATCTTGAACGTGGCCACAGTTCAGGTAAACGTATAGTTGTTTTTGATTCTCATTCGACGTCATTTTTCGGTTTGGAGGATTCTCCAGGTTATTTAGGGCGACGGTTATTTTTTGTTCTTGAGGATTCTTCAAGGTATTTGGGGCGACGGGGTGTAGTGTGGTAAAGTTTAGTTTGCAAAGTTCACGTTTTAAATCTTGTTTACTTGGAGATTTGGCTAATCCTTCCGCGGACCTCCATAGCAATGTAGCACCACACAAATTAATCAGGGTACCATCCTGAAGTACATTAGATTCTCCTTCCGTCAACTGCCCTTTGCATCTGGCCGTTCGGGGTTGCCTGACCGTGTAGATGACGCCCCTTACCGACGCCTCCACCCATACGCCGTTGTTGACATCGCCGCCGTAGAAACTGCCTTTGGGATGCATTATTTGGACTCCGTTCGTCGCCAAGCCGTCAATTTCATTACCTTTGTCCTGCCATATTAACCCTTTCTGTCCTAGGAATATTTTTCGTGAAGTGTCAAAAGCTGCGGCGTATATTCTGACTATTTTCGGGTTGTTCCTCTCGGCCTGGATCCGACACGCGAACCTTGATATCATACTATCTTGCATCTCTGTGTTATCGTTCCTGTTCTGACCCTGTTTTGTGTCCAACACTACAAAATCTATGGATGTTTCGGGAGACCGACCAATTTGGAACATGTCGGTATTCTCATCTAGTCCATACTCTACTCTTACCGAATGGTTTTCAGACACCATGTATGATATCGAATGGCAGTTGGTGTCTGAAATCACCGGCGATGACGAATATGGCCGTTTTGTTTCACATTGGAAAAATTTCTTCACGCCGTTCGGCTCCTGCCTTTTATGCAGAACGAATTTGCTTCTCTTTCTGCCCCGGTTACCCTTCGGCAAGGACCCATTGTACCCCAAAACTGTGAGTTCACCATATTTTATGAGCTCTTTTGAGTCGCAGTTTCCGGTGTCCTCTTCATCTAAGATTGGCGTGTCTGTCATTCTTCCAGCTTTTTTCGATATCTGAAACAGTTTTTGTTCTTTTAATAATTAATAATTACAAACTTCTGGCTCACTCACTGACAATATAAAAACGAGTCATGTAGGTCATGTACGATGACCATAGACTATAGTCATGGAATCGCAACCATAAAATAATAATATAGAATGCCAACATATGAACTAAACTTTAGATCTAGTGACTTTAAACTTTAGTAAAGTCACTAGATATATAAAGTACCGCAATTTCTGAGGTCAATGTGTTAAAAAGAGAAAGCTATATTTTTGCCCGAAGATGGCGGCTTTTCTAGTGACACCAAAATATTTCGTCGAATACGATAAAATGTAAAATTGACCTATACTTTTGCAGTTGGTTTCACGCTGTGTGGTTCAGATTTATAATTCCGACTGGAATTTAACTTGTTAAACCTTTACCAGCCGTTTCCATTACAATAGTTATATGTAGTTATAAGAATAATTCCAGTAAACATTTTTTAAATTTCGCGGAAAGTTTAAGTTGGTAGTTCCAGCAATATTGCATGCATATTGTGTTTAAAAATTGGCGAGTATGTCCACTATTGCCGCAACTACCAACTTAGACTGTCCGCGAAATTTAAAAATGTTTACTGGGATGTAATAAGTTTAAAATAAATATGTGTACACCTTTCTAGTACACATTTTTAAATTTCGCGGATAGTTTAAGTTGGCACAATGCATGCGAATATGTTCACTATTGCCGGAAATACCAACCTAAACTAGCCGCGGGATTTAAAAAGTAAAGTACTGGGTTCTTCTTTTTTGTTGTCTCTTTTTTAAATAAATATATTTCCCACATTGCATGCTATTCAGAAAATATATCATATATATATCCAAGAAAAATAACACTCTTGATTGAGAATTATATCTGGTCCGTTGTAATTTTGCATTGGAAGAACGAGAGACGGGTGAACGGAGAAACGATCACACATCGCCGCCAATCGTCGAGGGAACATACAGCCAAGTCCCTACTACCAACTTCTGTTCAGTTTTCTTTTATTCTTCTTTTAATGGAATCTAACTTAAATTAACTAGTTTATTCATTTAAGGTTAAAAAAGAGTAAATGTGGAGTCAAGATTTCAAGTTAGCACATTTTAAATAGGTAGATTGGTTGTTGGTTTGTTTTTCTTTTTTTTTTTTGTAAACGAATTCGTTGGCCAAGGGAATCGGTATTTATTATTAAGTATTATAATTTCTGGAAACGTTACTTACTTCTTACTTCATTACTTACATATTTTCCTGTTTAAATTCTTTTTCTCGTTTTGCCAATCTTAATTTATTAAAGACTCGTCAACGCTATTGGTTACTTGTTTTCTTTTTTACTCGGGTTTCCCCTTTTTACCAATTTTAAACCGGGAGATTTGAACTACGTTAGGATTCCTACTTATCCAGGGCTACATAAGGAAATATAAAGCAGGGAGCGCCCTAAATTATTATTTCTTTTTTGATTACATTCCCTACTCCCTCGCCGACTAGCTGGTTGGCAGCCTGTGAACAAACCGTATTCCTGGGGCGAAATTGGTAGGCTTTTTCGGGAGGATTCTGACAGGGGTGTCAATACACGACGTAACAAACGGAGCAGTATAAAAATTCGTGCAACAGAAACAAACGTCTGGAACGTCTAACGGGCAATTTTTAATGCAATTACGAAATAAAATGAATTTATTTCCTTTTAAAACTTACATTAAATTTCATCATACAAAGCAACCAAGTATAACTTTCATCTTATAGATAATATATAATTAACACAATATACATACATACAATGGGAATGGTCTAAGATCTCCAGTCAAATAAATAATTTAACGATTTATATTAGATTTTCACCGCGTTATTATAAATATTTACACGTCCGATATAAAAATACATCTCATATAATAACATATTACCTACAATAACGCGGTTTCACTCTGAGAATAAATATTTTTCTTTTATTTACAAAAATCACAGTTAATAGGACAGACTTTTTAGTTGGTACTTTTGTCAGAAACTCGGATCTAAGGTTTATCACATTTTTCCTCCTTATTCCCAGTATTATTGGATGTCTTCGCCGATTTCAAACCCTTTAAAAGATGCTTCCTTTATCCTCATCCGGCAGCGATAAGTCGTTGGATTTTTCATCCTTTTCGACGTTCGACGAGCCGTTCAGATCTCTTTTACCGCGTACACCGCTCTCATCCTCGGATAAAATGTCCCGTCTCAAGGATTTGATCTCCTCCAAATTATCATCTTTTGGAATTTCCGATTTATCCTTGATTACTTCCTGGTTTGAATTTAAATTATTTTTGTCGGGTTTCACTTCTTTCAAGTTTTCGTGGATCTTTTTCTCGTTTTTACTTAAATTATTGTCTTTATCGCTAGCGTTAGATTTTTGATGTGTCTGATTTGAAGATTCCACTACAATTTTCAATTTATCCTCAATTTTTTCGGAATTCAAGCTTTGATTTACGCTGGTATTAACGTTACTCGACGCTAAAATTTCCGATTTAACAATGGGGAGAGGGACGAAAACGCTAGGAGGTGACGATTTATCGTTCGTTACCACCGACTTAGTCTCGTTAGCGACGTTTAACCCCAATTGATACGATAACGGAGCCGGATTGGCTTTTAAAGTCTCGATCACCGGTAAATTCTGATGCGCGCCCAAATCGACCGGTTTAGATTTCGAATCCAAATTCGGCACAACATTAGATTCGATCTTCGGATCATCGATGGCGAGGCTCTCGATGACTTTCTTCGCGATATCCTCGATTTCTTTCATCGCTTTCATCTTCTCCTGCTTTACCTTATCGATTTCGATCCGCTCCTGTCCCGGATCCTTTTTCTTCTGTTGCATTTCCTCCAAAATCTTCTTCTGTTGCTCGACGATGTGTTGTTGTTGTTCCTGATTCTGTTTCGTCAATTCGCTAATCAGATCTAATTTTTGCACGACGTTCTTCAATTCCTCTTGAGCCTGTTGGTTGATCTCCTTCTCTTCTTTCTTGATAGCCTCGGCGTCGACTTGATCGCCGGCCGAATTTCCATCGGACGGTTGCTTGGCTGAAACTATCTCTTTCGGTAAGGCGTTCAAAACCTCCACTTTCCTTTCGACGCGATCGGCGGCGGCGGGGACGGCAGGCGATTCGTTCTTTTTGATTTCGTTGATGTTCTGCTCCGGTTCGACCGGTTGCGGTGGTTCGTGTCTTATTTCCTTTAATTCGGGTTCTTTCGGTTGTTGCAATTCCGATTGCGCCTGGACAACCGGAATCTGTTCCACTTCTTTGGGTTTGGATTCTTCAGGTTGTTCGAGAGGTTCAATTGGTTGAGGCGGTTCGTGCCGGATTTCTTTGAGGGCATCGTCTTGGACAACGTTCTTTTCCACTTTAACAGTTGGCATTGCTAATTTTACTGGAATGAGATAAAAGTCATGTTAGGAAATGGTAGTATCATAAGTAAGGTTCGACAAACGAGCGCATGATAAGTTATCATTAAGGTTCGAAAAACGAGTGCATGATAAGTTATTAAGGCTCGACAAATGAGTGCATAATAAGTAGTTTAACCTTCCTATATTCACGCATACGGTCTGTGAGACCGATTTATATAGTATAGTATACGTCTTTCATTTTGACGTGAGTATAGGAAGGTTAAACAAACAGCGGTAATTACGAAATAAGCTACGATAGCCTACATATACACAGAACTACTCGCATACAACCTCGATTTAGTACTGACTAGATTGGGGAGTGGGTGACGCTATCGTAACTTATTTCGTAATTGTACGCTGTTACGGTTGTTTGCCCAGACTAATGATAAGTCGTGTAAACCGGGCTGACGCTGTCACTCCTCCGAATATTAATGTCGTACGTTGCCCGTAAGTAAGGGGACAAGCGATGGAGGGACAGTGTCAATCCGGGGTACAATACTTGAAAGAGGTTGGTGCGCATTTTGAATTTTTGGCACGTTTGGCCAGTTTTGGGGGTTGACTATCTTCCAAACGTGCCTGCTTGAGGGGTTGACTACCTTCCAGCATAAACGCACGAGGTGTTGCGTGCCTAGTGAGCAGCGGCTGGTTAACCCGTCATTTATCCCTACTGTCTTATTTTGTCAGTTTGCTAATAACCATCGTATGTAAATACTAAATATAATTTTTAAGCAATACTAATAAATAAAAATATCACATAAAAGCAGGCAGCAAAAAGTGGGGTAAAAATGCATGCTTAGAACTTTAAGGAAATAAATTTTTGCGCTCACTTCGGTTTATACGGTTGTGACAATGCTTGCCTCGAGCTAGCGAAACACGTGTCACCGTATTTATTATGAAACAATTGTGTGGGTTGAGGAGTTAACCAATGTGATATAGCGTCACTTTTTAATAGAATATCAGACGAGACCGCCTAACTATAATCACGAAATGATAATTACTTGTGGTGGGAAACTGGATCAAGATCCTATCTTCGATTTTCTCCATATTTTGCGGATCTGGGAATTCTTGTTTCAACGGAGGTTGTGCCGTAACCTTCGCTAACGCTATATCATCGGCGGCGTTTAAATTGGCGTACGTTCCCAGCACCATCACGACGATACCGATGCATAACATCATCTACAACATTCGTTTGAAATTTCGGTGCAATCTTCCACAATTTTATCTTTTCAACGCCCGAAGAATCGACTGTGTATTACCTGAGCTAGAATCCTTTCGTTCGTATTCTTTTTGACCATGCATATGAAGCAAGTGGCCGGGAATAAAACGCAAATCGAAACGCCTATGGTCGATCCGACCAATCCGAGTACCAGTTCGATGTTCGGAGTCAGAATACCGATGGTTAAAGATATTAAAATTATGAATATCGTTAAGGATTTGAACTTCCTTTCCGGTATGAAATGGGTGCCGCCATCGTGTAACATCGTGTAGGTCTAAAATCGTTTACAAAAAAAAAAAAGGGAATTATCATCCGCACTGTATTTTTATAATATAAGTATAATGATACGAGGGTAGATTAGCAAGTTTCCGGAATCGCTGCTAGGCAGGTTGCTATTTTTTCAAATACTTTATGTCGTTGTGTTGGCAACTCTTTCGTATGAATTCTTACAGATTAGGGATTATAATTTAGAACATATTATTGTTTTTCTGTAGTTTCAAACGGGTACCCCTTGGAATTTAGACGAAAATCGTAATGGTCGGAAGTACGACTTATTACACATCAAATTAAAGCTCTTCTAGTGCAGATTAGAAATAAAGTAATTTCGAGTACGACAGACGGTTCATTGAGGAAATATTCAATGAGGAAGTGAAAAGTGGTTCTGGACGAATCGCTCTGGTACGCTCTAACACGCAAACGAAGCAAATTTCATGAGTTTTGACGTCAAAATCGTATTCTACACCTTCAAGAACATCTGTACACAGAATTTCGTCTAATTTAGAACATTTAAATTTTTTCTGAAATTTCAAAGGGGTACCCCTTGGAATTTTGAAGAAAATCGTAATGGTTGGAAGTACGACTTATTACACATCAAATTAAAGCTTTTCTTGTGCAGATTACGGATAAAATAATTTCGGGTACGAGAAACGGTTCATTGAGGAAATATTCAATGAGGAAGTGAAAAGTGGTTCTGGACGAATCGCTCTGGTACGCTCTAACACCCAAACGAAGCAAATTTCATGAGTTTTGATGTCAAAATCGTATTCTACACCTTCGAAAACATCTGTACATAGAATTTCGTCTAATTTAGAACGTATTAATTTTTTTGTGAAGTTTCAAAAATTATAGGGTATTCACTTGAGACGTGCGTAAACCACACAGCCAACTTTTTTGTGTTCATTGTCATTACGGAAACTTTTCAATCTACCGTCGTATCTCACTAATTACCGAAGCGTTCAAAACTAAAAGAGGTTCTTACAACTCGTCATACTCACCGGTTTATAAATCAGGGAGAAAAGACTCGCTCTACAAGGAAAGATGATCAGCGGAAAGCTAAATGCTAAAGACAATACGAATCCTATCTTTATAATCTCCGTTAATAGCGATGGCGTTAAGCTCAACAAAACGTTGCCCGTAAACGCTTTATCCGTAAGTGCAATATATCCGAAGATCCCGACAAATATATAGACGCAAGTACAAATATTTACAGCGACGCGTATAAGCGCATTCATCTTATCTAGCGACGCGTTCGGAATCGCCTGGTAGATTTCGAATAATTGCCTACAATTTCAACATTAACCCTGAAACTTCAAGCTTGCAAACTTTTTCCTTTTAAGTGTGTGCTTACGTTTGACAGAATAGTGCCATAGAAAAATCGGTATGCATTGCAAAGCCCCGTCCGTCCGCCAGTACTCTACCTTATCGAACCAATCACCGGTTATGATATGTGAAGCGGATTCGGCCATAATCTACAATATTCGACTTACGACTATTTTTCACCTTTCAAATGTGAACGTACGCGATACCTTCAATACCAAACAGATATAAAATCCTATCGTGGCGACGCAAACTCCGCTCAGGCTATCGACGTTTTTTAACAATCCTAAGGGTAGGACGCAAAAAGGGCCAACGATATCAGAACGCCGCTCCTTAACGTGTTGGAATTTTGAACGCCTATCATCTGAGCGACTATTTCCGGGCCTAGATCGCCCATGACGACGAAGAAGGCGATGCACGTTCCCAACAAGAAACCTATCATTCCTACTTCAACTATGAATTTACCCAATGAACCGAAAGCGTGGTAAGCTGTGGATATAAAAGAGTAAAATTTATAAATATGCACGCAGATACGAGGGTAGATTGACAAGTTTCGGGAATCGTTGCTAGGGGGTTCCTTTTTTCCAAATACTTTATGTCGTTGTGTTGGTAACCCTTTCATATCAATTGACTGCAAATGTTAAACCGATCTGTCAAATAGTCGGGTTTTAACAAGCATTCAAGTCAAGTACCAGGAGGGATTATATTGAAAAATAATCCGTACTATTTTGTTTTTCATTGTCATTTCGGAAACTTTCCAATCTACTCTCGTACAGTGTGGGATGTACAGAATATTAAAAAGAAACGAACTCAACTTATTTTTTTAGAAACGCTGAAACACGTCCGTTTTACTTTTTAGAAATACACATTAATATGTGCGATTCACCTTTCGACTTTGACTTGTTTTTTATCTAAGACGTCATCACAAAAAAACAAATAATATAGATTTTTAGTAGTAAAATTCCTTTAGGACCACGCAAATAAATCACAAGGTTGCATAAGAAAAATCGAGCTGAAGATTTAATATTGATATTATCGTATTTAATACGAAATGATTCGAAATTATCATATTAAAATACTACAACATAAAATTAGATTAAATGATAATAATTCAGAACTTGAACGGAACGTAAATTGCTTGTTGAAGTACTTTTCGCTTTAATCTTACAACTTTGTCGCTACAGAAATAAATGCACATAATAAATTGAATACTCTTTTACAATTGGAAGAAAATCTTCACTGTACTTCTAGAAAGTTAGTAGCTTTTTCTTTTAATATTCCATACTTTAATCGCACACCGTATATTGAAAGAATTATGTATGTATTTGGACTTACCTAAGAATTCGAATGTCCTTAATCTCGCCCGTATGGCGGATTTTAATAGGAAATGGCATGAAAGCCGTGAAATGATGCTGCTAAATATTAACATTACTATCGATAAGATGATTCCACACTAAAAGGAAAATAGAAATCTGACATTTCAACTGCCCTATGTAAATTTTATGTAATGATTTCTTCTTTGTTTAACATTATTACGTTTGAAAATGGAAAAGAGTAGAGGAAATGAAAGGATCCAAAATTCATAGATTCGGAATTACTGACATCAAGAAGGTAGGAGAAGAAAAGACGACACTTGGTAACAATTATAGGGTGTACTATTCAAGAGTGAGGATGGGAGGAAGAGCGAAGGAGGGGGATGGAAATTGTTATAAATGAAAGGATCAGTCGTAAAGTCATAAAGTTCCAGGCAATAAATACTAGATTACTCGCAACAAGCTTAACACTTGAAGAGGTAGTAAACATTACACAAGTATGTGGCCCGGTTAAAACTGCAGAAGAGAGCAGAAAGTCTCAAAATTCTATGGGAATTTACAAAAGGTATTGCATGAGTTGCGGGAAGACAGTATAAAAGTAATAATTATGGGGATTGGAATGCGCGAGTGGATAATGGCACAAATAAGGGATTGACCTGCGTTGGAGCAGATAAAATATGCGAGATTTAACGTTAAGAAAATGAAGAATGATGAAGTAGGAGAAGAGTATGATAAAAAAATAGACGACGAGTTGACGAGAAAGGAAGAGGAAACGAAAGATTGGAATATGGAAGGAAGATGGACCATCCTTGAAAATTCCATTATTAAAATAGCAGCGGTAGTATATGGTATATAAGATGAGATAACATCAAAAGAGAACTGAATGGTGGAAAACCGAGATTAAAGAGAAAATTACAGAGAAGAAGCAAACCTGGATAAAACTACAAGAGACCAATGAGAGAAGTAAATGTGGAGAAACGTGACAGAGCAGAGAAAGATGTAAGGGAAGCAAGAAAGAATAGCTGGGAGAATTTTGAAATCAGAAATAACATGCTGACGATATGGTTCTAATAGCCAAAAGTGAAGAAATTTTAAATGAAAATGTAAAAAATTACAATGAGAAAAAGTAAACATTAAAATGAGCGACAAGAAATCTTTCTAAATTAGAAAAAATGGAACAGGATTTACGGACAATTCTAACAGAAGATGGGAGGTTCGATGAAGAGATGAAAAGTAGAAACGAAACAACAGGACAATTGTTTAACAGACATCAAGATATCAAGAAAACCTTGAACAAAAAAGAAATACCAAAGCAAATTAAAACAGAAATTTTTAAGAAAATAGCTGCACCAATATTCACCTATCAAAAAAACAAAAACAGAAAGCATTGAAATGAAATTCCTCAGAAGAATAGATAGCAAAAAAGGACTAGATAAAGTAGGCAATTCCACAATCACAGAAATCTTAGAAATACAGCTCACACAAAACAAGATTGAAGGACAACTCAGGTGGCTAGGACATGTTTTGAGAATGGGAGAAGATAAACTGGTAAAATGAAAGTAAGTAAATATGAAAATGAAAATATCTGTAGAAAACGCTGTGCGTTATATAATAAAAATTTACTACTGCGAAGTCTCTATTACAGTCACCTCTAAAAACGAGTCATTTCAGGTCAACATCCAAATTGTAAATTCCTACAAATTTGTTGCACGTTAGCCATGCTTCCACAATAATAATCACCTTTATACTGTGTCGACTTTTACATCCCTCCATCAATGGTTGTTATTAGGAGCTTTTACTATATTAAAATTATGATAAATTCTGGTATTTTTGATAAGAAAATGATTCAGAAAAAGAGCTAACAAATTTCGAATCTTTTGGAAGATTAAAAGATAAATATATCCTAACTTAATGACTAATAAATATTTGCCAATTTTATAATTAATTCACCTGCTTGAAACAGTATGGCATTGCTATAATGCTAACCCCAATAATGCTGTTTGCTATCGTCATAACGTGGATTCCGTGCGAATCCATCGTGTTTGTTTTGTTCCTTTCTACTTTACTTTAAACGATTACATCCAATACTTTTTCCTTAACGCAGAAACGACCTAAAAATATGTTTAATATATACATTTTTACACCTCAAACTCTTGCACTTGTAATTTGTATTTGTTTTCGTCACATCTGTCAAATCGTCTAGGGCTTTTTTGATTTTTACTGTTTAATATAGCACTACCAACTTAGCGACGTATGGATATTTTCAATATGATCATAAATTGTTAATTATTAATTCTTATCAATATTTACACCAATTCGTATGTACTTTCTAAACATCCATCGATAGAAACCGTTTCTGTAACTAATTATGTGTATTTCTCCAGTTTAGGGAATTGAAGATTGAAAATTGAAATTTTGGTGTTGTTAGGTTGCAGCTCGTATCCAACTAATATGGCGTAAGTTTGACAGCTTTATATGGGCGCCAAAAATGCGATGTCGAATTTGTTGCCGCTAATTTGCGTTGAAAAAGTGCTTTTAATTCAATGTTAATTACTACAGTTACAAAAATATTTCTTGGTTATAGTAAGAGCGAAACTTCGAGTGAATAAATTCCTGGAGAATTTGAAGAAATGGAAAAGAGTGCCGGTGCTTGGACACCCGCATTTTTTGTG
The DNA here is from genome assembly GCA_038088585.1 of Chrysina gloriosa. Classification (NCBI taxonomy): domain Eukaryota; kingdom Metazoa; phylum Arthropoda; class Insecta; order Coleoptera; family Scarabaeidae; genus Chrysina; species Chrysina gloriosa. The sequence continues at coordinate 5,231,400 of CM076087.1, forward strand.
GAAAACCGACTCAATTGCTTGAATTATATCAAGGAAAATTATGATTCGGTAAGTTGTTTATCCACATCGTAAAGACAAACTGTTGTAAAGTATCTGCTATATGTACGAAACGTGTGTCACTGAATTTAATTAATCTTCCTATACTCACGCATACGGTCTGTGAGACCGATTTATGTAGTATAGCGTACGTCTTTCATTTTGACGTGAGTATAGGAAGGTTAAATAATTGTGTGCTGAGGAGTTTACTGATATGATATGGTGTCATATTGGTATGTACCAGGTATGGGCAACCTCCGACCCGCGCCACATGCGGCCCTCGAGTAAAATTTGTCCGGATCGTCATTGCATTTTTCTGTTACATATTAGCATGGCCCCATAAAATTGCTTTGTGAGGATATGTACTACAAAAATATATATTTTTCAAGATTACTCGCATTACTGAAACTTCTTTGGTCCCCTACAAAACAAAGGTTGCTCATGGCTGGTATTTAGAATGGGTTAATAACCTATTGGTGCAGCTAAGTTTTTCAGAAAAACAATAACAAACATAATCTTTTTACTTTCACTCTTAGTGGTAGAACTTGTGGTAGGACAAGTAAAAATCATTTTGTAGTATATGAAGAAGTTATTAGCATAGTTATTCGAAAAAGCATTAAGAACCTGAATACAATAAAATATTTGCACATATACATACATAGTATATACATAGGTAATTATTATATTTTAATTTGGGAATAAAAGCAGGTATTGATAACGGTGATGTACTTACAAAGACTTATTTATACATAGGTTCTAATATTATAAAACCCTATTAATTTAACTTAGTTGCAAAAATGAGTTTTGAAGATCAAGAATAATAACACTTCATAATGAAGGAAAGTCTCTGCGAGAGATTGAGAGAATTGTTAAAACACCATTTAGTACAGCTTGTTACATTATAAACAAATATAAAAAATTGGGTAGTGTAGAAAATTTTCCTAGATCAGGCCTTCCAAAGATTTTAAATGATCTCGAGAAGCATATTGGTATAAAAGAATAATGTGGTACTTAGCTAGAAATGAAATTTCGTACAATAGGTAGAACTTTTTCCTTTTTAGTTACATAAGTAATAAATTCATAAAACGAAAAAATCGTTAAAAATCAGTAAATAATTACGTTAACAATAAATACTACTTTGGATGGCTTGTGTTTTTAGAAAAGATACTTCTCGTAGGTGCCTTATTTAAACGTAAACGACTACGAACGCATTGGCAGCAGTTCGTTGGTTAGATTCCGTGGAATGGTCCAGGATATGTACGATCCCGAATATTATTTAGAAAAATGCGAGGTGATCAACACGGTAACTAATAGTACGTACAGCAAGAATGGGAAATATGTCGATGTACTCGACTGCAAGGTAAATCGGAAAAGTAGGAGTATCTATGATTTAGAATCAACTCGAATTAAATGATTTTTTTGACCTGTATCACGTTGATTTGGATATCGACAAATACGTATTTCGCCAACCAAGTTATCATTCTCGGGGAGAAAGAAAATACGGAATGTTAACACAGTCCTTAATTTTGCGTTAATCCATTTATGTAAATGCAAGCAGGATGTTGTAACTTGTTGTTTTGTACAGATCACTTTTCGCCCAAAAGAACAAAACAAACAACCCCGAATGTGTGTGTACCTTTACTTTTACGCCAAATTTTTTGTACTATTTTGTTTACCGCGAAAGCTGCGTGAATTCTTTCGCAAAATTAATCCCCAGAACAACGATTCATATGTAAAAATTGGCTCACTTCCGGTTGAGATTAGCTTGTGTCTAGCGTTTTCATTGTACACTTTGCCGCCTGATCATCATTTTTGCGTAATCGGCGACGTATAGTCATTAGGCATTATACGCTAATGTTGATGTTACGATTAGCTAGTCGTCGTTGAGCCTCCTTGAGCATTAGGCCGGGATTTCGTTCTAAACAAGTTACAACAAATTTCAACGAAGTTGTGCGCTTCGTACTCCGCATTGGTAGGTCGTACACATTAATTTGTGTCTGATATCTTGCAACTCAATGCTTAACGAATACCTCTCGACTATGGATATACTTTGCCCTTGTTTTGAAAGACATATGCGGGGCTTTCGAGTATGTGAACAAGAACATTGCTTCTAATAGCTTGATGTAAGTAGTACTCATTTCACAAACGGTCTGGTTACTGAGAGTTCATGGTAGATATTAATGTCAAAATTGCAATGCGTGGTACAGCAAGGATTGAAGATTACGAATACAGCGATTTTATTACGCACTCGTATTACTTAGCAAACGTTTACTGAAGCTTACAGATGACGCTTGTTTTTCTTTGTACCTACTCCAGCAAAGGTGATTAGTTGGTAGACGAAATACGTACTACTTCAAAGGTATTCAAATCGGCGTGATAAGAGTAAAATCATCAATTTCCTTATCTTTCTTTTTATATAGGAGGATGAGGTGCTCGATGTAGACAATAAGAATAATGTTTCGAGCGAGAGGCAAACGTACGTCGTTATTTCAACGCCCGCCGTAAACAGTTGGGTTAAAACGGTAAATTAGAATTACAGTAAGATTTCCTCTAAATTATTTCGATTTTATCCGATAGATCGAAGAATCTAAATATAAGATAGAGTTAAGGAACGGAAGTGATAACAGCGGTATTAAACGACCTTTGGAAACTCCGGAAGAAACTGATGTCGAGATGGAGCCGGAAGCAAATCCCACGAAAAAAGTACGCAACGGTACTAACGGGGAACCACCTCAGCCGACGTTATCGAGGGAACACTTCCTAAATTTCCCCATACCGGATGAATCGGGGAAAACGTGTCATATAAAAATATATGAAAAAGACGGTGATAATATAAAATTAAATGAAGTGTACGATTTCATCGGATTCCTATCGAACGACACGACGACTATCCCAAATCAAGCTACGCACGATGATAATTTTGGAATGGAGATGGAAATTCAAACGCACAATCCACCGGTTTCTCTCGTACCTCGAATACATTGCATATTTTGGAATAAAGTGGAATCGGTGAATCCCCTAGTGAACGATGCGAATTTGACTGACGTTAAAATTAAATTTTGAGGAAGGAACTTCATCTGATACTCACCCAAGTTTTGATGGGGGACGAGTTAGCTGCGAGTTACCTTTTGTATTATTTGCTGTCCAAAGTGTACGAATTTATTTGAATTAATGCGAAATCAGTGCGTGTTTGTTATAATTTCGGTATCGTTTCAGATATTTACGAAGGGATTTGATGCCTCTCGGTACGTTCACCGTGAATATTTCGAATATTCCCGTAAATGTCGTCGGGGATTACCCTGGGAAATTGTATCAATTACTTGAAAGGATATTATCGAAGAGTCATTATTTTCCCATGACTTTGGGAAATATGAACGATCTCACGTTTACACCAAAGTAAGATCCGATTGCAACTACTGGCAGTGCCAAATTTGATAGGGAGAATTTTCGAAACCAGATAAGATTTTTAAATGCAAAATTCTTAGAGACGGTGTGATGTGTTTGAACAGTTGTTTCTTATTACGAGGGAAGTCCCAGAATTATCCGACCTAACAAAGAAGACAAACAATTTTTGCGAAAACATTATTTCTCAACATACTCTCGTTTTAGCTCGATACACTTTTCCCAGCCATGTTCAATAGCTTTGATACCCTGTCTATAGTGAGAACCGTCGAGCTCCACAAGATGGCCATCAACTGCAAACTTCACCTCTTCATTGTTGACAAATCTTGCACAACCGAGCCATTTTTTCGAGTTTGTAAAGAGAAAATCCGAGAGAGTAAATCTGGCGAATGGGGTATGTGAGGAAGCAATTTGTTTATGTCAATGAGTTTAAGTCATTGGTTTTTGGCACTGTGACAACGGTTGTGTGAATTGGTACATTGCCTTGACGAAACAACACTTCCCTTTTCGCCAAATGCGGCCGTTTTTTTCTCGAGATCATCCCTCAAACGTAGCAATAAGTTCGCATAATACTTGCCGTTGATTGCTTTTCCTTTTCTGAAGATCATCGATGAAAATTATCCCACGCGCATCCCAAAACTGACGCCGTGACCTTAACAGCAGATGAAACTGTCTTTGCCTTCTTCGGAGCCGATTCTGCCCTTCCAGTCCATTATTTCGACTGTACTTTAGTCTCTGATGTCATGTGATACACCCATGTTTCATCCATGGTTATGAATCGATACAAAAACTCGGCGTTTTTGCTGTAAAACATCGCCACAGACTCGATTGAAACATCCTCACGACGCTGTTTTTGTTCCATTATGAGCAAACGCGGCACCCATGTTGCGCACAGTTTTCCCGTGTCCGAATTTTCAGTCAATATGCGATGTACAGCACTTTTTGAAATGCCCACCATGTCTGCTAGCTCGCGCACTTACAGTCGACGATCGTCCAGCACCATTTTGTGGATTTTGTTCACCAATTCTGGCGTGGTCACCTCATTTGTTCGATCACTGCCATGTTCATTTTGGAAGCTTGTACGGCCTGGTTTAAACTATGCCACCCGATATTTTATTGTTGTAAACGAGTGGGGAAACTCCCCCGAGTAGAATCTGGTTCAGCTTTGATATTGGTTGGACTGAGACCTTTGAATTGAAAGTATTGTATCACATAACAATGACCATTTTTTTTCATGTTTACAAATTCACAGAGATCGCTCACTATTGATGGCTGTCAAACAAATACTAAACAACACTTTGGCACTTTCGACTATAGTAATCTTTCTCAAAAAACCGCCAACTATACGTCAATTCGATTACTTCTGAGGCTACCTTTGTACTTGGCAGTGTAGGCATGATACAAATATATTAGGTATGCTCATTAGTTTACCAAAGTACGATTTTCTTGCGCATTTACCAATTAGCGCCATTACTTGCACTTAGTTCTAGATATTGCGTTGTTGGTTGTTTATTTTGCAACTGTATTGACTAGTATACCAATATTAGGACATTCCAATGCGCGTCATCGCTAGATACGTATGAGCATACCTAAAACACTTGTATCATGGCTGTAGCTATACTAATGCGAGGTTCCGTTCGGTGTTTCGAAAGTTCTTCCGAATTTTGTATGTTATAATCCTGAAATCCTCAATCACATCCTTCCTCAAGATTTCTTTTTTCGTTAATATTTTAGGAAAGATTACAACTGTAACAGGCTGACGAGCGGACTTTTACAACTAAGCGAAGGAACGCATCTAATCCTAGATGAAACGAAGCTATCCGCAGGAAAATTGAACGAGTCTGGTGTGAAGGCCGTCTCGGCTATCACTCATGTTATAAAGGGCCAAAAAGTCGCTTACGATTTCAACTATCATACTATAGAATTCGATTGCGATATACCCATACTGATACTGTCGGAAGGCAAATCTCTTCTTCCGGTAATATAATTTGATTATATGACGAAATAAGTTACGACAGCATCACCGACTTCCCACTCTAGTCAGTACTAAATCGATGCGTTGTATGCGAGTAGTTCTCTGTATATGTATGCTGTCTTTACTTTTTCGTAATTATCGCTGTTTGTCCAGACTACTAATAGGATTATATGTTCTGTATTATGTTTTTCGATTCTGTACTAATAACAAGATTTTGGCTTTCAATAACTTATCTGGTTTTCGAGAATACTATCTAGGAAGCAAATCAGTAAGCGGTAAGCGGCATAACAAATGAATTTTGATAGGATTCTCCTATAACTTCGTATTTGTTTTGCCGCATTTTCACAGCTATATTTGTTTCTTACTATGATATTCTCGCGTATATGAGAACCGGTGTTTTTTGAAAGCCTAGAATAAATCCGTACAGCTCAGGTGCAGATCTACGTAAAGTTTAATACGTCTGTGTATGATGTTGTATACATACTCTTTAACTGATTTAATCTGCTTCTTCATTAACTTTTATAATAGTGTTAAGAACTGATACGAGTGGATATACTGTCATGGTAGATTTGGTTATACAGAGTGTTCCATGGCTTGATTGCCACAGTTTAATGATATGTTACTGAAGCAAATTTCAAGTTAAAAATGTCTAATGAACATATGCCCAAAAATCTATCCAAACTGAGCTAGAAGCATTTGAAGTTTTCGATAACCCCACTAATGCAGGTATTACGTACCGCTGCTGATTTCGTTGTTATTAAAAAGTTAGGGTGGCTGCGATTCATCATTTATTATTCATTGTGATAATAAACGTCAGTTAAATAATGTAGCGTGTTTTTTGTTCTGTTACATTAAAATACTATTAAAAAAACGTATGTTCATTTTTTCTAGTGAAGAAGACGTCGATATTCACTTTCTTTATGGATTGTGTAGACAAGTAACAGATTTTCTTCAATAAAAATTATACGAATTGCTGGATTGAAAGAAGTTCACCAGTTGTTTGGCGGGTAAGGTCACCAGACTTAAATCCCCTTTATTATTTTTTATGGGGAAGGCTGAAAAATTTAATTTATCCTGAAAGACCTGAAATTGTTAGCAGAGCCACCTCTAAATTCTAAGAAGAGCTATACTATGTAAACAGTAATTGGGTGGACGTCTTGAACAACTAATTCAATAAATCGACTTCTTTTTAAGTAATTTTCAATGAGATTTTTTACAGCGGTATATAATCATCAGACATTTCCAACTTGAAATTGCTTCAGTAACCTATCCTTAAGCTATGGAAGTCACGTTATGAGGTACGCTGTAACTTGGAGTCGAGAGGTTTTAGCAGTGTGTCACAAGTTACTGCTCTCAGTTCAGACAAAGCATGAATCGGTACTTTTATCTAATTGAACCTATGAAAAGAAAGAAGTCTTTTTCTTAGATAAATTCTTTAGATAAAAATATCGACACACGTTTCCCAAGTTCTAGGAATTTGGCTATGTAATTTGTTGATTTCGTTAATTTTCATAAAAATTACAATGTACATGAAATAGATACCAAAAAAAAAAAAAAAATATGTGTCAGTCAAATAACTGAAGTATACTACAAAATATTGCCCACGGCTATCGTGACCTATAAGGTTTCCGCAATTGAACCATACACTCGAATTCCAATTTGTACCGAATTACAATTACGAAAACATCAACATTTAGTTTCTAAGAAGAAAAAGTAATATGTTACAGAGCGATAGCCAAGTCGTCCTAAAACTCAGCGATATCCACGTCGGCACTATGGATGAGATCTTCGACGCAATAGATAAACTTTTAAATCCAGAATTATTAAACGATATACGTACTTATTTGACAATTTCCAGAAATCGATCGTATGAAATCTCCGATAATATGCTCGAGGTATACGCATGCATATCTTAAATCGGGAAAAATCGTATCGAACTTCATGCCGTCTCATTTTTCAGATTATTCAAAATGGTTTCGTCAACTTGAGACAAACACGGAAAATTGGGGCAGACGATTTGCATCATCTTCTCGTCTTGTCTAGATTAGTATGTATTGGGGAGGGTAGATCTACATTGAACGAGGAATGTTGGAAAATAGCTTGTGAGCTTGAAGATGAACGTAAAGCACGGTTATAATGTATAATATATATGTAAAGCTTTATGTAGTTTGTTATATGTATATTTAATACTATTTTGTATATGATTAGGTTAGGATCGATCAATAAAACTTTTCAATAATTTGAACTGAGGCAAGTTTTTCTTTCCCCGATACTAAATTTGTGGTAGCATTGCGCGCTTCGTACCACTAAGATTTGATATTTACGAATAATGAAATGAATGAAAATATATTGTACACTATATGCACGAGGCCTTCCCCATTTCAGTATGGCCCACCTAATGAAATCCTACTTTTTTCAACAGCAAAGAATAATAAATGTGTTAGATGATCGTACATATGAGAGTTCAATTACGAAATGCGGCCATAATGTACTAATTGCGCATTTTTGCAGCTATTTGATTCTACAGAAGCAGACAACTTGTTTTGCCACAAACTCCTGTAGTAGCTGCAATCTCGCACTCGGCTAAACAAGTTGTCTGCTTCTGTAGAATCAAATAGCTGCAAAAATGCGCTATTAGTACATTATGGCCGAATTTCGTAATTGAACTCTCATATGTACGATCATCTAACACCCGGGCTTATATAGAGCTTCTATAGAAATGAAAAAACTACTTCACACAGTCGCACTGATGAGCTGTATGACCGCGAAACGCGCGTCTGCGAATAGTGAAAGTAGTTTTCTAATTAAGCACAATAATAAATGTTACATTTTTTTCTTTTTATGCATTTTGATTTCTTTCTCAGATCCTTAATGCCCTTTTAGGCGTCAGATCCAACTGAAACTAATTGTGTTTTAAAACACGGACAGAATAAAGATCACGAGAACAATCCGTGAAATTAAGCGAAATATGAGATTCGTTCACACTAGAATTTTTTGCAAGATTTGGTTAATACTGTGCGCTATACAATTTCGGATTGAAAACATATTACATATAACATTAAAATATCTTGTTAATTTTACATTCATTCACATTTTTTCTATTTTCATCATTTTGTGTTAATCATCAGTTTTAATCGCTTATTTATTTTGATTTAGAGATGCTGAAGACTAATAAAATTATTTTAGGTTCATGTACAGACTTTTCGAGAATGATTGTCCATCACGTGCGCAGTGCTTTTTTTTAATCTGAGGATTTTTGTGTTCATAGGTGTATGGTATTTGTATCTCACTAGGATCATACTAGCATTCGACATAGGCGTACAATCGTTGCTCATTAAACTTAAATCTATCTTAAATTGAGGGGCATAGAATCAAAACTTACGATCTATCTAGCGATAAAGTCAAAACTAATAAAAAAGTTAAAACAATTTCTTTTATTGTAAAAATGCGCACCCTAATTAAAACTATAGTACACCACTTTCTGCAATATTTTACATAAAGCAATACTACCAACTGCTGTTATTTGGGTTGCCTAATTTGGTGGTCACGTGGTGGACAGGAATGGTTGATATCTCTGTAGTATCACTTATATTTTCGCTCCTTAATAGCGATTTCTGAAAAATGCCAGAGTGAGTCAACTGAAATGGGAAAGGGCTCGCATATTATACTGTATACTGTATACACTTCAAGGCCAAAACAAAATGTAAGTTTCCACAGCGCACCTCGTTTACCTAGCGGTTGTGATCGTGTGAACATTGAGTACAAGTTGAAATCGCTGTACCTCGTCGGGAAGTAAGTAGTCGCACGCCTCTCCCTCACACAGTTCGCGCAGGATCAAGTGCTTTCCTATATTTGACGGACTGTAAAATGATAAAAATGATGTTCATTCAATAAAGACAGAATGCCGAATGTGATTTGGCGTACTCCCCTATTTTGTTAAAAATTTCCTGGTCGTACGGTACTCTGTTTTCGTTAGCTGCGACATTTTCATGCACTAGTCACGTTGTCTGACTGGCTACTAAAAACTACTATTCTACGAGCCGTAGTTTACATACAGGTGGCTCACAACTAGACTGTAACTCTCCAACCAATAATTTTTTTCTTTTGACATACTTTATCAATATTAGCACAATCCTACTTTACTTTAGAATATTTTATTCTTTAATTCGTGATAGTTGAAATAAAAAGAAATGCATTTCCAAATTCAACAGCTTCGATATAATTTCAATCTAAGTAAAATTTAACATACCTTCCAATTTCTCAGAAATCACAAAAGATAGGTACAGGAAAACTTAATACAGTTTGGGTAGGAATTGCAAAACCTTTCGTTGAATTTAGAAATAATAAAAATAAATAACAAAGTTATACACTATTGAAGTTGATGAAGGTGATTGCAAGGACTGTGGTGTAATTTACTATCACACATTTGTTTTATAATCGGTGACACACCGAAGTTACTTCGTTTTATACGGATGTTGAAAATCCTTGCCTCAAGCTAGCGAAACACGTGTCACCGATTTTATTATAAAACAATTGTGTGGTGAGGAGTTTACCGATGTGATATAGTGTCAGTATCGAAGTTGAGACAAATAAAGCCGAATCAACTTGTACGTTATTGTAAAATTACATACCTGAAAATAAGTAGTCCAAGGTATACCAAATAAAGGCTAAAAACATGATTTGAAAATTACAACTAGTTTGTCTGTTATATCCATTTTCGAGACTTCTTACTTTTTCGAAAATCCTGAAATACATTGAAAACGGTACACGATAGGTATAGGGAACATTGAAGTAATTCACCTCTGACTGACCAAACAGCTCTGATACTTAGCGCTTTTTTGGGACAACCTCTATAAATGACAATATTTTCTAATTATGGCCTTTATAAACATACACCATCCTGTCAAAAGAGATTTTAAAAAAATTATTACTTTGGAAGCTACAACTCGATGCGCTAGTCGTGAGTCACTCTGTATAGTGTAAGAATCACGCATGTGCAACTATGACGCAACGGGTTTAAAACACGTTTGAACCTGTATAAGCCTTTCAGACCGAGGATTCATGGTACCTACTTCGCATGTCATGGTATTATCCGCCGAGATTGTCCACCTAACGACGGTCGTGAAAATCTGTACATCCGACTAAAGTTATTGAATTTTATTACTATTACTCTGTTAAGAACCAAACTGTATGTAAAGAAACTTCAAGACGAAAAAATCGCCACATCGTTTCTCTTTCCGTAAAAAAGAAAGGACCGAACACTGATCATGACGTTGTCCATAAATACACGCACATATTATACGCTCCATGGCCTAGATCTTAATGTCAGTATTTGTATTCGATGACGCGCCGTTGTGGCTAAACCCGGGCCCCACCGACGCGGCGCGTCGCGACGTTTTCGAATGCACCAGTCGTCGTACAAGTGTTATTGTGAATGATCGCGCGAACGAACGAAAGCGCCGTTTTAATGTGGCATCATCGTTCCGTACGCGACTTTTCTTGCGCTATCGTCTATTGTGTTAAAAGTGCCGTTGCGACTGTGGCCATCATCATTTCTAGATGATGACACCGATGTGAAGAGTTTACGGTGGAAATCGGAAAAATCGGAGAAAAAGGTAGACCATGCGATAGCTATCCTATTGTTAGATCCGTATGTATATTGTACAAAGAGATGATTCTTTATTTAGATCTTTCTTAGGTTTAAGTAAACTTTCGGCGTTTGCTACCTTTGCGGCTTCTATAAGTGGCGGCCGTTTCGCATACACTTACGTGCTGGTGAAAAATCCCTGAAAGACGAGATTAGGACGATATTCACCGGGAATTTTTCAAGACTTTGGAAATAATCCAGGTTTTTTTTTGTACAAAATTATTTTCTTCGGAACATTCAAGCACCTCGAGATAGGACAGGATTTAACAAACAAACAAAACTTTTAAACTCGCCACGATATTTTTGTTTCTTCTATTGTTAACTAACACGGCCTCTGTAATTTAGATACATACGTTATTATGAAACACTTTAGATAAGTAAAACGGCCAAGTTAATTCTGGCAAGCATACTTGAGTTCCAGAATGTTGTTAATTAAACATTACTCGTAAAATGTATAAAATCGTTTTTACATACTACATATCTACATTTAGTCGTTTCGATCAGCAAAAGTAAATAGAGCATAGCTTAATCTATTCTTGAACTTCCATAACGTGTCGTAATAACTCGAAGTGCCAAGAAAAAAATTAAAAGCGCTCAATAAGGAAGCAGGTGTTCTTGTTCGGTGTAGATTGAAGATGATGTTTTCCTCTTTTGTACAGAAACTTTTCTTGCAGTAGGTCTTGTTACCTGAAAAAGAGCGCAAATATCGGATAAGATGAATATTAATAAAATAAACCCTGGATATAACGACCTAATTAAATTAAGCGCGTTAATGGGCAACTAACAAGTAACTCTGCAAAAGCTCATTTATTCTGGGTAGTTATGAAAAAGTAGAAGTCCAAAAAGATTAATTCGGGGTCGTCAAGAAGTATGTAGGTGTATCCGATTTAATGGGGACAGGATATATCGAGAAGAAGTAGAAAAAGTGGGTAGTAATTTATGAATTTGCATTCCCCACTCTTAAAGGCAAAAAGAAAAATGAGAATCACGGAAGTAAATTTCAAGTTCTAATAAAAGGGAATCAGATATACACCCCCCTCCAAAGATTAATGGGAAGAAGGATCTAAATGATTCTCTACAAAACAGCTTTATTAGGCGTGTTTGGGGCACTTCGCAAAGCAGCTGTGCAATAGCCTGCAAAGCAAGCATAAAAATTGCATATAGCAATAATTATTACGGAGGGAATTAGGCGTTTGTGCGTGATCGACGAGTAAATTCCGACTTTTAGTCTGGGTAAACAGCTGTAATTACGAAATAAGTTACATATACACCGAACTACTCGCATACAGCGTAGTGACTAGAGTGGGGAGTCGGCGATACTATCGTAACTTATTTCGTAATTGTAATTTGACTAGACTAGTTGGAAGGAATCGGTTCAAGTTCTTGGGTAACATTTGAAAAATTGCGAATAGTATGGAAAGACATGGTCACACACCCCAAGAAAAATAATTTATAATAGTAATAACTTCAAATAATCGATAAAATCAGATAAATAAGGTAATCCGCAGAGAAAAAGATTTGAAGAAGGTTTCCCAACTTCCTACAGCCCCGCTGTAATTTCATCAAACTCTAAATCCAGACACGGTTAAGCATTATTGGAGCAGCAATAATATTAACAGTATTAAATAATGCAGGCAAGGTTTCAACAATAGTAGATGACATTTTGCTAATTTTTTTTTTTTTTTTTTTTTTTTTTTATTTTTTGATAAAATTTTTATCGGAAAAACCATAAAACTCGTAAATATTGATTTTTACCCACAAGTCAAATGAAATTTACATTACAGTAATTCTAGTTTTTCTAGTTTTCATTTGACTTGTGGGTAAAAATCAATATTTACGAGTTTTATGGTTTTTCCGATAAAAATTTTATCAAAAAATTAGCAAAATGTCATCTACTATTGTTGAAACCTTGCCTGCATTAACAAGATACAAATTAAAGTACGAAAATTTAATATTCAGTATTAAATAATATCAGTAAGTCTACTCGGGCATTGAATCAGCTTCAAGCATTCTATGAAAAGAAACTTGAAACGTCTATTCCAGCATTTGGAGAAATAATAAAGAAGGATTTGATCGGAAAACCAAATTTCTCTCCTCCTGATTTAGGATATCATCAACAACTAGTGGTGGAGAAAGTTTAGAAGCGTACATCCACATCTCATCTGCATTTTTAACGGCTACTTCAACGGTGACCGTCGTATCCTTGATCGGTTATGGGAAGGAAGGACCATAGTAACCTCAAAAAAACTGGAGATTCGAAGTCCCCAAGCATTATAGACCAGTAATATGGTTTAACACTATCTACCAGGTCTTCACATCGCTATTGGTAGGCGTGGTACATGAATCGGATTGCGCCATAATGGAATGACAAGCACGAACAACGAGGATTTAAAAGGGAGTTTTGACCGGAAGTTCAAACCACAGGAAATATAAGTTCATCCATCTCCTATACATGGATCTGTATACCAAAGGTGAAGGAGATCTTGCAAACACGAAAAACGTTGTTCAAGGGTTTTTAAATGAAAAAGTGTGCAGTATATCACTTCAGAAGACGTCAAGCTCTAAGCCCCAACGATTTCTTTTACGTTCCCAAAGGTGAAAAGTGGAACGTGTGGTCAACGGTCAATCATCAAAAGAAGCACTCGATACCTTCAGAATTTGGTAATTTTGATTATCCCCACCGATGCTTTAAATTTGGTCTCAACGGACGCAAAAGACGGATCGAACTTTGTAAGGCATAACACGTTACTCAATGAGTTCGTAGGATGACTAATGAAACAATGGCTTTACTCATCAACATAGTCTCCTTCAAGAGTGATACATTCTTTCCAAAGCTTCCTTAACATTTTGATGCCTTTCCTGTAAAACGATTGGGTTTAAAATAGTCTTCAGATTCGGCAATCACTCTTTCATTGGAGCCAAATCTCTTTTCCTGGAGCGTTCGTTTTTTGGTCTGCAAACAGGCAGTAGTCGCGAGAAGCAATCCAAAGTGCAATTCGTGCGATTTTGCCATTGTTGCGATGGACTTGTGATACGGTGCATTCTATTGAACACACCAATAACGCCATATAATAATCACTATTGGATGATTCTTCCTCCCTCGAGATAATCGATGAATAAAATACCGTGCGTATCCCAAAATACGGAGGCCAAAACCTTATCAGCTGACATTTGCGTTCTTGGTCGGTTTTCATTCTTTACTGTCCACTAAATTGACGGCCGATTTTGATTCTGGAGTGTAGTGAAGGACTCATGTTTCATTCATGGTCACATACCGCAGGAAAAATTCTTGTTATTGCGCTAAAATAGCTCCAAACAGCATTCTGAATCGTCGATGCGTTGTTATTTGTGATCGACTATGAGTCAACTGTGGTACCCATTTCTAAGAGAGCTTTCTGGTGCTCCGATGTTTGTTCAAAATGGTGAATACCTTCTGATATCTTTAAGGTGTCAGCTATCTCATGCAACTTCAACTTACGATGGGCCAAAGCCATTTTGAGGATTTTTTTGTTTTCTGGCACAACTGCCGAATTTGGGGCGTGCAAAGCGTTCAACATCATCGGTGTTTGTACGGCACCGTTCGAAATCGACAAACCACTTCTCTACAATTTTTATCTCGATGGAGCAGACTCCGAATAGCACTTCTCAAGCCATTGCTTTGCTTGAAGGGCATTTTTCCATGTTAAAAAGCAATGCTTTATCAACATACGAAATTCAGATTTTTCATTAATTTAAAAGTTACAACAGTAGCATCATTAAAACCACTGTAACCTGTGAACTGAACGTCAGATTGTCATAAAATTTTGACACGTATCGTTTGAAGGTGGGTTCGTCCTAGAAATCATATGGATTTCTCAATAATGTTGCCAACTCGACTCGCTGAACAGATGCAGTAGCAAATTATGGCAACCTTGCAATGCAAATGTCCGACTCACACAGCATAAATCACATGTAAACATATCAAAATAATAACCTCATTTTGTATTTGACATAAATAAAAATTGCAAAATAAGTACTAAAATAATTTTCTTATTTCTTCAAGTATGTTTTGTTGAATTAAATTATGCATCTCCAATACATATATAGAATTATATATAGTAAATAAAAATATACAATGGTTTTAAGAAGATCTATGTAATATATAAATACAAAATAAGGAAACAAATAATTAATATTTTTTTTTTTTGGTACGTATTTATATAAGAAACAGTATCCTAAAAAATTAACTCACTGTACAAATAGGTATAATCAAAAATAATAAATTTTATACATATTACAAAAATTTAATACAGTAAAGGAATTAATTATGACACACTAAAACGTTCTTAACATGTATCTTCTTCGCTATTAGATGATGTAGACGAATCATCATTAATTGTAATGATTAACGGCTCTATGTGTATATCTATGAGATTGTCAAGTTCCCACATTTCCTTCTCTGTTTGAATAACATGTTTAATAGCATTTTGCCAATTTTCAACAGAAATATTGTCAATACCTCGTTGAAATAATTCTTTCACATCTGCCAATTTAAATGTGGTGTTATGTCTCGCAACATACCCCTTCACTTGTGCCCATATTAGTTCAATCGGGTTTAATTCACAGTGATAAGGGGGAAGTCTAAGTACCTTTCTATTAGTGTTTTCTATTAATTCATTAACAGCATATTTCGGAGGGCCAGATAAATGTTCTTTAATTAAAGCTAACAATTCTGCTTTTACCATGTTTTCTTCATATGCAATACTATTTTCCCTCATCCAGTTTTGCATTTCTAATTTGCGACTATTAGTTGTAGGTGGCTTATTGAATTTACGACTATGGTACAGAGCATTGTCAAAAATTATAACGCAATTTTCTTTTAAATTGGGGAGAATACATCTCATCCACTCTTCAAACCTTTCTGCGTTCATGTCTTCATGATGATCTCCTGTTCTCTTTGATTCAAAGACGAGTAAACCATTTTCTACAAATCCTTCATCCGAGCCAATGTGTGCAATTATAAATCTTTTGCCTTTGCCTGAAGGATTTTTAAAACCTGTACTTAAATCTTCTATAAATGCTTGTCTTGCAGTGACAACAGACATATCTGTCCATACTTTATTTACAGTATGTCCAGCATTTACCCAAGTTTCATCCAAGTAATATATCGGGGTACCATTTTCACGAAGGTATTTCCGTCTCCAGGTAATAATGTCATCTTTTTCTTTTAAAATACTATTTCGAGCTCGCTTATTATAACTACAAACATAATTATCTTATGATTAGTATATAGAATTTAAAGTAATAAATATTTGTACCGAAAGTTTAGTTCCTTTAATAATGATCTGAGAGTTGTAATTTTGAAATTAGAAATGTCATCTCTTTCATTTATCACTGTGAGAACTTTTTGAACTGTTGAAGGTTCATTTTTAAAAAGAATGAATGTACAATTCTTCGTATAGCATTTTTCAATTTATAATCCACCATATCTAAAACAGCCCTTTTTCTATGATATCTTTTTGGTGGTTGTAATTCGTGATTAGTGTTATATTCTTTCACAATATTGTAAACACTGCGTTCAGTAATTCCTGTAAAAGATACTATAATAGTTACTATGATTTGGTTATCGTTTTGGAAAGATACCTGCTGCTTTGGCTGTCATTTCAACACTAACAATTTTAGAAGTGCTAGGCTCTTCTTGAAATGTTTTAAATATATTCAAAACCTTCTGTTTATCTTCTACCGTAAAATGTTTTGAAACTCTCTTCTTAGGAGGTGAGTTTTCCATAATGTAAGTATATACGATAATATAGCAAGAAATAATGTATAACCTACAAAACAATAATGTATTATTGGTGCACTAGAACGATCGATAAATAGTCTTCAGAAACACTGGTTTATGAAATATAATAGATAATGGATCATTTACAAAGAAAGCTAATAAAATCTAATATTCCAAATGCAATATGGACTCGATTTTTATTCTATTGTAAGCGGCCACCCTGATCGACCAATTACAAATGTTATTGGTTATGTGACCTATTAAACACACATTGTTGCCATAATTTACTACTGCATTTGTTCGGCGAGTCGAGTATATATGTAATCTTACGAACTTACTGAGTGAGTATTACTTGGAAAAGCAATAAACCCCTTTCAGCGTGTTGATGATTGCTTTTATGACTATATGGAACAGCAAAAATACAACCATAGTGCAGCAAATAAAAATGAGAGGGGTCGTTAAGCACCCGACAAGAGCGAAGCTCTACGCATTTGATGTTTATTTGAATAAAAGGTAAAATTCTATAATTGAATAAACAATGTATAAAGAAAATGATGGTAAATAAGTTGAAGTTGAATTTGAAGTAAATTCGAGTCCGAATAATAAGAGCGCCATCTGATAGGGGAGGCGCAAACGTGTGCGTGTGTGTGAGCGAAAAAGAACTAATGAAAGAAGAAAGATAGAAGAAAAGCGTCTATCTGACGATTTCAAGCGTCTCACTTTTCCCCAGTTAACTCTCGTCGCAGAATCTTCCTAAAAGAGCTTCGCTCTAAAAAACTAAATTTACAATTTTATCTTCGTTCTATTTTTTGTTTCCTCCTTAATATGAGAAACTAAGGATATCAATCAATACGGAAGTCGATCCATCAACAAATGATATATTACTTCCGACTTTTTATACTTCCTCATTAGAACATTTTAACGATTACTACATGCTTTGAGTCGAGGCACGCCAACATTTGTACGAAGCAATTTCGATACGAATAATCAATTCGGCACGTACGGTATTGTGCCAAAATAAACAGAATACGTTCGTACGTAACATACGTATTCTGAAGTTATTATTTGATCTTACGCAATCTCCATTTTTTACTGGTTTCTGTACGAGCACAGACCACGTCGTATAATCTTTTATATTTTAGATAAATTTAAAAAATGAAGTGTAGCTCCAGTGTCTATTTAATCGACTCGTCAAGTGGCTACATTTTGCAGGTCGTTTTATTTTTACGCTCTTCATCGCGGCCTTGATGCTCGTAAATATTTGGGTATGGCGGCGAAATTGCGCGTTCGACTGAACGTTTTAATATAATTATTATTATAGTGTTTCTTGTAACACCGACTGGCGGAAGATCAATATTATAAATCAACGATGTTATTTTAATGTAAATATAGACGTGAAATTACTCCGTGATTTATATGTAATCATGTATACATACATACACATGTTAAGAATTAGAACTCATCGTATTGTAAATCATCTTTTTCCACGTCCCGATTTCTGTTGAGAATGTCTTCTTGTTATTGCATACAGCTATAAAAAGAAAACAAAGAGGAGAGGTGTCGTGAGACACGCGATAAGAACGAAGCTCCGTAAAGATTTGATGTTTATTTGAATAAATGGTAAAATTCTATAATCGAATAAACAGTGTATAAAAAAAAAAGTATTCCATTTCGAAATCTATGGTGTAATAAGTTGAAGTTGAATTTGAAGAAAATTTCAGTCCGAATAATAAGAGCGCCATCTAATGGGAGGAGACGCAACTACGGCGCATTTCATAATTGCTCCTGCGATGAGTATGTGTGTGTGTGTGTGAAGAAGAACTAATGACAGAAAGTAATGAAAGATAAAAGCGTCTAGTGACGATTTCAACCGTCTCACTTTTTCCCAGTTAGTTCTCGCCACAAAACCTCGCTAAAACAGGTTCGATCTAAAAACGAACACTAGCTCGCCTGAAGGGGCCGTGCTGTTTTTCAAAGAAGTCTTTACAAAAATTGATATACTTATACATCAATTCAAATCAAATGTTACAGCATTTATTCTAATCTTCAGTTGGAGTAATCTAAATTGTAGTTTTGAAAGCACATCGACTGGGTTTTTCGGCAAATGAAATCGTTGATTGCACAGACTATTCTTCATTCTTGGCGACGTAGAAAAATCATTGGGATTGGAGTCCAGAGGATGATTTAATAATTCGACGGTTGGTGCTCCAAAAACAATTAGATTGTCTGTTGATTATGCACCTTGTAAACTTGACTATTCGACTAATCGCGGTTAATCGATTAACCGTATTGTATTGTATTGTAATGAGGTGGGGTCTGGCCCAAAATGGCCCTTTGCACTGCGACCACGTTGATCTACTGTGCTTCCTCTTGTTTGTTTTATTTATTTATTTAATACGCTGAGGAACAGGATCAGCTCCTTCAATGGGAGTGTAAATAGGTCCTCCTCACTCAGATTAACCGTAAAGCGTCGATTACGTCCAATCGGTTAACCGCAAGAAACCGCAAAACGTCGATTATGCGGTTAGTCGAGTGGAGTTTCGAATCAATTAGAATATTACTCGAATTCGTACAATCTTGAAAGTCTTGATAAGTCTTGAAAATCTTGATGTCTCGAACGGTTCTGAAAATCTCGAAAAGTCTTTAAGGGCATCAAATTCATCAACTTCTTGGATTCTGTAACACTTTGTTCGTTTGTTTGCCACTTTCTTTGAATAGGGAATAAGCTATTGAACAATGTAACGCAGCATGATGCGAGAAGAATATCAATCAATGTGCAAATGTTTCTTGAGCTCTCGTTGTTGAACCGGTTCAAAGTTTTCTAGTCATCAATCGATACGAGTCGCCGTTTGTTTTTCGGTTAGAAGCTGCGGTATCCAACAGGAAACCAGCTGTCTCACATCCAATTGATCCCGCAGTTTTAGCAATTCTACTCCTAGACAATTCATATTTTCTTTTTCAGGTCCTTCTGGCAGTTCTATCCTAAGATTTCGTTTAGATTCCAGAGGGCTGCGAAATTTGACATTTTTTTGGTTATAGAAATGTCCTGTAACTTTTTGACGCCGAATTCGGCCGCAGAAATTGTGTAGCACGTTAGCTTTTGAAGTAACTTCCGGTTAAGTACCCAAAAATGGATGTTTTTTTATATCCGGAAACGGCATCGTATTATACCAGTCTTTAAGATCTATTTTCGATTGCCGCTGTATGATTTTTTGTTTAGCTAAAATAGGTAAGTTGGAATTTATAATACAATAAGTTCATAAATTTGGCCATTTCTTTACCATTTAACCTAAAGTTATCCCAAAACCTCACACGCTACAAAATTTCTGTGGGCGAATTTGCTTTTAGTGTCAAAAAATCTGTCATTTCTTTAACTGATCCTCGCAAGACTGTGTTATGTAAGAAATTTGAATATTTTGTTGGTCTACATTTGTTATGTCTAAGGTCAAGACTGCGTACTAATCACTAGAGTTGTTGAATTTTCGCCAATAGTACTACAACTACCTGAAACGACTGTGTATGGTATGAATACAGTGACCATATGTCCTGTTTGCAACGGGAGAGTATCGTTTTTAAGCTATTGTCCCGTTGTCCCGGATAGATCGCGCGGGACATAACAATGTCCCGTTATGCAAAAATTGAAAAATTAAAATAATACCACACCATTCAAGAAACACGCAGCTTCCGCTCAAACGACTGTACATTTAAATCAGTTCAATCTAAATTAACCTCATTAAAATTAAAAATATATATGCCTGCACTGGAACCGGTTTTGAAAATGCATCAACCCCCAAAGAGCTATTTCTTGAGCATTAATAAATGTGTCCAAAACCTAAAGTCAGAACTTTTTCTCTATTTTATCCACGCACAAGCAGCCACATTTCATCAGGATATTTTAAACATCTGTGGTTGCACAAGAAATCGAGCAGTTGAAAGAAAATTTAATTTTAAAACGGAGGATGCAATTTCTTCCACACAGTGTCAGAAAGTTAGTGACTCAGTTTCAAGAAATGTATGATGTGGAGGAACGGTATGTGAGCAACATTGCTTCTGATTTTTATCAAACTTGTCTGAACTACCTGGAACAATGGACATCTTATTATCAAGGCTTGGATATTTTCGATTGGGCTTGTTTCATAAGAGTACCAGAGTGGAAAGACATTGAAAAAGTAATGGACTTATTGATTGACAAGGGATTTATTGAACGCCAAAAGAAATATAGAAATATTTGATTTGTCTTCACTTGTTATCAATTATATTATAACAGAAAATATTCTGAAATGGAATAATTCAAAGCTACCTATAGAAAACCGGTGGATTGAACTATTTAAGTACTTTAAAAATAATAACTTAAATCACAAAATCGCACAATTACTGAATATATGTGGTGTCTGCCTCGAACCAATGCACTAGTAGAGAAGATATTCTCTTTAATGAATAAAGTATGGACCAGCAAGAAGACTCAATTACTAGTGCCTCTTCTAAAAGCAATATTAATAACTAAAGTCAATATAATCAGTCTTGTTAAGAGTTTTATACGTATTCGAAGTCTTCACCTCCATTATCAATAAAAAATTGTTCTTCGGAGAAATATAAATGAGTTTAAAAGATTGATATCAAATATTTATTGTTCTTTTATTATTCATTTATGTTACATAAATTATCTATAACGTTAATAAACCAATAAACTTAATGCGTACCAATAAAGTATGTATCGTACAATATTTAATGTTTTTATCGATTTTATTAATACGTCCCGGTTTTTGAAAGAAAAATAAATGGTCACTTTAAGTACGAAGTATTCGTATAGGGCAATGTTACTATTCTAGTACAGTCGTTTCAGATAGTTGTAGTATCTACTATTCCCGCAATTTTATTAATCCCGACTCAGTACATTATTCTTCCATATTTGATGAAATCGAACATAGAGAAAAGTTTGTAGGTGCTGCTCTAACCACGCAATGGCTGTCACTTTTGATTTATGCACCAACACGAAGTTACCAAAATATTAATAATATAGCGATTGTAAAGTAAAATTACTGGGTAAGCTGACTAGTAACTTATTTCTTCTATTTGAATTTAAACCTCCCCATATCGTGCCAGAATTTTCAGCGAAATGTCGATTTTCTCATAATACGTTTTTCCGAAATCGATCTCCTTGTTGTCTATACAGGGTTTGTCATAATTACAAAGAAAAAGTAGAAAGATAACCTCAGTGAGGTCATTTGTATGAGAGTTATGTAGATTTTTATTTCTCTACTTTTTCTTTGTAATTGTAACTCCCTCTAAGCTCTTGAAACTATTTTTCTATTTGTCATAGTTGATGCGTCAAATTTATTTACAAGATTATATGAGGAAAACTGAGTCAATGAGTGGCAAAGAAAAAAGTTGTGCAAATAAAACTATCGTTTTAGAAATAGCGAATTATGTATTGTCGAAACATAATTCAAACAAAGTAAACAAAACACGTACTATCAAAAGAAGCACTTTACCGTGCTTGGACATGTGGCCCATATTTTACTAGGGTTTATATTTCTTTCTCAATGGAGAGCAGGGATATTTGAAGACGAATCGTCGCGATGGACTGGATGCGGCTGACATGTGTACGAAAAGCGTACAAAACGACGACAGCAAAAGAAATGTAAGTAATAACGCTAAAGAAAAGAAAAAAAGGAAATCAGAACACACCTAATAAAAAAGAAAATACATCCCTAGGAAGAAATCAAAACAAAGACCAAATAGAAAGTAAACGGAATAAGTTAGACGCAGCAACACACCAAGAGGCAAAACAGGAAGGGGAGTATTCAAGAGATAAAACGGAAACGAATTTGACAAAGAAAATAGAATTAAAGAAAGGATGCTGTCTGAAGCTGGGAACATGGAATGTCCGGAGTTTGTACGAAGAAGGGGCGGTGAAAATTCTGGAGGCGGAAGCAGAAAGATATAGACTGGATCTGCTAGCAATACAAGAGACACATATAAAAGAAACCGAAATAAGCGAATTAGAAGAATACGTGCTGTTTACAAGCGGGGACAAACGAGAACGTATGGGGTTGGGTTTTTAGTAGGCAAAGAATTGAAAGAAAAGGTTGTGACATTTGAGCCGATTTCAGACAAAATGTGTTGTATAGAATTACAAGGAGAAGTAAACATTGCAATCCTAAATATACATGCTTCTACAGAAGAAAAGTCTGAAGAGATAAAAGAAGAATTTTATAAAGAACTAGAAAATGAATACAATAAACTAAACAAGCACATTATTAAAGTAATTATGGGTGATATGAACGCAAAAATAGGAAGAGAACCTATATATAGGGATATAGTAGGAACAGAGAGTAAACATGAGGTAACAAATGATAATGGAAAAAGAATAATCGCGTTTGCGGAAGAAAAGAACATGAAGGTGATGAGCACACACTTTAAAAGGAAGGAGATACACAAAGGGACTTGGATGGCACCGAACGGAAGATATACAAACCAGATAGATCATGTTATTATAGAGAAAGCACAACACAAAGTTATAAGGAAGGTAAAATCATGCAGAGGAGCAGATATAAACTCGGACCACTTCCTGGTTAGAATTGAGGTAGGGATACGGAAGACAGAGAGAAAGATTAGAAGGAATGGAAGAATAAAACAGTTTGATATGGAGAAACTACAGTTAATGAGCATTCAGCAGAAGTACACTAAGGAAACAGAACGGAGATGTCAAGAAATAGAATACAAAAAGACAAAGACGTAAACGAAAAATGGAAACACAGAAAATATAATTAAAATCGCTACAGAAGAAACAATACCATTCAAGAGACGCCATAGGGTACAGTCATGGTGGGACGCAGAGTGCAAGATAGAAACCGGAAAGAGGAATATATTGAGGATTAGAGCAATACAAACAGAAAGTACAGAAGATAGGGAAGAGTACAAAAAGCAGAGAGCAAATATGAAAAGGATAACCAGACAAAAGAAGAGGGCTTTTAACGAACAGAAAGTGGCAAAAATAGAAGAACGTTACAAGAGAAAGGAAATTAGAAACTTTTACAGAGAAGCAAGACGGGGCAAAACAAATTTATAACCAAAATCTGTTCATAAAAGATAAGGAGGGAAATTTAATTGGAGATAACAAACAAACGAGTGAAAGGTGGAAAGAATACTTTAGCGAATTATTAAATGAGAAGACAGAGGGGGAAAGAAAGCAAGAGGTGAGAGAGGATGATCTACTTCTGCCCGCGGAACCAACGCGGGAAGAAGTAGAGGAAATAATACGGTGCGTGAAAGCCAATAAGAGTCCAGGACAGAATGGGATAACAATCGAAAGTATTAAGCATGCCAGCGAGCAATTAAAACAGAAGATTCATGAACTGATAATGGAAATTTGGAGGACAGAGCTGATGTCGGAAGGATGGGAAAAAGCTTCATTAATACCAATCTTGAAAAGTGGAGACGAAACAGATTGTAATAACTACAGAGGGATTTCCCTGTTGGACGTCGTTTACAAGATATTGGCGACAATAATTAAAACCAAGTTAGAAGTAATAGCAGAGCCGCAGGTAGGAGAGTACCAGGCAGGTTTTAGAAAAGGCAGAGGGACGACGGACCAGTTATTTATAATGAAAGAAGTATGGACGACATGTTATGAGTATAATATACCAGCAGTCGTCCATTTTAAGAGGGCATATGATTCGGTGAAAAAGAAGCAAAGTGATAGATGCGATGGATGATCTCGGAATACCTGCAAAATTGCAAAGGCTAATAATCATGACATTGAGGAAGACAACGTGCAACGTAAGAACAAGAGGAGGAGAATCGGAAGACTTTATAGTAAGAACAGGTCTTAGACAAGGAGACCCACTTTCAACACTGCTCTTTAACATGGTGCTGGAAAAGGTAGTAAGGAACAGTGGACTCAACAGAGACGGAGACATATTATATAAGAGTCACCAAATAATAGGATACGCAGATGACCTAGCTGTTATAGCCAGAGACGGGAAGGAACTCAAAGAAATAACACAGAGATTGATAGAGGAGGCATGGCAGCTGGGACGGCAGATAAACGAGAAGAAAAGTAAGGTTATGAAAGTGGGAGCGGGTAGTAAAATAGGAGGAAACTTCAAAGTATATACACATTTGGGAGAGATGACTTTTGAGGAGGTGGATCAGTTTGTTTACTTGGGAGCACGGATAACGAACACGTGCGAGGAAGAAAAGGAAATTGAAGCAAGACTGAGTAAAGCCAATAGAATTGCTGGAATCATGAGTCACCTAGTCGCCTAGTCGCCTAGTCACCTAGTCACTAAGAGCAAAGCGGATGTCGAGGAGCACGAAATTTAGGCTATACGAAACCGTAATAAGACCGACGGGATTATACGGATGCGCGACATGGGTTTTGAATCAATCTACAAAGGAAATAGTAAAGAGATGGGAGAGGAAAATACTTCGTAGGATAATAGGAGGGAAAAAGACCGAAGATGGCTATATAAGAAGAACTAATGAAGAGGTCTATGAGGCCTATAAAAAATCGCAGATAGATTTTATCATTAAAGCAAGGAGATTCCAGTGGCTGGGTCACATGGAGAGAATGGACGAAAAAACAACCGTTAGGAAAATAGCATTGAAAACACCAGGATATAAGAAAAAGAGAGGAAGACCGAGGAAAAGATGGCGAGAGGCGGTACTGGAGGACCTGGAGGATAAGGGAATAGCGGACTGGAAGAAGAAGGCTACGGACAGGAAACAATGGAGAAATGTAACGAAGCTCTGGGCCTAAAAGGCCGGCAAAGAAGCTTATATATATTTATATATTTCCTTCCCTAAATTGTAAACATTCGTCTTTATTTTTCAATCACATGTTCGAGGAGTGTCGACAGATATAATTTGCAAACCGTATTGTAAAAAGAATAGGAAGCATTCGTCCATTGACACACCCAATTCATCGCGAAAGAACTTAAACATTTTTGCGCGATTTTTCCTAGTACTACAACAATGACTTTGTGAATAATTTGCGTGTAATTTATTCGTTAGTCAAAATATTTTCTCTGACCTTAGGTCGGTTGCCAAGAATTTAGATTCTTAGACAGAGAGGTTCTAAATAAGATTACTTATTACATGTAAGCAATAAACTAGTAAAACCTCAACTTCTTCATCCAAAACATTTACATATTACTATATCATTTGATTGCAGTGATACCTCGATATGGGAAGCCTGTCGAAGATCGCGGTGGGTGGAAGCATACACCGAGTGAGAGAGTTTGAACTTGAAAAGGTAAGCGTAGATAGGACGATGTCATTGAGAAAATTCGCAGTTCTATTTAAATAATTAGACGCCGTCGTCGTCGTCGCGTTAAGAACGGACTATTGTTGAACGTCTGGCCAGGAAAATCTTCGAAATGCTGGAGCGCGTCCAAATTACTCGCGAACATTTCCATAAGTTTTAATTTGAAAATACCGGCGAAACTATATACATTACGACCACGAAATTCATGTTGTTGGACTTTTAGCGAATCGCCGACGAGGCGTAATTTGGCGTTAAATTAGTTTGACCACATGTTGAAAGTTTTTATTTATCCGATGATCGGATTGCGGAAAAAGGTGTTATATTGTTTCATATTCATATTCATATTCATAATAAAAAAATTACGGTATTGATATGATATTAGGTGCCCCCTGTTTATTGAGGATTTACGTTTTACGAAATATATACTCACCTACATTTATCTAAAGATCGTGTGTTTATATCGGGCTGAACGCAAATTGGCAAGACGGAATGGTTGCTGGGAACGCACGTACTAAAAATCTAAAAGTATTTGGCAACTTGAGCGTTAATTTAATCCGATTCCTACTCCCATAATATTATCTTATTAGTTACTAAACTCGAAATATAGATTCTTGCAGTTGTAAACTTTAACAAGTTTGTTATTTATGTTCTTATTAGTTCCGTTCAGCTGCATACTAATTGCAATAAAACCTGTGTTAACCTGAGGTAACGGACAGTTTCAAAGTTCCCCGAATCGACTATAAGGATATTCCTATATACGAAAATTCGTTATTTATGGCCATCCTAATAAAACGACCTCGGCCAAATACAGCCAAATTTTTACACCCTATCTTCATAGAAATTTACATGTCGATATCTACCGGCTAATATTTATGATGTATCTTTTTCAATCAAATTACTCATTATTCCCCATTTGTGCGATGAATGCGATAACAATCCAGAACACGCCTCGACAGCAAATTGTCTGCGCAATATGAGCATGTTTATGTTATGTATCAAACAGAGATCGCCTTCATTTCTACAAGTTCACATATAATGTGGTCCTTCAGTTACTTGCGGTTAGTTTAAAATCATTTTCGTATTAGATTTTTAATTAAGTATGTCTCTAAAAAGAAAACGTTTGTCGCTAAAAGACAAAATGAATATAATCGCGTTAAGTTCGCGCAAATTGGCCGAAAAATATAGGATTTGGAAAAACACAAATTAACGATAATGATATGAAAAATAAAGGTGAATGGTGGTTGGGGAAAGTGTTAACTTTTAGCAAAAATGAAAATGTCCGCAGTCGGAAGGATTGGCAGTGGATCAAGTCGTCTACAATTGGTAGAAATAAATCAATTCAAATATCTGGACGGCGACTTCAACAGAAAGCACTGGGGACAGCAAGCAGTTCAAAGATGGAAAAGCTCCAAAAGTGAAGCGATATGTTTTATAGAAAAGCATCGTGGTCTGTTAGTGTATCAGCGGAAATCGAACATCCCTCGTATCTCGTATCTCATGTTATCCTATAGTATTGAATGAATATAAACTACTTGTTGAAATACCACATTAAAATCGTGTGGTAACCATCTAATATTTCTATCCCATTTGCGGGAAATAACATTTAACAATTCGTTAAAAATTAGTCGGTTAGTGATCAATAAAGGCCGGATAATATGCAGTTTGCACAAATTTGCATATTTGCATAATATATGCATTTTGTATATTATTTGCATATTTTGTAGTAATTCAGCATATTTGAAGTATCCGAGTTTTATTTATTTATTGGATGTAATTTATTATAGGATAGGCATTACTAAAAATATGTCGTGGTTGTAACAAACAAAGAGTTAAACAGCCCTCTTTAAATTAAAAATAGCATTCTATGAAGCCTCTTCTCGAGACTTTTCCGATAAGCGCCTCCAAAAATTTATTAATGCTGTCCCCATACATCTAGACCGGGACAGAATTCAAGGAAAAGCTAATTCCCTGAAACTTCTAAATAAATACAAAAATACATTTTACCAGAAAATTAGGAGCACAGGTGTTTCTTTGTTATTCGGAGAAATTTATTCCCATATTCGAAAGCAATCTTATTTATTTTAAACGTCATTTTACGTTGGTTTTTCGAAGTGTAAACTTGTGGGTTGTTATTAATTATAATAGCAAAAATGCCGAAACTAGCGACTGTGCCTGGATGGATTGCATCTTATTCAGAATTGCGTATGGATGGAGAAAAAGTATTTTGCGTAGCATGCAGCAAGATTGCAAGTAAAATTTAAGTTTATTTCCTCTTATTAATCTATAGTTTTTAAACGATGTTTAACAAAATCACCAATACAACGCTTCGACAAATAATTTTATTTTAAAATGAGTAAAATGGGATGTATATTTCATGCGTATTTTTCGCATATCATCAGCACAGCACGGAATATCTGATATTCCGTATTCTGCTGATGATTTTTAAATAAAAATCATTTTAAAATAAAATTATTTGTCGAAGCGTCGTGTTGGTAATTTTATTAAATGTCGTTTATTCCGATTGCTTCGCAAAATCTTTACACATTAGTTTTTTATTACTCCTTTATCTTTTACTAACACTTATTTTATAAGAAAACAACTGATGATGTGATATTTTTATGCAGGTTACAAGTGAGAGAAAGTTTCACGCCGACCAGCATATTAAAACTCCATCTCATGTTGCAAAACTATTAAAGATGAAATTGGCGAAGAAGGGTCAGCAAACATTACCGCAATGTTTGCCATTAACCTCCAAGAAATCGGAACAAGAACAATTTAATGAAGATTTGTGCCTAATATTTGTGTCGGCAGATATTCCACTACATAAAATAAACAATGTAAATGTCAAGTTATTTTTGCAAAAGTACACCAGCAAATATAATATTCCCGACGAGAGCACCTTAAGAAAAAATTATATTCACCGTATCTATGCAGAAACATTGAGTAGCATTAAGAAGGCTATGTCAAACAATTACCTTTACATATGCGCGGATGAAACTACTGATAGTGTGGGCTGATACATATATCATCTAATGATAGGTATCCTTAACGTATCGGTTCCAGCAAAATCTTATTTAATTTCATCCAAATAGTTGGAAGAGGCAAATAATTTGACAATAACAAGGTTTATACAGGAAGAACTGGCAACCTTTTTCTTACCGAAATCGATTCCAACAGAAAAATTCTATTGTTTTTAACGGATGCCGTACCATACAGAGTGAAGGCAGCTTGCAACTTGAAAATCTTTTACCCAAATTTAATTCACACAACTTGCTTGGCGCACGGACTAAATCGTGTTGCAGAAGAAGTAAGAAACCATTTTCGCTTGGTAAATACTTTAATTAGTAGTGTTAAGGCTCCAATAAGAGTTCAGTTTTACAAACAACATCTACCCGGTATTCGGCTTCCTCCTCAACCAGTAATCACACGATGGGGAACGTGGTTGGAAGCTGCTATTTTTCATGCAAATCATTATGAAGAAATAAAGACAATTATTATGGATCTTGATAGCGATACACAATCTGCGCTAGACGCCCAAAAGGTGTATTCGAGTAAAGAAATACCTCAACAGTTGGCGTTTATTAAAGCCAACTACAGTTTTATTTCCACTTCTATATTGCAATTGGAAAAACAATTTATGTCGCTAATTGAGAGCGTTGAAATAATAAACAAATTTGAAAAGTTGTGTTTTGATGTTAAAGGAAGGGTGGGAAAATCCGTGTATGAAAATTTTTAAGTGTAATAGAAAAAATGAGGGTTTTAAAAAGCTAAAGGATATTGCTAGAATTTTGTGTGGTGAGTCAGTAGAAAATATTGAGTTGACAATAGAGGATATTTCTAATTTGAAATATGCTCCTATAACAAGCGTGGACGTAGAACGAACATTTTCAATATATAAATACATGTTATCAGACAAGCGCCATAATTTTTCTATAGAAAACTGAGAAATATGTAATTGTAAATTGTTTTCATAGTTAATTATGTTGTAAAATGTTATAAATAAACTTGTAGTAAACATAATAGAATATTTTTTTCTATAGTATTATATTTTCTAGCATTACTCCTATTTTTTATCTGCATATTTTTCATAAGAAAGTGCATATTTAGGCCAAAACATCTGCATATTTATGCGCACATTTCCACTTTTTTACATATAATCCGGCCTCTAGTGATCAACATGGATCAGATTCTAAAATTTTTGTCTTCGGCTTATCCTTAAAGGTTCTTGGAACATTTGAGAAGCATCTAATTTGGATAGCTTTTGAGATCCCATTTTTTCCTATTATATCGGATGTGTGTAAAGTGGCGAAAAAGCTACACGTGACGTAGCCTTTTGAATCGAAAATCTCAAAATATCGTACTACGTTTCATACGTTTTCACGAGGTTCTCGAAGTTCGGGCTTTTATTCCACCAACCACATTGGCCAAAAACTCTATACAGAAATTCATGACACACACCGTCTCAAACGCTTTAAACTAGAGATGGGACGAATCCAAATTTTCTCGAATCCGGAATCCGAATCCAAATCCTAAAGGATTCTCGAATCTCTCGAATCCTTCGAATCTCGAATCTCTCGAATCCATCATATAATTACAATAATAAGAAAGGACAGAGAGGAAAAACAATTTTACAGGAAAATTTTAAAGCTACTTTAATTAAAAACGATACAGTTTTTTAAAAATATTTATTAAAAAAGATTTTTTTTTTGAACATATTTATATTACAAATGAAATTAAAAAAACAAATTACACAATATTAAAAGATAAATTATGTTAAAATCTTGATGATTATGCAACAAGTTTTATTTATATTTAATTTCCTTAGCATATGGAAATTAATATATCAATAACAGTACCGATATCTTTTCAGAAACTTTTGTGAATGGGAATAAGGGAGAGCTAACATAGATAAACAGCAAATATTGCACATGAAAATCTAAACACATATTTTAGTATATAAAAGAAAGCGCTCAACCTAAAAAGAAATAAGTGGGAATTTTAATTCAGATTTTTATTTAAGAAAACCAGCTTTCGAACTCGCTCTGGATCCAACCGACTACGTTTTTTATCCACTATGATGCCTGATGTGCTGAATAGTCTTTCTGAAATCACTGTTGATGGTGGTGTAATTAAGAATTTTTTGCTAGTTTCATCAAATTTTGGTATTTTGTGTTGCCCTTCCAGTATTTAAAGATGTCTGCAGTTGGTGGGAGCAGTGGTTCTGCTAAATAGGCATTTATTTCTTCTTCAGGAGATGAACTGTAATCCACATCACTGCAGGTAGCTGGGGTCATCAACTGAGAATAGTAACTCCACATACTATGACCTTGTTCAGTTAAAGATATATCTGTGGCATTTGCTTGAGTTTTCTCTGATGACTGCAGATCACCATTTGTTTGCATATAGATGGATGAAATTTCATTAGCCAGTGTCAATTTAGCTTGCTCAACGTTTTCTTTATTCAAAAATACATTCCCTTTGAATCGGGGATCCAGTAAAGTACCAATAGTATACAATTTCTCTGTCTCAACAGAATGGTAGCGCCTTTTAGTGACGCAAGCAAATCATTTCGGAAACCCTGTACTGAACCTAATTTTGGTTTGAAATTTTCTAGAGCACGAATGGTGCTATTCACTAAAGGAATTATTTCTGAAATTGTCACTTTACTTGAGCTGGCCACAAATGTAGCTTTATCAAACACTTCTAATATTCGTATAATATCTTCAATAAGTTTCCACTGTCGAGGACAAAGGTCTATCTGAATATTCAAGTCAGAAGCAGACAATAAAATGGCTTGCTTTTGTTCCACAAGTCGATTGAGCATGTGAAGCTGAGAGTTCCATCTAGTCGGCTCGTCTTGTATTAAACGACGACCTTTAAGACCTAACTTAGCTTGAGCAGTTTTTAACATTTTTGTCGCTTTAGAAGAGTGTTTGTAATGTCCCACAATATTCCGACAGGATATCATTATTTCCTTAATTTCATTCTTATTCAGTAAACCATCTTTTATAACTAACTGAAACGTATGGGCTAGGCATGGCAAGTGGGTGAAGATGCTATGCTCTAAAGCTGCAACCATATTAGGACCATTGTCTCTCATGAAGCATACAACTTTTTCTGCAAGATGCCATTCTTTTATTATGTTGCTAATGAAAGTTTCTATAGCAGATGCTGTATGTGAAACCTCTAAAAAAGGAATACATTCTAAGCACAAATGATGGTACTCAAAGTTTTCATCTACAAAGTGCACTGTCAGGCTTAGGTAGTCATCAGATGATGTTGATGTCCACATATCTGTTGTGACTCCAATGTATTCAGTATTTTTAAAAAGTTCCTCGACTTTCATTTTTTCTTCTTCATACATATCTGGAATTACCTTTTCAGAAAATGTTTCCTACATGGGATGACATATCTTGGTTCAAGATGGTTAATCAATTTTTAAACCCCTTATCTTCCACTATGGACAGTGGTTGATTATCTGTACATATCATTTCAGCAACCAATCTGGTAATTGTTTTGCCTCTTTTGTCCCCAGGCTTAGAACTTTGCATTTTATCAAAAAATTTTTTCAGAGTAGGTTGGTTGAAAGGTTCTGCTTGCGTTTCACTGCGCATTGTTTCAAAGACCTTTGTTCGCCATAAGAACAAATTTTTGAACCTGGACTAGGAGTTGAACTAATTGACACAGGACTCCCAAAGTAGTTATATCATCTGGATTATTTTCTTCAAATGAAGAATCAACATTGACAGTCAAAGGGCTTAAGGGTGAAGTTGGAATTAGTAATGAGTTTGATGAACTTGTACCTTTCAGTTCTTGATATTTTGATAAATGCCTGGTTTTCAAATGTTTCCACATAGCTGAAGTAGTGTGCGACTTTTTCCCTCTAGATATTTTTCAGAGCACAGATTGCAATTTGCATAGTTTTCATTTTCTGAAATTTGGAAATAGTTCCAAATATCAGAAGTTGCCTGAGGACACAAAGCCATTTCATAGGTTGCTATTGAATGTAACAAATATACGCACCTTTTATATATCATATATCAAGAGTTTCGAGAATAATCCAGTATTAGAGCTCAGTCGTCCAGAACCGACGAGACTATTCAAGACGAGATAGTTGCTAGAATTTACGAGAGAGCGCAGGATGTTAATTAGAATCACATAAAGAGCGACAGATGGTATTAGTGTAGCATATATGGTGTTTAAAATATAAAACTTGACTGAACTGACTTAACATGATATAGTCTTAGCTAGTTATTAGAACTAAATGTACTTAAGTTAATAAGTTTTCATAATTTTTGTAATTAGATTAGTTATATTATTTGCTGTCTGTATTTGACATGTTCCATACCTTTTCTGGTCTCAGGAATAAAGATATTTATTTATTAAAATACCACAAACATTAGGAAAGCATGCCAGCTTATAAATACTTTGTGGCTGAAAGAACGAGAACCGAAGAGAATCGTCGAGATCTTTCTAGTCAGTGATTCATATGTGTCGTGATTACATGAGTCATCATCATTATTATTTTTTTTTTTGGATTCGAAAGATTCGAATTACGAAAATCGTGCGAAGATTCGAGTTTTCGAATCTCGAATCTTTTCAGGATTCGATGGATTCGAGGATTCGCGGATTCGAATGTCCCATCTCTACTTTAAACCCTCTGACTTACAGACTCGATTTGATTAAGTAATACTTCTTAGTTTTTAGTCAGTTGTGTGCATATGTGTAAATACATATGCATATTTTATATTGGGAATACCTTATGGAGTATCTCCCTACATGTCTCCAAACATCAAACCAATGTACTTAATTGTATAGAAATTGGGGGATAAAAATCAGCGTTATTGTTCGATGTCTGTTGATGGAGATAGCTGCAATTTAGATTAAACAAGAATTTTTGATATTCGTAGGTACATGTTTGTTTTTTCACTTCCAATTATATTTTTAACATTTCTGCATTAATCATCCTCTTGCAACGTTGTAGAACAATAAGATTGTAGTCGAATGTGATTTTCATCAATAACTAGCTGAGCCGGCAAACGTTGCTTTGCCTTCAAATTTTATTTATATTTAAATAGCTGACCCGGCAGACTTCGTTCTGCCTAGAAAAGTATTGATTTAGATATTTAATGTTTTGTTGTTACGGGTATGTTTAAAATAGAGGTACATGATAATATTTAAAGAGATCGGTACAGGTAATTCATATTTGAAAAAAAAAAAATAAAAATGTGAATAATAAATGAATTATTAAATGATAAAAAGTATATACATAATTAAGAGAATGTTAGTGTTATTTATTATAGTGGACCCGGCGAACTTCGTATCGCACATCGCAGGCGTTGCCTTGGGTCATTTCAAATTGCAATCTGTGGTCAATTGTCCATTGCAATTGAATCTTTGTTTTGAAATATTGGCTGGATGGGTTGACGCCGGGTCGACTTTGAATTATATTTCCCTCATTGAAGTACTGGAATTATCAATACATACATGGGCACAGATGTCATGACCTCACAAAAATAAACCTGGATCATAACCCCTCAAAATAAAGACCTTCGTTGGGAACTTAACATTTGAAACTAGAATTCCACACCAAAATGATCAATCAGAATGAATTGAACAGCGAATTCGAATTGATTTTCAAAATAATCCACGTAAAAATAAATTGCACAATTGGAAATTAACGTTTGGAATGATTATCGATGCGCACGCAATCACAAAGAACATAACCATTTACAATGTGCACTTCATCAAACTGAACTCACCTCTATGAAATCACTTTTGAAAAAATGCTGATAAATCGCAACACACGCCTGCACAACGCAATAGCATGCATGCGATGGAAAGACTGCAAATGAATCAGCTGTCAAAAGTTTATGCACACAACGCCATCTACTGGCAATACCGGAACCAGCATTTGAAATCATGTTCGTTTTTAATGTGACAAAAAAAATTGCTACAAAAACAATTGTCAAACAATTTTGGTGGAAAAACAATTGTCAAACAAATTTGGTGGAAAAACAATTGTCGCAAAAAATTGTCCAAAAGAAAAAATTGTCACAACGTAACGTAAACATAAACGTAATCCATCATGAAGATGGCGTCGTAAAATCACTCCATACAAAATGCATGCGAAAATGAATTTTCTTGATAATTCTTTTTCGGGGATATTTCGGGAATTTTCTTGGGTATTGTTCTTGTTTGGCCGGAGACCAGTCCGAATTGGTGCGAATCATCGAAATCCGTCCAGGCGTTCTAGAGGTATAAGCGTAGTGTAGCAACTAACGTCACTCTCTTTTATATATATATAGATATTACTGTCAAATTTTGACTATGACAATAATATGCGAGTGCAGTGTTGCCAAATGTATGTTTCTTTCAAGTGCTTCCTAAAAACATACAAAGCATGATACAAAACTTTAAGATTCAGATTTTCGATTCAGAACCAACCAAGGACCGTCGCTGCGTATAGCTTTTTCGCCGATTTATACACACCCTGTATAATAGCGACATTTCACTGTAATTTTCTCTAGTTATTATAGAATTTCAAGCAATACTTTCTAAAATATTCCATTCTTTCTGTCTTATTGTTAGGTGAATTTGGTAGATGAATTCGATATTCTTCAAATCGTCGGTGAAGGATGGTTCGGAAAGATCCTCTTAGTGGAACACAAAGGAACGGACACAGAAATGGTTTTAAAAGCACTACCTAAGCCTTACACCTCCTTAAAAGACTTTTACAGGGAATTCCATTACGGTCTGCACTTATCCGTCCACAAGAATATCATCTCCACGTACGACGTGGCTTTCGAGACCGCCGGATTTTACGTTTTCTCGCAGGAGTACGCCCCGTTAGGTGAGTTATTTCTTTTTGAATTCCAAAACCGTTCCGAATTCCGGTTTTCTATTTTGCGCCCGTATTTTCGAAATATCGCGATATTTCCGAGCGCCTATAACCGCGATCGTTCTAAAAAATTCCGTCGTGTATTGCGCGAACGAGCGTTGCGGCTAATTTCTATTTTTGAGGCCGTTACCTTTGCCAAATGGAAATATTTGATTCGGCACTTCATTATTAATTTTCATAACGTTGCAAATTATGGTAACCCGGTCCAAGAGAGATCGCGAAAATTTCGAATTGAACGGTATTCAAACCGAAAGTTTAAGAAGAGTTAAGAAAGTTAAGTAAAGTTAAGTATCGTCGATTGGTCTAAATCTTCTGTACCTAATATTAACGTACGAGGGATGTTTCCAAAGATCATCTGTCATCTTTCAGCAGATTCTCCACGGCACGTAACGTTTGTTTCATTTACGATGCTCAAAATATTCTTTCCATCTTTCCATAATATTTTCTATAACACAGCTTTTAATTTCCAAGCTTTCATCGAATTCGTTCCATGCTTTTCCTTTTGCTTGCTTCATCATTT
The DNA here is from genome assembly GCA_038088585.1 of Chrysina gloriosa. Classification (NCBI taxonomy): domain Eukaryota; kingdom Metazoa; phylum Arthropoda; class Insecta; order Coleoptera; family Scarabaeidae; genus Chrysina; species Chrysina gloriosa. The sequence goes on from CM076087.1 coordinate 5,267,913, forward strand.
CTTTCACCTTCGTTCGATGTATGTCCACTCATGGAAACTCTAAATGTCCGCCTCCTGAGCGCATACGTTCCAAAACCGTCTACCTGCTGTTACTATTAGTTTGTCCCTACGAAATAGTTCTTTAAAGTAGAAAATGTTATTATTTAATTTGTGTTAGAAAAAGAGTTTGTGACATATTAAAAGAAAATCAATAAATAGAATAATATATGTAGTAGTGAATTAATGGGTCACTTAATCTTCGTATTATTGCTTCTTATTTGATATTTTTCTGGAATTTATATTCTGTAGATAAACAAATATAATGCGTTGGGAATTAAAATTATGTTTCAGTAATTGAAATAATTTTTTACGATAGTTTAATTAGAATAGTGGAATATAAATAATACATATCTGCCAATAAGTTTGCTGTGTAATGTTAAAAATATGCCATTTAGTACCAAATTTTCGTATCTAGAAACAGTTAAATAAATACAAATTTTTACTACAAAATTAACTTCATTAATAGAGTGATAAATGAGGTAAATTTCAGATCCTAAACAGTAGTAAGTAAGTTTAAGAATATGTTTAATAAATTTTCCAACATTCGTTTTGATAAAGGGATGTAGATATAAAATATTACATACATAACTTAAAATATGAGATGATTTTTCAAAATCCCGTTTAGATTGTGACAATCGGGGCGCTCATGAGGCGGACATTTAGAGTTTCCATGAGTGTACATTATACTCTTACAGTTATAACAAAGGTTTGATAAAAGAGTGGATGACGTGTTATCATTAAGTAGTGTAAACCGAACTGACGTCCTTACTTCTCCGAATTTTAATGCTGCGCCTTGCATGTGAGTGGAGACAAAGACCGGTTTACACTACTTAATGATGACACGTCATTCTTTTATCAAACTATAGTTCTAACATAACTCTTATTTCCAAATTTGTCGTTTAATTGATCTAAATTTTAAAATATTTAAAAGATAAGTACATTAGGTCATGATACATAAATATATTTTATGTATTGTTAGAATTTGTATACGTTTCTCCTATTTTCAAGATTACTGACAATATCCCAAAATGGTATTAGACAATAAATATTACTATTATTATTATTTCTCCCATCCACATAGTTGTACATAGTTTAAAATTTAAATTGTTATCAAATCACTTGTTTTATGTCCAATACTATTCTAAAGCTTCTAATGCCTCGATACAGGTGATCTAACTTCGAACGTGTCCGAAACCGGAATCGGGGAATTACACACGAAGAGGGTCGCCAAACAATTGGCCGCAGCTTTGGAGCATCTGCACAGCAGAGACTTGGTGCATCGTGACGTGAAATTGGACAATATTTTAGTGTTTAAGTCGGACTTTTCGCGTATTAAACTGTGCGATTTCGGCGAAACTCGACGAACAGGTACCCTGGTGCTTCGGAGGAACGAATGGCTCCCGTATGCGCCCCCGGAAATATTGCAAATTCCAACAGACGGCAATTATATGTGAGTACATTTAAAATACTGTCCTTGGCACTGAATAGATGTGCGTTGCGAACTGACCACGTACATGACCTATGTAGTATGGTATTAGTTCTTCCCGACTTGCGTATAATTTAAACACGTAGAAATTTCGAAGCTTTCTAAATACCAGTCCCGGTCTTATGTTTCGGGCAATCGCTGAGCGCAAGAGGGAAGTATTAAACTTGGAAAGCCTTAACTAAAATCGTAAAAGATCATTCAATACAAAGCTTCGCTTGAAATGTCCATTCTTCCCCAAAACTGCTTTTTTAAACGTTCACCGGAAAACAAACTACTCGGTCAATTGCTAACCTGCTGGAGTTTGCAACGTCCTCTTCAAAGGAGTAGTTCAAATTTTTCCAAATTCGGTTTCCAGAGTGGAGTGGGTGGGTATATTTCCAATATCCTAATAAAATGAACCAGCGCCACTTGATGTCTTAACATCCGAAAACCTACCTTTTACCTAGCAACGATCAGACCAAGAGTTCGCTACAGGTGCAACCACTAATGGACGACGCAGGGGTAGGGGTGGTATGAAGGGAAGTAGAGAACATTCAATTAACGTCCAGTTTAATAAAAGAAATTAAATAAATTGATTAGCATGTAGCCACTAGTAACACCCTGTATATAAAACAAAAGAAAAGATAATTTAAGCCGAGAAATATAATACAAGTTTTAAGGTTTGATCTTAAAATATGCGTCGAACTCAAATAGGATTTCAAAATCTTTAGGAACTTTTGTACCTAACCCGATACATGATCATTAAAATTATATGTGGGAAACAGCAATGATCAGGCTATCATAAAATTGAAACTAAGCACAGTAAATAAATGAAAGAATTGATACAATATGCTAAATCTTTAATGGAAGAATAAGATGCTTGTCAGCATATATGGCTAATACGGTAAATTTAAAACTAAACTATTGACAGCTTTCTGACTGTTAGGTGTACAGTGTACACCCACTCACGATTCATACACAACCAGTTCTTTTTAATCATTAAGCAGTGACTATTGGTTTAGTCTTATTCACTAGCAAATTAAATATTAATAAAACGACGCTATCTCACCGAAATACGACAAAATTGCGAGAACCAGAGGATGTATAATAAGTTATTACGCTAGTAAAATCTACTATTCAGATTCCTCCAACTATTCTCGATTAGCTTAGTTCGAGATCAAGCTCGATTAACCCCAAATGCACTCAAAAACCAAAAAATGCTTCAGCTAATTAAAAAAATCTTTCAAAACTCTTGTCATCCTGCCGGATGGGAAACGAAAAAAATCAAAAAATCGTAAACGAATGAAATCAGCTAGAAAGCCGGTAATAGCGGTACCTAGTTCTGTTTCTAATTGAACAATGAACTTAACCTATGTATCAGGTAGCGCCATGTGTGTCATTTGGAATCGATAATATTGATATTAATGATAAAATATAAATTATTAAAGATTAATCCAACGCTGACTCATATCTATCTGTATTTTATTGTTATCATCATTTTATACTATTATTAGCACGTAACAAGTTTTCAAAATAACAAATGCCAAAGTCGAGAAAAATAGCAACGACACATCTAAATAGCGCCACCTACTGGTCGTTTGTAAAAACATCAAAGACACCCCTCGTATGCAACACTAAACAGATATCCCTAGCATTTATATATTTTTTGCTTCAAATTAAATGTATAAATACTTATCCTTTCAGATTATCTCCACTACTTTCTAGGTCATTCAAAGAGAATTTGAGATTTACAGCTATCCCAAATCGTATTCGATTGACCTAGAAAAGTGGTAGATATAATCCGAACGATAAGTTTTTCTTTTAAAAACGAATTTGAATTTTTCAGGGCAGCAACCTCTCACGACGTATGGCAGTTCGGCATCGTCATATTCGTCTGCCTAACCGGCTGTTTGCCCTGGCAAAAGCCGCAATGGACGATCCCCGTTACGTCAGATACTTTTCGTGGCAAGCCACCACCATACCGTTAAAAAGGATACCTAAACTTTTCAAGTTAGTTTCTTCCAAAGCGCAAAGACTGTTCAAGAAATATTTAGAACCGAGGACGGAAAAACGACCGGCCGGTTTAGCCGAAGTGTATAGATACATGGACGATCGATGGATGTCCAAAGTCGGTATGGAGAAAAATAACGAAGTGGCCGCCGAAGAGGAGGGTCTTTGCCCGTCGATGTATAGCTTCCACAGTAGTCCCGAAGAAAAGAACAAGTTACTATTCACGTTAACGCAATACGGATTAGAGACGACCGTCGATAGGTCGGCTAAAAAGGATAGAATAAGGGAATGGATCCAAACCAGCGTGATAGAGGAAGTGAACGAGGTGGAAGAGGAAGAAGTTCACGATGAAGATATCGGAATGATCGATAATCGAACTGGACCTGTCGGTGAAAGATTGCGAGAAAGGGGACCGGTCTCGTCGAGTCAAATCACCAACGGACAAGCGAAGCATCATCATCATTCTCGCAGACATAGGAGGACCTTGGCTCTTCCTAAAGAGCCAACGGTTTATACTCCGCCCATCGATCCGAGGATACCGTTAGAAAAGCAATTGGAACGGAAGAAAGTACATTTTAACAGTAACCCCGAGCAAATTCCACAATCCGCGACATCCATACCCACAACTACCGGTGCATATCCCTTACATTCGATAATAAAGCAAAGCTCGTCGTATGACTTTCCCGAGGATTTACCTCAAGGTGATAGTCAGGAGCAACCAAATGCTGTAAGGCATAAAATTAACATCCAAGTACCTCAATCGGATATGTATTCTATACCTGTTAGTCCCAAACATAATCATAAGATTTTCGAATACAAAACGGAATCGGCAATGAATGGTGGGAAGATGGATAGAGATTCTCCAGGAAGAAACAGAGAAATCTTTGTGGAAAGCGCAAGATATTCGGTTTTCGGAAATAAAAGCTCATCCAGTAATTCTACGGGAAAGTCTTGAATAAATTAGATTAAAGAACGGGAAATCTACTTATGATACTATCGCTGGTCTTGTTTAGTCCTTTGTTAAGCACGCCCGTTCGGTAGATGCTAATAGGCGACATTGATATTGCATCTCCTAGGACGCTGGTGCGTAGCGAAGTCTTAATGAAAGATTCGGGAGTATACTTTTATCTAAAAATAATATCAGAACTGAAAAAATTGTAGGTAGTAAGTGTATAGCGCCCTTCCTCACAGGTCAAGTCGTCTTAATTGGGAGTTGATTGCGAATACTTTTTCACTTGGTCCTATTTGTATGTATTTTAAAATCTATATCTTATTTCTAGCTCTATATATGTATATGTAATTATTCCAAGTTTTCTATGGATTGATATATTGTTTGTTGTTTCTACTCTGTAGATGTATTAAAGAAATAAAAATTATTTCACTTGAAATGATGTTTTCTTTAAAACTGGATAACTTTTGCAATCGAAGGTATGTAGAATTTTTTTTTGAGCGAAATCGACGTCGATTTTGATTTACCCTCAAGCCCAAACAGAGAAGTGATAAAGAAGCTGGCAGCCATTTTGCGTCTATTCTCAAGTCAGTTTGTACATTGTAGGGAAATATTCCGAGGTCGTCATGCAGAATTCTCCTCAGGCTAATGCGATTAATGTTCAGTTGCTTAAATCTGTGGCGAGTTGAGGTCGTCGGGTTTAGGCGCACATTTTCGATAACAGCAGCGGTTGAACCTACAAGATGAACACGAGAATTAGTATGCCAATCTTACGAATTTTCTTCACAAAGTTCCATTCACTATTATTGCGAGCGAAATTTCTTTTCAAACTTTGCACTTTTCCTACAACACAGAGCTCACTTTAAACTTTAAACATAACTTTTCATTATTTTCCAACGTTGTTCAAGCGTACATCTATTCATTTCGTATTGCGCAGATGCGATATCGTTTTCAGTCAATTTTTTGAAAAACTGGTCTGTCCCAAAATAACACACACACACACACACACACACATATATATATATATATATCAGTCCTACAGGCCATGTAGACCCATGACTTGTGCTCTATTCTTCTACCATTTCCCTCACTATCTTTCTCCATTCCATTCTATTCTGTACCATCCACTTTCAGTCTACATGCAGTCTTCCATCCATTTTCTCCTTGGTATTCCTCTTCTCCCTCTTCCTCCATGTCCCTCTGTAAGTACTTTCCTGCACTGCCTTTCCTGCCCCATCCTGCTAGCGTGTCCCAACCATCTTATTCTCTGATCCTTGATGTGTTTTACTATACTACTATGTCCATATAGTTCCTTTAATTCCTGGTTTGTTCTTCGCCTCCAGATTCAATTCTCCATCATGCAGTTTGAAAAAAATCGTAAGATAACCCGTCCGTTATTAAGCAAGGCAATACTGTACACCCTCATTTCAGTGACACCAATATAATTCGATTTAGATTTGCCTGCATCTAGTTTGTTATAGTAGTTCTAATAAGATTACAAGGTTGGCAACACCGAAGTTATCCCCAATGACAACTAACACAGCTCGTAGACAAGCAGCCGACTTTCATCAGACGTATTAAAACATCACTCTACGTCCCCTACGTTGCCGTGTGTTCATCCATTCCATAAATGCAAGTGACAGTTATAGAGATTGTGTCAAATCAATGACAACATCGTAGAAAACGAGAAACTTTCCAATGAAAATGTTATGAAATGTCCTCCTTTTATCAAGGAAATAATTAAAAGTTGAGTTGGTAGGGATCTACGTCACTAATGAATCTAATGACGAAGTCGGCTGCCAGTTTGCGACAACTATAGTAAAATAAGTTAGTCAACCTAAATAGCAATGAAATTTCGGTCTAGTAACAATTTAGTGCTTAAATTATTACATAATTGGCAACAAAGTATTGGCCGTACCTGACAACGTGTTGACATCTAAACCTAACCTTCATTACTCTTCGTTGGTTATTTCTGCTTCCTTCTTTATTGCTTCTTGATTCTCTGCATATAAAAAACAAACAAACTTATCTTATCGAAGAAAATGGGAAAGTTAGACGTATGCAAGATGCGTTATCTCAGTAGCGAGGACTTTCGCGTACTAACCGCCGTAAGTCACAACTCTTATAAAATGCAAAGAAATCCAACAAAAACATGACATTATAAAATTTTAGATCGAAATGGGCATGAAGAACCATGAATTGGTACCGAGAGCCCTACTAGCCCAACTTGCCAACCTAAAACACGGAGGAGTTCATAAATTACTAAAGGAATTATGTAAAGATCGGCTAGTAAGTTATGAACGCGGAAAGAAATGTATATAACTGAATATTTATGTCGTATTTAGTTAAATGATTTCTTCCTTTTAGTCGATGGGTATAGATTAACGAACATGGGCTATGATTATCTAGCTCTCCAGGTATTAACAAGACGCAACATTATAAGTTCTTTCGGTAATCAAATCGGTGTGGGTAAAGAGAGTAATATATACATAGTTGCCAATGAGGAACAGGTTGAGTTGTGCCTAAAATTGCATAGGTAGATATGATTGCGTTGATCCGACTTGTGCCTATGTTTAATTTATTCCTTAGATTAGGGAGAACATGTTTTCGCAATATCAAAGATAAACGAGATTATCACAAGCATAGGAAATCGGCGTCGTGGTTGTATCTATCGAGGATCTCGGCAACTAAAGAGTTTGCATACATGAAAGCTTTGCACGATAGAAAATTTCCTGTACCCAAACCCATTGATTTCAACCGGCATTGTGTTGTAATGGAACTCATCGCTGGTAAACCATTGTAAGCATTATTACTTACTAGGATGATTGTACCATTCTTGTCTTGTGCCTAAAAATTATAGTGCTGTAATCTGTCATGTGTATATTTTTCGGTCGTCAGAAATTAATATGATAGTTTCAATGAATGGCAGTTGTTGGGGAATGGTACAATCAATTAGTATGGAATGGGGCAAGCGTTATGGCGTTGCTTGGCACGTTTCGATCAGATTTGTAGCATTTATAACCTTACATATTTAATATTTATTTCTTTCACAGAATAAATGTGATGCAAGTAAATAATGTCGAGGGCTTATATGATGAATTAATGAACCTTATAGTTCGGCTAGCTGATTGTGGAGTTATCCATGCGGATTTCAATGAGTTCAATATCATGTTGACGGAAGATGAACGCCCGATTATCATTGATTTTCCGCAGATGATATCGACGTTACATCCTAATGCAGAGAAGTAAGTGCAACAAAATACCATTTAATTTTTATAAGCTAACACATGCAATTGGACTTACGATATATTAACTCAATTTCTTGATCAGTTTGTACAAAAGAGATAAGGAAAGTTTTGCAGTGCATCCACATTTGTTTCACTTTTTCTAAGTAATTTTCATTGTGCTGTGCATACAGTATACGTCTACATCGCACGAAACCACTCATCAAATTAGTTTTTCCCAGGTGTCTTAGCGTACGTGCATTGCCTTCTTTTCAGCTGAGCCTTCACATATGAAAACAAGGTAAAGTCACACGAGGGGAAAGATCAGTGGTATAAGGAAGGCAATCATGAATTTTGAAACCTATTGTGAGCTAAATATTGGGTAGAGCGTGGTTGGAGCGATATATTCATGAAGGAACTTACTGTTGTGTCTTGATTTTGGACGAGTGATTGAGAGACTTATGAAAAGAATTGACTATCTTTTGCCAAAGCGGCCATCATAAGTTCTAACATGCAATTAGGTCGAAATATCGCTCACTAGTCGACTTCCTTCCACTACTACATTTTGAGGTTATTACGTCTCAAAAGCTACGACACAACTAGTACGAGGAGCTCAAGCTCGCGGCATCCAGTACATGTACAAACATTTTGCAATTTGCACAGGAGTACGTGGTGGTATGCCCGCCAGGAATCTCTCACTGTAAAACAATAGCTGCGATACAACTAGTACGAGCAATTTAAACTTCCGGAAACAATACATGTGCGAACATGTCTGAACTTGTACAGGAGCACGTGGCGGCTTGGACACAACTAGTACGATGAGCTCAAGCTCGCGGCAACAGCACATGTACAAACAGGTTTGAACTTGTACACAGCAAAACTTTCCTAGTCGCCTTTGTAATGGCCGGCTATAGGTTTGTACGGATAGTAGCTGTATGACGACATTCTAGTGTTCGTTTCATATCCGATATTATTTTCTAGCCAGTTCAACAGAGACGTTACCTGCATACGGAACTTTTTAAGAAGAGATTCGGATACGAAAGCGAATTATATCCGAAATTCTCCGATATAGAAAGGACGGATAATATGGATGCCGAAATCGCTTGTTCCGGATTTACGAAAGAAATGGCCAAGGATATTGACAGCGCTTTAGAAATTGCTCGGGATAACAACGATGAAGGAAACGTAGATACCGATGATGAAGATGATACTAGTAGTGAATACGATGAAAATGTGGAAACAAAAGATGACGATTTCGACGAAGAAAACGGTCAGGATGAAATTAATAGTAAAATAAATGAAGATTTAGTGCCGAATTTACAAAATAAACAGTCCAGTTGTTCGGATTGTTCATCAAATCGTTCGGACGATAAGTTAGAACGCGGGAGCGTGAGATCCACAGCCACCACAATTCATCCTGATGAAATTAAGAAGCGGGTTAGGAAACAGCTAAACACCAGAAATAAGAAGGACATCCGCAAAAAGAGCGTGGCTAAAGGCGAGGCTAGCGCGACGACTAGGAGTCGTAGAGAAAATATGGATAACATTAAACAGAGCAGTGGTATATGGGAATGATGTACATAATATTTTAAATCGTCTATAAGTTAATAAGTATATTTTCATTTTGTAATAAAGATGTTTAACATATACATAGTGGTGTCGCTCCATTTAATTGAATTCCTTGTATATATTTATAGTCTGTTTTTTAAACTTCGAGGAGCGATTTAAAATTTGACCGCAAAAAGTATCGTTGTAACTGGCTGTTCGCAGAGCAGACTTACATAGGGGAAATATAAGCCTAATTGATTGCTATACTTTTGTAACAGTAGATCATTGACCGTGTCTTTGTCGTAACGGTATTAGGTTCATTCTTCTCAAATTGTTTTTTTTTTTTTATTATTGCATATCAAATTTCTATAACAAAACTGTTAGATGTCCGTTCCAAAAGCCTAGCACCAAATTTTTTCCAGTGTAATTGGGTCTTTCCAGTTTACTCCTCCAAATTAAAAACGCTATATACTCTGTTCATTCAATAAAAAATAATTAAGCCACTCCCCATAAATTTATACCAATAAGCGCAACAGACAGTTTAACCTTCCTATACTCACGTCAAAATGAAAGACGTATACCATACTATATAAATCGGTCTCATAGACCGTATGCGTGAAGTATAGGAAGGTTAACTTACAATTACAAATTAGTGAAAGCGCGGCAAATATGAAATTCTTCCTTATTTATTAACTAAACATTACAATAATTCCAGTAAGCATAAAAAATATAAAATTAGCATTTAAGTATAACAACAAAAATTACTATAAAGAGTAAGTTCATATATGATTATTACAATCACTACTGAAACTGTTTTAGTCGGGAAAGTAAATTAATCATGCAGATATTTTCATTCATCACAGACTGTTTTTGATAAACATATTTGAATAGCAGTAAAGAGAATCAACACTGAAACACTTTCAAAACCTCAGAACGAAATGGCCTTTAACCTTGACCAGCTCGTCGCCGCAGAAATGTACGCGTTGGTCTAATATGGATTCTTAGACATACGGTAAATAGAAACATTTTATTCAAATATTGGCTTAACAATTTCTGTTGAATGAACAAAGTATGAGTGTGTTTCGGTGCAGAGCGCCACCTACCGCAATTTTAACGTAAACGTAGTAGCCATTTTGTTATGATAAGATCTGAAAGATCATCAAAGATGGCACTAAAAAAGGAAAATAGTTAATTAACATAATTGAGCAAAGGCATAATAAAACTATTAAAAAAGAACGTAAAACCTGCACTGAAACACATATAACAGTTATAATAACGATATGTCCAATGTGTAAATATGTGAAACTTGATAGTGTTCTAGAGTTCCTAGTTTTAAATTCATACGGACGATGGCGCATTCAGAATTGGAAATCTCAATACGGCTGTATTGTTAGAAAATGTAAAAGAACTTAGCATAGCGCTTCAAAGATGGTACTGGTCTTAATTACAGATCTCTGTTTTACGTCGTGGAAGAAATCTGGGTGGTAAATTTCAATCTAGGTAAACTTGGAAATTCAAATTTTTCTAAACTCCTTTAGACCTCGGGCGTTTTCGGATGATATCTGTGACGAAAACACTATATTTACATTAAGATTATCATTTATTTGTTGACTACACTACAGGATTACTTACTAATCGTTCTGTTAGCCGCCGCCATGTTCAGTGAGCTTTCCCGTTGCCTCCTCACCCCTAGATGGCGATATGTGTCCCATAATTATGATCATGACATTTCCCTTTTTTGAACAAAAGAAAAATTACTCTTTTAATTGGCTTACAACCATTTTTAAAATAACGGTCAATTACCCTAAATAGTCCCTCTAAATATTTAGATGTTTTCCTGATTCTCGTGCTTCTAGGTGTAAACATGTTACTTGCTTGATTACCAGTTTGTTCGAATAAAATATTATTAGATTTATCGTTGGTCCTGTTTAGAGTCATACTTACATCTATCTATCTAAGTTCCGTATCCTTCACATGAATATTAGTTTTAATTGATATTGGTACGTTGGTATCATTTGTTAAATAAACTCTATTCTCAGTTACAATATTACCACTTTCATTTATTATTTCATACGATCTATCATTTTTAGTTTTATCAATAACTATAGAACGATTTGCTTTGTATTCTTACATTCTTACCAGATTGTAGTAAGGATAAGTCTTTATATTTCCTATCATGCAATATCTTTTGTTTTTCTTGTCTTTTAATTAGTAAATCTCTAATTCTACTATTAATTACTTTATTTTCTTGTACACTTCGCCTGCATTTCTTCCTTAAATTATTTTATTAGGTAATTCCAAGTCATTACTAAAGGCTGGATAATATGCAGTTTGCATAAATTTGCATATTTGCATAACATATGCATTTTGTATATTATTTGCATATTCTGTAGTAATTCAGCATATTTGAAATATCCGAGTTTTATTTATTTATTGGATGTAATTTATTATAGGATAGGCATTACTAAAAATATGTCGTGGTTGTAACAAACAAAGAATTAAACAGCCCTCTTTAAATTAAAAATAGCATTCTATGAAGCCTCTTCTCGATACTTTTCCGACAAGCGCTTCCAAAAATTTATTAATGCTGTTCCCATACATCTAGATTGGGACAGAATTCAAGGAAAAGATAATTCCCTGAAACTTCTAAATAAATACAAAAATACATTTTACCAGAAAATTAGAAGCAGAGGTGTTTCTTTGTTATTCGGAGAAATTTATTCCCATATTCGAAAGCAATCTTATTTATTTTAAACGTCATTTTACGTTGGTTTTCCGAAGTGTAAACTTGTGGGTTGTTATTAATTATAATAGCAAAAATACCGAAAATAGCGACTGTGCCTGGATGGATTGCACCTTATTCAGAATTGCGTATGGATGGCGAAAAAGTATTTTGCGCAGCATGCAGCAAGATTGTAAGTAAAATTTGAGTTTATTTCCTTTTATTAATCTATAGTTTTTAAACGATGTTTAACAAAATCACCAATACAACGCTTCGACAAATAATTTTATTTTAAAATGAGTAAAATGGGATGCATATTTCATGCGTATTTTTCGCATATCCTCAGCACAGCACGGAATATCTGATATTCCGTATTCTGCTGATGATTTTTAAATAAAAATCATTTTAAAATAAAATTATTTGTCGAAGCGTTATGTTGGTAATTTTATTAAATGTCGTTTATTCCGATTGCTTCGCAAACTCTTTACACATTAGTTTTTTATTACTCCTTTATCTTTTACTAACACTTATTTTATAAGAAAACAACTGATGATGTGATATCTTTTATGCAGATTACAAGTGAGAGAAAGTTTCAAGTCGACCAGCATATTAAAACTCCATCTCATGCTGCAAAAATATCAAATATGAAATTGGCGAAGAAGGGTCAGCAAACATTACCGCAATGTTTGCCATCAACCTCCAAGAAATCGGAACAAGAACAATTTAATGAAGATTTGTGCCTAATATTTGTGTCGGCAGATATTCCACTACATAAAATAAACAATTTAAATGTCAAGTTATTTTTGCAAAAGTACACCAGCAAATATAATATTCCCGACGAGAACACCTTAAGAGAAAATTATATTCACCGTATCTATGCAGAAACATTGAGTAGCATTAAGAAGGCTGTGTCAAACAATTATCTTTACATATGCGCAGATGAAACAACTGATAGTGTGGGCCGGTACATAGTTCATTTAATGATAGGTATCCTTAACGTATCGGTTCCAGCAAAATCTTATTTAATTTCATCCAAACAGTTGGAAAAGGCAAATAATTTGAAAATAGCAAGGTTTATACAGGAAGAACTGGCAACCTTTTTCTTACCGGAATCGATTCCAACAGAAAAAATTCTATTGTTTTTAACGGATGCCGCACCATACATGGTGAAGGCAGCTTGCAACTTGAAAATCTTTTACCCAAATTTAATTCACACAACTTGCTTGGTGCACGGACTAAATCGTGTTGCAGAAGAAGTAAGAAACCATTTTCGCTTGGTAAATACTTTAATTAGTAGTGTTAAGGCTCCAATAAGAGTTCAGTTTTACAAACAACATCTACCCGGTATTCCGCTTCCTCCTCAACCAGTAATCACACGATGGGGAACGTGGTTGGAAGCTGCTATTTTTCATGCAAATCATTATGAAGAAATAAAGACAATTATTATGGATCTCTATAGCGATACACAATCTATGCTAGACGCCCAAAAGATGTATTCGAGTAAAGAAATACCTCAACAGTTGGCGTTTATTAAAGCCAACTACAGTTTTATTTCCACTTCTATATTGCAATTGGGAAAACAATTTATGTCGCTAATTGAGAGCGTTGAAATAATAAACAAATTTGAAAAGTTATGTTTTGATGTTAAGGGAAGGGTGATATATATATATATATATATATAATAGAAAAAATGAGGGTTTTAAAAAGCTAAAGGATATTGCTAGAATTTTGTGTGGTGAGTCAGTAGAAAATATTGAGTTGACAATAGAGGATATTTCTAATTTGAAATATGCTCCTATAACAAGCGTGGACGTAGAAGGAACCTTTTCAATATATAAATACATGTTATCAGATAAGCGCCACAATTTTTCGATTGAAAACTTTGAGAAATATGTAATTGTAAATTGTTTTCATAGTTAATTATGTTGTAAAATGTTATAAATTAACGTGTAGTAAACATAATAGAATATTTTTTTCTATATTATTATATTTTCTAGCATTACTCCCATTTTTTATCTGCATATTTTTCATAAGAAAGTGCATATTTAGGCCAAAACATCTGCATATTTATGCGCATGTTTCCACTTTTTGCATATAATCCGGCCTCTAGTCATTACTAATAGGGTATACGCGTGATTTTTATCTATAATTAAATTAGATACTTTAACATTTGGAACTACTTGTAAAACAATTAATTTTGTATAAAATACATTATTTCTGGTATAAAAAATTATTGAATTGTTTATTTACATTTCGATGTTTTTAGTTTCCATGGTTACTTACAGTTAGTCTGACAGTTAGAAAATATTTTTTGGCATATAGCATTAACCTGTAAATTTCATATTCCAATTACATGTTAATAATATGGGAATCAATACATATTTAACTAAGTTAACTTACGATTCAGCTTTAACTCCTCTAATTTTTGTTGAAACAATCGTTTGCGCGAATGAATTCCATCAACATAAACAGGTTAATATTCAGTAAATTATCACTTTGCGCCTTTATAAGTAAGTTTTCGGTAATTTCAGCCATTCTAAACTTTGAAATGAGAACTTAAGCACTTGTCAAACTATTCCACATCAATATTTATTTACGAAAACATGTATTTTTAATAGAACTAAGTACAAAATAGCCATCGTGTTTTCGAGAGCCAAAATTTAATAAAATATAATACAATACAATATAATATAATATAATATATTAAATGTAGAAGACTCTCTATAAACGACCTAATACTAAAATTAGGTTCGTTAATGGGCAGTTAACAAGTAACCGTGCAAAAGCCTACAAAGTAAGCACAATTTGCATATGCCAATAATCCTGTAGGAAATGTTGACTATGTCAATCGCAAAACGCAACTGCAGACTAATTAGTTTCGTCCTCATTAGGACTCGTCAGTACAGTATATCGTTCTGCGAGTGACACAGTGAACAATTCCAGGTGATACGTCGAAATCTCGGCGAGATGGATACGGTCAAAATAATGACCCCATCTTGTTGCGTTTTTGCGATTGACATAGTCAACATTTCCTACAGGATTATTGGCATATGCAAGTGTGCTTACTTTGTAGGCTTTGCACATAACTGCTAACGAACCTAATTTTAGTATTAGTATAGAGAAGTCTTCTACATTTAATATATTATATTATATTATATTGTATTGTATTATATATTTATATGTATATATATATATATTTCGTGACCTTTTATACTTATCTTATATGATAGATCTCTACCACTAATAGGTCAATAAAACAAGGCTGGTTTGAACGATAGTTATATTTTCAGAACGTTTACAAACGTTTTCGGAATACCTTCTTCAGTGAAAATATAACTAGATAAATATATAAACAAACATTTGTTTTTTATTTGGGAACTATCAACAAAATGACTAATGACTAGGATTTCTTGATATAGAGGATGTGTAACAAACTTTTATATATATATATAAATTATAAAAACTAAATTAATGTGTAAACATACATGCAAATTAAGTAAAAGCCTATATCAAAAAATCTTTGTCGAAACCTTAACAATTCTGTTCAAGGACTAGGGAAAACCCAAATTTAAAAACCTAGCCAAAGGTTTCCTTCTTAAGAAATGCAAATGTCATTTTAACAAATTGCTATATACATTACTTAAATTTTGAATATCGGTTCTGAAATTAATAGTTTTAGTGTCTTTTTGTATATTTATCATTTCATATATTAGTCTTTTTTATAATTATTCTCTGTTTTTAATATAATTGTGTTTTCAAAATCAAAGTAATGCCCAAGATCTTTGTAATGTTTTGTTACAGCGGTCATTGCACCAAAATCATTATTTAAAGAATACTTATGGCTATACAACCTTTTCTTTAAATATTGCTTCGTCTGACCGATGTAACAACCATCACAGTCTTTACAGTTTATTTTATAAACTACATTACTTTGATTTTGTTTAATTATTTTAGATTTAGTATTAGTAAAAGAGATCTGTTACTATAATTTGGAATGAAAGTAATGTTTATGTTGTTTTTATTAAACTCTTTTTTTATTTTTCGCTTAAACCTTTTTTATAAGGAATAGCGTTATAAGATTTATTGTTATTATTTTTAATTCCTCTATTATATAATTTGTTAATTCTATTTTTATTATTTTTGATAAAAACTATTTGGATAATTATTTTTATCTAAGATTTCTTTAACTTTGTTTAAATTCTTTTCCCTAAATTCAGGATTAGCTAATCTAACCGCTTGATCAACTAAACCGGTAACTACATTAATTTTATGTAATTTTGATGTTTCTGAAAAATAATTTAAATGTCTTCCTGTATTGGTAGACTTTATATGCCAATTTGTTTTTACAATGCCGTTATTATGCATGACTGTCACGTTCAGGAAATTCAATGAGTTATTAGATTCTCTCTCATATGTAAATTTTAATCTATTATGATAACTATTAAATGAATCTAATATCTCATCAATATTATCCTTTCTTACGGAACAAAAAACAGTCATCCACATAACGTCTGTAAAAACTTACACTAGAAATTTAGTTTTGCCAAACAAGTTTGCTCTAGGTCCTCCATTACCAGGTTTGCGATAACTGCTGATAATGGAGAACCCATTGCAGTACCGAAAATTTGTTTATAAATTTTATTTTGATATGTAAAATAAGTAGAATTAACAAGAATTGTTAAGGTTTCGACAAAGATTTTTGATATAGGCTTTTACTTAATTTGCATGTATGTTTACACATTAATTTAGTTTTTATAATTTATATATATATATAAAAGTTTGTTACACATCCTCTATATCAAGAAATCCTAGTCATTAGTCATTTTGTTGATAGTTCCCAAATAAAAAACAAATGTTTGTTTATATATTTATCTAGTTATATTTTCACTGAAGAAGGTATTCCGAAAACGTTTGTAAACGTTCTGAAAATATAACTATCGTTCAAACCAGCCTTGTTTTATTGACCTATTAGTGGTAGAGATCTATCATATAAGATTATATTTTATTAAATTTTGGCTCTCGAAAACACGATGGCTATTTTCATTCGTCGCTGAACGCGATGTTACCGGGTATGCCAATACATCTCCTGCTCGGAAGATGGGGTCATTATTTTGACCGTATCCATCTCGCCGAGATTTCGACGTATCACCTGGAATTGTTCACTGTGTCACTCGCAGAACGATATACTGTACTGACGAGTCCTAATGAGGACGAAACTAATTAGTCTGCAGTTGCGTTTTGCGATTGACATAGTCAACATTTCCTACAGGATTATTGGCATATGCAAATTGTGCTTACTTTGTAGGCTTTTGCACGGTTACTTGTTAACTGCCCATTAACGAACCTAATTTTAGTATTAGGTCGTTTATAGAGAGTCTTCTACATTTAATATATTATATTATATTATATTGTATTGTATTATATTTTAGAACTAAGTACAGTGTAACACTAAACTAATTACAGTGACGTCACTAAACTCTTCGGACACACTCGAAAAGACTCGGGTGTTGGTCGGAGATATTCTAATACTTTGAATTTTGCTTGCCTAAATAAATGTAATTATAACACAAATAAGCACCTAATTATATAATTGTTTCAGTAAAAATATATTTCCGTGTAAAGCTCAACGTGCGTATATCCTATTCTGTGTTAATTTCGTCTAATAAAGATATATATGAACCTTTTGTATCCTAATAAGCTTTCTTAAGAACTCCTTTAATTGTTTGTATGTTCTACCATCCCATTACTACGAGGATAACAAGGATTGGACGTCACACATTTAAAATTTCACTTTTCAGCAAATTCTTTATATTGTTTACAACTAAATTGTGGTCGATTGTCTGACCTAACAATTTTTGGAATACCTCATCTAGCAAAACAGGATTTTAAGCCTTTGATAGTGATTTCTGCTGTTTCATCAGTTGTTGGTACCGCTTCAGCATATTTAGAACAATAATCAATAATTATGAGATGTGCACGTTGTTGTAAATAAATTAAATCTGTGCCTACATTTTCCAAACTTCATTTGGTACTTGACTAGAATATAATGACTCATTTGTTAGATTTCTTTGGAATTTTAAATATGTTTTACAATTAGTTATTGTGTCTTCTAATTGTCTATTCATGCCTGGCCAAAATACGCAATTTCTAGGTCTCACTTTAGTTTTCTCAATACCTGAATGATAGTAACGTAATTTATCAATAATATTTTTAATGATTTTTGTACATTAGACTTTGATATTCAAAGATTTCGTTATGATAAGTATGATATGGTTTTATATTATCTGGAACAACTTTGAATTCTTTTGGCTAGCCATGGATTTTTCAACATTTGCAATTCATCGTCTAGCTCTCTTTCCTTTACAAACCTCTTTTGTCTATTATCACATATTTTCATTTGTACTTATCTCTAAAATATATGTTTTCATCCACATCATCTTTCTCATGATCAGTTGGGGTATTTTGTTTTGAAACGCTGCTTGTTCCCATAAACCTGCTGACTAATCTCAAAGTTTAACATATTAACTGAATTTCCTTCAGAATGCTTGTTCGCTTGATAAATTTGACGATAGAAATTTAACGCAGATTGCGATAGTAATTCAATGTCTTTTTACATCTGCTTCCATTTAAGTTCGTCGTACATTTGCTCGAAATATCGTTCGAGGAGGACGCATCAGGGAAGTCTAATTCGGTTTTCAGCAAATAAACAGGTTGCCCAGATAGGATGCATCGCATTTACCTGTAGCAAATACACGTGTTAACATTGCCCGTGCAGACAACTCGCCTTTGTATAACAGGAACTTGTTTATTTTTAGAGCGCTAGACATTTTATGGCTCCCGTGTAACAGAATGCCGCGCTTAAATCTCCCGAGGCCGCGGAGAGATGAGAAAAGATGTCATTGCCATGGTAACACCCCCGTTGCAAGCCGTTGCAGATTTAAATGTTCATAAAAGCGAGATTTAGCTCGAATTCGCCGATGCTACTACCTTCCCGGAAGCTTCCAGCTCGCCGTATCTCTAACACCGTACGAGGCAAATTCGGAGGTAATATTATAGGAAACGTCGAGCGAACGGTACCTTCTTGATTAATTAAGCGCAATCAAGATTTTGACGAGGAAATAAGATGTTGCAGATTAAATTTACGGCTCTCGTCGAGTCATCAATTATTATAATTGATCGCATCATATTGAAGAGACAGCCTCATCCCCGACGGATGTGTCATTGGTGTTACTGCTGCTGCCGTTGCTGTTGCTTTTACTCAGTTTCCCAATCGATATCTTCATTCATCAATTTCGCACGCAACGCGCTTTATTCGTTTATGGCGGTTTACGATTAAAAACAAAATAACGCCGTTTGACGTCGACGTGCGATATTATTAGTTATTTCGTGTCGGTTTATTTTGGCGAGATGGCAAATCGCGAGAACAAGACGTCGTCGTGGGTTTTTTGCCGTGTCAAAAAGCGATAATCAATCACCGTTCGTCTGTTGCTTGCTGTAGGACAGCACCCGGTACAGGAGATGGTGAACTATCACACTGAGCGAGAGAAAATTCTGCTGTTAACTTTGATGTGCTAATACGAAAAGTATTTTACACATTTTGAAATGAATACTTCTTAAGGGACCAGCTCGAGCGTAAGCGTAACCGTAAGCGTAGACGTAAACGTAAGCGTAGGAGCATTAAATTTGAGCGGAGCTTAGCTTCGTGTGAAAAACAAAGGAAACACGGAGTATGATGTGCAAGCGAGAGTCGATGAGCGTGCTTGCATCATCTGAAACAGAAAGAGATACAGAGAGAGTATGATGTGCGAGCGGAAGTATCCACCTTAGACGTGCGTAAACCACGCACACACCAATTTCTTTTTACTTTGTAGAGTTGAATTAGAGTATAGATGGGCAACCTCCGGCCCGCGGGCCACATGCTGCCCTCGAGTAAGATTTGCCCGGCCCGCTACTGAATTCTTTCGTTGCATATTAGCACGGCCCGTCTAAACTTAATTCATAATGAATCATAAGGATACCACAAAAATGTATATTTTTCAAGATTACTCGCAGCATAAAACTTCTACAAAAAAGGTTGCCCATGCCTGAATTAGAGAATAAGTTTAAGTCATCGATAGACCCCGAAGACTTGGGTTGATTTGCAAGTATCAGCTTGGAGCGCCACTTTCTGATATCGTTTTGTAGATCAGAAACCAATTGGTGGTGGAAGAAATACGTCTGCAAGACCACGTCAACTTGCAAACGCGCATCAGTTTGGTTTTGTTATTTATAACCGTTTACACGTGGCAACTTGTACCGTTGCTTCCTGATGTCGTCCTGCAGATCAGAAACCAGTTGGTGGTGGAAAAAGTACGTCGGCAAGACGATTAATTCTAATGATGCAAACTACTATCGATGATAAAATCAATTTCTTTACCTCTAGTCTTTTATCGCTGTTCGATAAACATGCTCCACTTCTCTTTCGTAAGTTCACCAGGAAACGTGTTCCTTGGCTCACTGACAATTTGAGATTACTAATGTCATTGAGAGATAAGAGCAAGGCCAAATTTCGTAGAACGAGGAATCCACATGATTGGTCTTCATACAAAACTTTTAAGAAACTTGACCACAAAAACCTTTAGGCTAGAGCAAAAAAGCATATTTCGATTTCATATCTCGTTCTAATAACTCAGGAGCCATCTGGAATGATCTGCGTGCACTTGAGGTTTCTAAAAGCTGTGATAGTGATATTCCGGTGTATTTAAATGATCCTGATGCAGTTAATACTTACTTCATTCAATCATCTGCTCCATTAAATACCGATAGTTCTGATTGGGTCGACTTTTATTACAGAAATTCTAGGCAACCTCCACATTTCTCTTTCAGTACTGTAGATGAACTGGTAATCTCTAAAATAATAACATCTCTTAAGTCTTCTTCTCCGGGCTGTGACGGTCTCTCTGCTGTTATGATTCGGTACTGTTGTCCTACTATTACTCCTTATATAACGCACATAATTAACACCTGTTTATTAGAAGGAGTATTCCCTGACTGTTGGAAGTGTGCCGTGGTTCGTCCGTTGCCTAAAGTCAGGAATCCCGTTCATTTTTGTGATCTGAGACCTATAAGTCTTCTACCCGTGCTTTCAAAAATATTGGAAAAAAATTATTGCAATGCAATTAGCTGAATATCTATCTTCTGCAAATATACTACCTCCCATTCAATCGGGTTTCCGTGCAGGGTACAGCTGTGAGACAGCACTGTTGAAAGTTACTGACGATCTTCTGGAGGCGACGGACAGGGGCTTGGTTTCCTGTCTCATTTTATTGGACTACAGTAAAGCCTTCGATAAAGTTAATCATCGTGTTCTCCTGTCTATTTTGCATAACATTGGTCTTAACAATGTATCTTTATCACTTTTCGAAAATTATTTGGGCAATCGTAAACAGTGTGTTAGAATTGGTATCAGCACATCGGATATTCTTGATGTTCCCCATGGGGTTCCTCAGGGATCTATTGTTGGGCCTATCCTGTTTACAATATATACTTCTCATTTCTTCTATGGACTTAAACACTGTAAAACACATGTTTATGCAGATGATACACAATTGTATTATTCCTTTCGGCCTACTGATTGGAGACTAGCTGTTGACAGCATTAATAAGGATTTAAGCTACCTACATCGAATTTCTGTGGAACACTGTTTGACGATAAATCCGGTTAAATCAAAAGCAATTCTTTTTGGGCCCCAGGAAAACATGTTGCAACATCTCTTGTGTTTTTAATATAGAAATTAATAATGTCAAAATTCCACTTGTCGAAAGTGTAAAAAAGCCTCGGGCTTATTTTAGATAATACGCACAGATATCGGAAACAGATCTCGCTTTATATTCGTAATGCTTATCTTAATTTGAAAAAAACTGTTTCCTTATAGGCACGTGTTTAATGAAACTATTAAAAAAAAATTATGCGAAGCTTTTGTCCTCTCACAATTCGCATACTGTGTACCAATTTATCATTCAGCTCTGGATACTTTTACTCAAAATCGCATACAAAAAGTGCAAAATTCATGTTTGAGGTATATTTATGGCATACGTAAATTTGACCATATTTCCCATAAATTGGACTGTGCCCGATGGCTCAATATGCATGATAGACGGGAATTTCGCTGCCTGGGCTTATATCATAAAATACTATCTTTGAGGTCTCCGCCGTATCTGCATCAAAGATCACATTTAGGACAGATGTACATAATCTCAATACAAGATTTCGGGGGCAAGATTTCTCCACCACAACATAAAACGGCACTTTATGAAAGATCCTTCTCATTTCAAATCTATATATTGTACAACAGTTTACCTATTGAAGTTTCGTGTAGTACCTCATTTAGTAGCAGTTTGAGGGAATATCTGAGAGATGGGCGGGATTCTGGTGCACGCAAGTAGTTCCTCATTTTGGTTTACACTTTTTAGACAGGAATGCTATTTACTTTTCTTTAAAAACTGTTAAATATTTTGTAGCTTGAATTGGTATGAATTAGTAGTAGTGCTTTTCTTTTCTTTTCTTTTTTTTTTTATTTTGCCTCTATTTGCATCATCGAAATCTTTTAGATTTAGGCAGTGTATGTGTGTATATGTGTATATGTATATGCA